>CP139507.1:117125844-117485460 GCA_021014915.2 Artemisia tridentata subsp. tridentata
GTGTTTTGTTGGGATTCTTGATTTGATGAGATAAAATAAATAAAAGAATGAAAACAAAGGAATTAAATGCAAAACTGTAATTGTTTAAAAAGATGGAAGATTTTGAAGATTCTAGTAGATCTCCTTATAAAGATAAAAGATTTAGAAGATAAATATTAGGAAGATTGTAGTTTCCTAATTGTATTATGATTCCTTTGTAAACCCTAATCCTCTAGTATATAAAGAGGACATGATGCGTTTAGTTAAAGCGTGTGTCAAAGATGTAACACCAGAAAAGGGGTGTGTGTGTCTAGGCGTCAAGTCCATAATCGACGCCAAGGTTTAGGGTTAGAGTTGTTTGTCACCGCATGGATCTTAGAATCCTTGTTAGTGTGTAACCGTTCTAGAGTTGATCATCTAGATTTGTGGTGATTATGTGAATCATTATGAATGAAAAACCTTGTTGAAAACATTGATGTTCTTATTTATTATTCCGCTGCATGTTCAATGTTATTGTTCCTAGATAATATGAGGTCTAATCAACCTCGAGCTAAAATAGTCCTAAGAGCTTATTGATGGCGTCCATAAGTTCTATCAGGTGGTATAAGAGCTTGGGAGCTCGTGATATCTAGGATTCACAAGGTTTTTTTTGTCGAAGAACGAAGAATGATGAAGAAAAATCGATTTTGGTTTATTTTCGTAACTTTCTACAGAGCTGTTTTCAAAGGACGATAGCTCATTCGTTAACCGTTGGATCGGGCTAAAATTTTTACTGAAGATTCTTCATATAGCAAGGTACAATTTTACTGGATGGATCTTTAATCTGAGCTTTGGATTGAAAGATATTGCTTGTCAAAGTCTGCTGTAGAACAGTTTTTGTAAGTCGATTTTTTAGGGTTCTTATGCTATTCAACTTCCTGAATTCGTGCATACTCGTTTTAATTCATCATAGAAGTTGTTTTTATGTTGCTTGGTGTCTATAATTCATGGAAGAAAGCAGATTTGAAGTCAATTCGACCTTTAGGGTTTCATATGACATTGATCTTTAGGGTTTGTTATTAATTGTTTTAAAATTGATTCGTTTGTCATGATTTATTACTCCTATTATCAATCACTTCGTCATGTTTAATATTTGGAGAGATTAATATTAAAGGTTTTATCCAACCCTAACTGATCGAAAACCTAGCTTGTTATGCAAATCAGTTCCAGAAGTCAGCAAACGATGTAACAAAGATTGTGGTATGGTTCTGAAGATAGAGAAAGCAAGTCGATTGATCAAGCCCTAATTTGCATTCTGAAGATTTACACTGATGTTGAAAGGATACGTGGTTTTAGGGTTTCGCTAAAATCGTTTTAATTATGAACAAAGCTGTGTAAGTAATTACCTCTACTGATGGTTATTGATACAGAAGGCAACGATACGTTTTCAGTCATATGCGTGAAGGGAGTAAGGTCAGTAGAACATGATAGGTACTGGTACATTTAATGAAGGAAGCCATATTAGTACTGCTAGTTATTTCAACTTAGTATTGCTCCTAGCGAATTAGTACTATTGCGTTCCATGTTTGTACTGCTAGCATGATTATCGATCAATTAGTATTGCCATAAGAACTTAGTACTGCTCTTTCTCGAGTTAGTATTGTCTTGTGTAGTTTGTACTGCTACCTTCAAAAATTAGTACTGTTTGCTTAAAGTAATTTGAAAGTGCACGATAGGGTTCTTTGTACTACTGCTTGTTTAGGTTCTGATGTTATATGCGTGGTATATGTGTTATGATGGGAAGATGAGTGCGCTAAGTAAATAAATTACATGGATTTGATTTTGGGCTTCATGCTATTCATTGATACTTGTGATTTTTATGGGCATGAATTACAAGAGGTGAGGGGAAGCTCATATAGTTGGTGGATAGACACACACATAGGTGTTTGGTTTTGGATTTTTGGTTTTTGGTTGTGACCTAGTATTCATTCTTATTGAATACTCTTATGAATCGGGTTCACGTTGAAAGAACTATTCTTCATTCTACTACTGCTTGGTTTCAAACGCTATTGTAGTCATTTTTCATAAGCTATTTGGTGCTCATTCATGGATGGTACTACATGGTGTTTGTTGTTGTGGTGGTTAGTTATTCAAAAAGTTCTTTTAAATGGTTAACATATGGGTTTCAGAGGAAGCTTAATGTTAAAATGTTTAACCATTTATATGCTACATTGAGGTGAAGGTTTTTACAATTGCTAGCTGTTATTATTACTACTGGTTTAGGTTTCTTTTGTTTTGCGTTCATTTATAGTAAGAGTTTTGGTGTTCTTCATGTTTGATAATTCGAGACAATGGAAGACTGGATTGGAAGTATGATAGTGGTTCGTGGTTGTGAAGATCAAGGTTGCATACTTTAGTTCCCAATTTGATAAGGACAAAAAGGGGAAGAAGATTTGATGATTTGCAACTTGTAGATCCTTGGTGGTATAGCATGGTACAAAGGAAGTCTGAATATAGGGGAAGTATTTGTTTCATTCAGGGAGATGTTTACATCTCAACTTCTCTACTTCCTCTAGGGAAGTTCGTACACGACTTTGTTTGTTTTGTCATCATCAAATAAGGGAAGATTGTTGGGATTCTTGATTTGATGAGACAAAATGAATAAAAGAATGAAACAAAATGACTTAAAACGCAAAGCTGGAATTGTTCAAAAGGATGGAAGATTTTGAAAATTCTAGAAGAACTCCTTATAAATATAAAAGATTTAAAAGATAAATATTAGAAAGGTCATAGTTTCCTAATTGTATTATGATTCTTTTTGTAAACCCTAATCCTCTAGTATATAAAGAGGACATGGGGCGTTTAATTTATAGAGTGTGTCATGATGTAACACTAGAAAATTGTGTCGTGTGTGTCTAGGCATCAAGTCCATAACGGACGCCTAGGGTTAGAGTGGTTAGAGTGGTTAGTGTTGTTTGTCACCTCAAGGATCTTTGATATCCCTGTTATTGTTGAGTAACCGTTCTAGAGTTGATCATCTAGATTTGTGGTGATTATGTGAATCATTATGAATGAAAAACCTTGTTGAAAACATTGATGTTCTTATTTATTATTCCACTGCATATTCAATGTTATTGTTCCTAGATAATATGAGGTCTAATCAACCTCGAGCTAAAACGGTCCTAAGAACTTATTGATGGCGTCCATAAGTTCTATAACAAGGGATATGGGAACAAGCCTGAAACTAGGAAGGCTATGGAAGTGGAAGAGCCTTCTTCCAAGGCAATGGTTGCTATTGATGGTCTGGGATATGATTGGAGCTTCATGGCTGATGAGGAAGAAGCACCAACTGAGATGGCACTGATGGCATTTTCTGACTCAGAGGTACATTCAGTCAAAAGTTGTTCTAAATCTTGTTCTGCTTTAAAAGAATATGAAACACTTAAGAAGAATTATGATGAACAAAGAGCAGAGTTAAACCAAACTAACTATAATTTATCAAATCATAAAAGAGGTTTAGCTGTCTTAGAAGAACAAATTTTATTTTATAAGAAAAATGAGTTTGTCTTTTCTGAAGATATAGATGTACTTAAAAGAGACATGGTTCATAAAGATGCTGAGATTAGTGTGCTTAGAGCTGAGTTAGAAAAGATCAAGAAAGCAAAAGATAATATACAGTTAAGTGTAGACACTCTAGCATATGCATCTAAAGGAGTTAATAAGATCATAGAGTGTCAACTGGTCAATAAAGCTAAGTCAGGGTTAGGTTACAATACATGTCCACCTCCACATAGAGGAGTGCCTTCACCCCCAGGTATTGACTTAGAACACACAGGTTTAGCTGAATTTCAAGAGCCAAAATTAGAATATGGATCTAAGGCTAAAGAAAATGTTAGTTTAAATAAACCTGATGAAGTAAATGAATCTTTTGAGAGTGCCAGTGACACCTCTTTTGTTGAGGAAAAGGTGTCAGATGATAAGAGTAACCCAGATGCTCCCATTATTGAAGATTGGGAATCTGATGATGAGGATCAGGTTGAGTCCAAACCTGAGATAGAAAAGCAAAAGGAAACTGCTGTTCCTAAGGTGGTCAAGATAGAAACTGTTACACCTAGAAAACAAGTAAAACAAGCTAGGCCAATAGTTAGATATGCTGAGTTGTACAGGTCCACAAACAGGTCTCAATGCCCTAGGGGAAACCAGAGAAACTAGAACAATCTTAAGTCCCAACAACTAGGCAATGAGTTTATCATGTACAATAAGGCTTGTTTTTCTTGTGGTAGCTTTGATCACTTGCAGGCCTTTTGTAACAACCATCAAGGGAAAAGGGTGGTTACAGGGAATACAAGGGTTTATGGGAATACAAATGCAAGGGTGAACATAAACAGTTTTTCAAGAAAATCTCACCCTAATGTTAACAGTTATATGACTCCCAGAGCAATTTTGATGAAGTCTGGCCTTAAACCAGTTTGTATTGCTAGACCAACAGTTAGTACTGCCAGACCAATTAAGACTGTTTACCCCAAACCAACAGTTTCAAGTGCTAGACCAATAACATGTTTTACAATATCAGCATAACAAACTGGAAAAAGGTCTTATTATGAGAAAGCAGTGTTTCATAACAAATTTTGGACTCAAAAAGCTAAAACTGCTAGGCTAGCAGTTTGTACTGCTAGACCAACAGTTAGTACTGCTAGGCCAAGAAACACTGCTAGGGCAAATGGGGTAAATGCTGTTAAGGCCTCAGCATGTTGGGTATGGAGACCTATCAAACCTAATAGTGCATCAATCACAATGAAGAAATATGATTACATTGATGCACGAGGCAGATCCAAGTCAGTAATGGCTTGGGTCCCCAAAGGAAACTAATTTCCTTTATTGTATATGAAGGGACATCCACAAGATGATGAAGCAGATTAAGGTTATGCTGATAGTGGATGCTCTAGGTACATAACTGAAAATATGTCCTACCTCTCAGACTTTACACCTATGGATGGAGGATATGTTACCTTTGGGGGAGGAATTGGTGGCATAATTATTGGTAAAGGTACTTTACAAACCAGTAAACTTGACTTTGAAGATGTGTATTTTGTGCCGAAACTCAAGTATAATCTCTTTAGTGTCTCACAAATGTGTGAAAAAAAGAAAAAAACTTCTTTTTAAAGACACTAAATGTCTTGTTCTTTTTTCTGACTTTAAGTTATATAATGAAAGTCAAATACTACTTAAAGTTCCTTGAATGGGCAATATGTACAGTGTTGACATGAAGAAAATTGTTCCTAAAGAGGCTCTCACTTGTCTTGTAGCAAAAGCCACATTGGATGAGTCAATGCTATGGCATAGGAGACTTGGTCATGTCAACTTTAAAACCATAAATAAGATTGTTAAAGATGGTTTGGTAAGAGGCTTGCCTAAAAAACGTTTTAAAAATGACCAAACTTGTGTTGCATGCCTCAAAGGCAAACAACAAAAAGCTTCTTGTAAGCCCAAGACCCAGAACTCTATTACTCAACCATTATTTATGCTTCATATGGACTTATTTGGTCCTACTTCTGTGAGTAGTATACAACATAAGAAATACTGTCTTGTGGTAACTGATGATTATAGTAGGTTCACATGGGTTTTCTTTCTAGGATCTAAGGATGAAACAACTAGCATTCTTAAGACTTTTATAACTGAAATAGAAAACCTAGTTGATAAGAAAGTGAAAATCATCAGGTGTGACAATGGGACAGAATTTAAGAATAGAGTTATGGATGAATTTTGTACAGAAAAAGGTATTAAGAGAGAGTATAGTGTAGCTAGAATTCTTCAGTAGAATGGGGTTGCTGAAAGTAGGAATAAGACACTAATAGAGGCTGCTAGGACCATGTTAGCTAATTCTAAGCTGCCCATTACTTTTTGGGCTGAAGCAGTTAATACTGTTTGTTATGTGCAAAACAGGGTTTTAGTGGTCAAATCTCACAACAAGACACCATACGAACTATTTAGAGGTAGAACACCTGCTTTAGGTTTTCTAAGACCATTTGGATGTCATGTCACCATTCTCAATACCTTATATTATTTGGGAAAATTTGATGGAAAGACAGATGAGGGTTTCTTTGTTGGGTACTCATTAAACAACAAAGTATTTAGGGTATACAACATAAGAACCAGAAAAGTAAAGGACTTGAGAGAATCTAAACACACTAGACTTGTGTTGAGGATACTTTGAGTGTATACCAAATAGTATGCGGAATCTACTGTATGATACTTAAAAGATTTGTGCAATGTAACAGTGATGGACAGTTTATATGAACAATGAATAACACCAAAAACTTCAATATTATTAGATATAATACGATTGATCTTGGTTATCACTTGGGTTTACAAAACCTTGAAGCTTAACAAAACATATATCTAAACATCTTACCTAAACCTCCTTTTATAACACAAGGAGTCATTTACAAGATAAATATTGATATTCTAAACATGCAGAATATCCGTATAATTCTAATTATATAAGATATACATGAAATCTATTCTATACTTATCCTTTTACACGTCATCATGAGCAGTACTAATCTTTAGTCTTCAAGTAGTACAGCAGAATCGTCTTCTACACATCACCCTAGTGTTTAAATGTACTAACTCAGTTAGTACTTATATATTCAGCAGTCTTCAATCTTTAACTCTGGCAGTACTAATATTTGCACTAGCAGTACTAACTCAGTTAGTACTGTTAGTGTTATTCCTTAGCAGTACTAATACAAAACCAATTCGTTGAGCATTTAATTCCTAATACTTAAACATATGATTTGTTTACTCGAAAACTTTATGTGCCTTGCTAAATTACTTGTTCGGTTATTCAACCGCATGACTTGATTTATCGTTACAAACTGGATTACTTTATTATGGACACAAGTGCTTGAAACATATATTTGAGTTTATAGCCCCATTTTTATCTGAACTGTTTTATAAACCTTGGGGTGAGAAACATGCAAAACTATTTTCATGGACCTAAAACTGAACTATTATTTTTGCACACTAGTATGCGGATAACCTAAGTATGTACGATCCCACTATGCCCACTATCATGAACCGTCAATTCCTGCGGGAAGCGCGAATAATATAAATAGATCTATTGGGGGTGACTCCCCCGTTCGGATTGGCCAGATGGGTCAATACGAGCGTATACCATGTCGGACTTGCCGAGTGTATCAGGATAAACACTCGCTGGGCCCCTTATTATTATTATTATTATTATTATTATAGCCAGTCTGGCATAATGAACTGTCGTAGCTTCGGTTGCATGAGCTTAGTGTTAGCATATAGTTAGTGTGTACATGTTGATATTTGCTATGGTCCATCTGTGCTGATTTACTGTATAAACTGAACTTGACTGATTTTTCTCCTGACACTGTGAGTGAATCAGTGGTCACTAAAACTAAACTTTACTGATTTTCTCATGACACTGTGAGTGAAGCAGTGGTCACTAAAACTAAACTTGATTTGTATGTGAACGGTTATTCACACTCGAAAACCTTGTGGTCCACATTACTACATTTACTTAAAATTAAACTTTATTTTTCATGATATTGTGAGCGACACAATGGTCACAAAACTTTATCGAACTCACATTTCTTTTACACTTAATTGCTATTTATACAACCCTATGAACTCACCAACCTCGTGTTGACACTTTTAGGATGTATTTTTAGGTTTAAAACGATAGCTTAATGTTGGAGGTTTTAGCATGGCATGGCATGGTCATAGATGACTCTGATGTATTTGGGACCACTTAAATTCTTTTATGGGCCTATATTTTCCCCCACTGTTTCTGGAATGATGTAAACTTAATATTTTTGATTTATGAAATTTCTCCTAAGCGGTTGAGGTAAAACCGTTTTTGTACTTTGTGTGGTGATACCAATTTAGTAGCGTCCCAGTGACATGTATGCTTTCGCTAAACCAGATTTTGGGGGTGTTACAATTGGTATCAAGAGCCAAATTTGATTCGTTGTTTCATCTAGTAGTGTTTTAGTTTAGTTTAGATCTTCATTAGTAGTAAAAGTTTTGATTTTTGTAGATTTTAAAAACTTTCTTTCTCTAAAACATCTTTTTCTATCGTACGACCTTATAAGATCATTCATAAACGTGTTTAATCTTATAAAACGTGTGTTAGAAAAACATATTTTGAGATTTAGGAAGAGTTTTTATCATTATATACAAAAAATTTATGAATTTGGTGAAGATTTGTTCTTAAAAACGTGGTTTAAGAGTTTTTGAAAAAGTGTACTTTTGCTCGTAAAGTAAGGGTTTTAGATTTTGCTCGCATAATTTGCTCGCAAATTACTAGGGTTTTAGTGCAACAGTTGGCCTAGAATTGGTTGTGATAGCTGTTTTTGGTTGCGATAGGTGACTGCGATAGCTATTAGTTGAAAGTTTTGGGTTGCGATAGCATTTGTCTTGGGTTGCGATAGTATTTCTTGTGATACTAACTTTGCGAAGCTTCTAGTTACCCACTGTTTACGAAAGAAAACTCTGCCCAAATCGCAAGAGATTGTTGCGATAGCTCAAGTAATTTTTGCGACACCAGTCCTTACGAGACTTACTGTTACCCGACTTACTGTTACCCACATTTTATGAAAGAAAACTCTGCCTAATTTTCAACAGAAAGTTGCGATAGTTACTGTTTGCAAGACTTTGTTGCGATACCTTGATTAAGAGACCTTTTTCCACAATTTTAAATCCTTTAAAAGATTGAACATTGTTAAAAGACTTTAAATCATCTAAATATCACAACATCTAATTCCAAACACTCAACCATCTCAAATCAAACAAACTAAAACACCACTTTCTAAACACAAACAACATCTTATATCAAAGATCCAACATCACAATGTCTACTACTCAAGATGCATTGGCTACTGGGAGTGATGCAAGACCTCCCATGTTGTATCGTGGAAACTATGTTCAATGGTCTTCAAGGTTCATGAATGTCATAATGGGCTACAAAGAACGAAAGTTGTTGATTAACTCTATCAGAAATGGTCCTTATGTAATGAAAGAGATAGATGACTCTGCTAACCCGGGAGAAAAAAAGGCTACAAACTGAAGATGATCTGAATCAACATGAACTTGCAAAATTTGAAGCTGATATCCGTGCCTAGAATCTAATTCTATATGGGTTAAGCAATGACATCTACAATGCCATTGATAGTAATCTAACTGCTCATGATTTATGGAAAGCTTTGGAAACATTAATGCAAGGTGCTGATGTTGGCACACAAACACAACAGACTTTGGCTCTGTGGAATTATCAGTCTTTCATGCAACTCCCTGAAGAGAATTTAGAAGATGCTTACATTCGTTTCAACAAGCTCATCAATGAAATGAATCGTCATAACCTCAAAAGAACAAACATTGAACACAACACTATATTTCTCACAAACCTACAACCTGAATGGAGACGTTTCACCATTGCTATCAGACAAAATCAAGACCTCACACAGAAAGACATCAATAACTTGTTTGATCTTCTAAAACACAATCAGGTTTAATTCAATGACATCCTTGAACAAAAAAGAAATGAAAAGGAAAAAGAACTTCTAACTCAACCACCAGTTATTGATCCACTTGCCTTGGTCTCTTCATACCACCAAAATCAATCTTCCTACAGCTCTAACAACGACACACATTACTCACCCGTTGACGATGCAATTGACTCTACTCAAGACCAAGCAAATGTTGAACTTACCAAAATTGTTCAAAATCTTCCATTAATTAGAAAACAGATTCAAAAATCTTTCTACAAATGTCCAACCAAAAACAATCTTCGTACCACTTCTGCACCTACTACAATGAACAAAAGACAAGATCCTTTAGCAAGAGGTGAAAATATAAGGCTAGGTGCACAGACTAAAAAGAATGATGCTGGTCAAGACATGGTAAAGACATTCAAGAACCAAAATGCTTTGGTTGTGGTCAACAGGGTCACTTTGCAAGAAATTGTCCAAATGGGAAAGTGCGTTATAGGGATTATTACAGACAGAAAATGTTGTTAGCTGACATGGAGGAAAAAGGCAAACTACTTAAAGTCGGTGAAAATGATTTCATGATGGACATGGATGATGAAGGTGAGTTACTGGAAACAAACATGGTGTACATGGCATCTTTGGAGAAGGTGGATGTCTTTGAAGCTCAAGATGAAGATTCAACTCCAAGCTATGACACAGATGCTGAAGAAGGTGACACACTTGTCAACAAGGTACACACATCTGATGCTTGTGATAATGATGATCTTGATGAATTTATACATGGTCACATTTGTACTATTAGTAAGACAACTGAAACTAGCATAAGTAGTGTAAAACCTACAAGTGCTACTCCTCCTTTTATCCACTAATAGCATAGACTGCAATCATGCATCAACATGTCAAGATCATAATGATATGCTTCAAAACTATGCCACCATTCAATCTCAGATTCAAAATTATGCTAACTTGATAAAAAAGGAACAAGATAAAAGTGCCTCTTTAGAAAAGAAAATCAAGGACATGTTATACGAAGAGCAATCTGAACGACCACCAGTGCTTAAACGTCAAATTTGTGATTTACAAGATGAAAATTTTCTTCTCAAAAGGAATTGATGCGTGGTTTTGTAACCTTACAACAGGTTTTACCTCTCGAGGGATCTCAAGAGGCTTACAACCCCACCAGGCAGTGTACCTGACCGATGTAGTATAGTGTAGTGGTAAGTACGGGGGATTGATCGTTCTCCACAGGGAATAGTGTTCGTTAGGTATGAAAGGCTACTCTAATTAGGTCTAAGGGTTGAGGAAGATTCTTTTTTATGTTTTTATAATTTTATGAAAGCAAGTAAAATCTCGGGTTTGAAGGAATGGGCGGAATTAGTTGCTAGTCAACTAACCCAAATTACTACGAATGCAATAAAATAAAATAACAAAAATGAAAATGTGGTGAGAAACTTATGTGTAGAGAAATGTGTTTACTTAGATTTCCTTACTCCCTAACTATCTTTTACCGGTTAATTAGTGTGTATTAGTCGCGTGGATGACGGGTGTATTCCTTAATACCATTCGTGGGGTGGCGTACTTACTTCCCCAACTCTACAAGCTCCTACTTCACTCCTATGTCGAGCCGGCTAGGAAGCTCCTAACATGGGATCACTAGAATTCGCTTGTGCATTAAATACAACCATAAAAACCTTTAGTACGCGTTTGGTTCATGTTTCTTAAGACGTTCAAGCAAGTTACCGAATAGGAAGTTAGCCAGTTTTCTTAAGCCTAACATAGATAAACAATCATCCAATACAACTAATAACACACTAACAACCAATAATCAATAGCTAGGTTTCATTAGATCTAAGCAAACACAAGATAAAATTAGCCTAACATGTTAAACAAAAGACAAGAATAAGATAGAATCAAACAACACATAGACATATTGAATGATTAATTGATAACTTATCTTTCAATGAAACATGGAAGATCTCAAGGCAAAAAGCCCTGAAAAAGTAGCTAAAATCGTCTTAGGGTTTTATCCCAAAATTCCACACACTGAGCTCTCCCTTATGACAAAAAATTAGAAAACTATATATAGATTTTTGGATCTGACGGCGTCACCTTATGGATTGTGACGCCGTCACCTCGCCGCTTTTAGGGTTCCCGGATGACCTTCTTGACGCCGTCCCTCTTTAGCTCTTCAAAAATCCATTCTGGCTTATCAAGGCTTGACGCCGTCGAACCATGAACGTGACGCCGTCCCCTTATGATTTAAGCCGTGACGCCCTTGATCAAGTTAAAGCGTGACGCCGTCAGAATTCACATGCTATTTTCACTGGCCCGTCATGAGTAAATTTCACGTCCACTTTTCTTGCCAAGGCATGACGCCGTCTAGAGTAAATCTTGACGCCGTCAAGAGTAACTTTTAGCCGATTTTTGAGACTTTGCCGTTTTCTTCACTTTAATGCTCCAAAAACGTCCAAAATGCCTCCTTTTCTAGATTTCTCCTCAAAAGTACCTAAAATGACAAAAGGAACGATTTAGGGCGATATTTGATCAAATAAATACGATTTAAAGCTTAAATGACCCCTTAAAAGCGGTACACTTTTCGCCTCATCAGGAATACTTCAACTTTTGAAAACATCAAAAAGAATTTTGAAAATGAAGTTTCCAAGCTTAAAGATGACAAAGCTAATTGTATTCAACGATTAACTAGAGCTGAAACAAAACTTCGCACTATCGATCAGACTTCTTAGACTATGTACATGTTAATTCCCAAACCAGATTTATTTATGGATCTTAACCAGGGTCTTGGTTATACTAAACCATCTTATCTTGACATGGTTAAACATCAAACACCAAGTCTGTATAATGCTGATTACATGAGCCTTAATACTTTCAAAGATTACATGTTTGTTCCTAATGACATCTCCCAAGAGGAAATCCAAAAACGTTTAAAAGTTAACCAAAAGAAAACGAATTTCTCCTACTTTAGTGCCGATTATGGTTTGATAAATAAGGAAAATGCTCTTTCAAGAAAACCAACAAATGTGCAACATCATATGGATCAGATTTCTGACAACCCATATGATGCAAACAAATATGAGAGCTTAGCGAGAAAAACTTTTTGCAATCTCAAAAATCAAATAAATGAAACTTTATCTGTTATTCGTGGAAAGCAAGAGTTTCAATTGGCTGAACTTTTGAAATCTACTTCTCACAAAATAGAAATCTTAAGGGAAGTCAAGAAACTGGTAAAAACATTTATCGAGCTTCCCATGAATAGAGTTAATGATCAATTTAAAGCCTTTGAAGAGGCATTGATTTCTGAAATGCAAACTGATTTAACTAATGTCACATCTCTTGAAGATGAATATGACCTTCTCAGCCTAAACTCTAACATTCAAAAAGAATATTTTCTTAATCAAATTGAATCTATCAAACCACAATTTACTATAAATGAGGAGAAAATTGAAGAATTGTAAAATAAACAAACGTCTTTAGAAATGGAAAACCTTTTACTCCAAGAGAATCTAAGAGAATGTTTGCAAAAGAACGTTGAGTTGAATGAGGAATTGTCTTGTCGTACTGCCAGATTTGAAAACTCTTGTGCTAAACTTGAAAAACAATCTTTAATGTTTGAGGCAAACTGGCAGCGAAAAGTTTAAGAAAACAAATACGACAAGCTTTCCTACGAAGCTTCTTTGAAACTAATCTTAAAATGGAACGAGGAACTCAAATCTAAAGTGCTTGATTTGACGAAAACCAAGAATCATGAGTTTGTGGGATCACGCCAGTTGGTAAATCAAAAAATTTCATATTTTTCAAACCAACCAACCTTTTTGGCAAATCAAAAACAAACAACTCATATTCCTGAGTCAAAACAAAAAGAGGTTTTATCTAATCCTAAAGTAATTGCTCCCGGTATGTATAAAATTGGATCTACTTCTGCTAGGGAACCATATGGTTCAAACGATATGATTCATAACAAAGAGTTAGAAATAGCTAGGAAGCAAGCATTACTTATTAAGGATATGCCTCTAGATGCACCAATGTGCTCTTTGACTCCTCCCCTATTGAAAAGAAACCCAAAGAGTCAAAGAAGCAAAAGAACAAGAATCGTAAGAAACAGAAGTTAGATCAACATGATCAAATTACATAATCTCCTAACGCATATTTGCTTTTTAATCCAGGTTTAGACACTACTTGTAGCAAGGAGAGACCACCTAAGAAATTTACGTTGAAGACTAGTGCCTTTTAGACCTCCACTACTGTAGTTGCAATACCTAGACATTTTCCCTGGCAGTGTATTTAAAGTTACCAGTACTAACTGCTTGGCTAGCAGTATGAACTGCTGGCTTTGCAGTTGTACCCTTTAGTTTCCAAATTCATTTTTGTACCACTGCCTTTGATTGAAAAGGCCTTTTAGCAGTTGTTGGTGCGTATTTGAAAGTTGTTTTTGCACTTTGAACTGCTGGTTTTGGGTAAAAAGTCTTAACTAGCAGTACTAACTGCTGGTCTAGCAGTATGAACTTGTTTTGGGCCAGACTTTAATAAAACTGCTCTGGGTGACATTCTAGCAAAATTAGAGTGAGATTTAGGCCTTTCTAAGTTCACCCTATGGTTTGAATACCCAGTTACCCCTTTGTTGCAGAAAGCTGCAAGATGGTCAAAACTTCCACAAGTGTAACAAGCTTTGTTATAGAAGACAAAGTCATCACCTAGTTGGTGAGACTTGAGGCTGTTCCAATTCCTTTGGTTACCTCTGGGCTTGTTTGTGGTTCTATACTTCTCACAATATCTTACTGGTTGCCTAACATGTTTAACATTTGTTTTAGGCCTTACAGTATGATTCTTCACCACTTTAGGAACACTTGTTCCTTTTACCTTAACAACATCAGGTTTAACAATAGCCTGTTCTTCCTCATCATCATCAAATGTCCATTCCTCAATAATTGGACCATCTGATTTCCTACCAGAGGACACCTTGTCCTCAGGGAGTGAAGTATCACTTCTACTTTCAAGCTCATCAAAAACTACATTTTCTTTTGGCTTAACACCATATTCTAACTTTGGTAGTTGAAATTCAGACAAGCCTGTATGCTCTAGGTCTATCCCTGTGGGTGCAGGAATTCCTTTGTAAGGAGGTGGAACATTATTATATCCTAACCCAGACTTGGCCTTGTTGATTATTTGACATTCAATTAAGTTGGTTACACCCTTAGAGGCATATTCTAATGTTTCTACACTTAATTGAATGTTTTCTTAGCCTTGTTAATCCTATCCAACTCAGCTTTCAAATTACTAATTTCAGCATTTCTAAACATTATTTCCCAGTTAAGAAGTATTTTGGCATCAATAAAAGTAGATTCATTGATCTTATAGTGTATGATCTGCTCCTCTAGGACAGCTAAACCTCTCTTATGATTGAACAAGTTATTATGAGTTTTGTTTAGTTCTATCTTTTATTCATCATAATGTTTTCTTAAAGTTTCTAGTTCTTTAAGAGAAGTGCAAGTATTAGAACAAACTTTATCAGACTGTACCTCAGTAGCAGAGAAGGCCATGAGAACCATCTGAGTAGAAACTTCCTCTTCTGTGGCCATGAAACTCCAATCAAATCCTAAGCCATCAATAGCTACCATAGCTTTTGAATCTGGCTCAGTGGTCTCCACAGCCTTGGACTTACTTTCATAACCTCTGCTCTTGCTATCCTGCTGCTTAGGTCTTCTGCATTCCCTTGAGAAGTGCCCCATCTTGTGGCAGTTGCAGCATTCTATCCTTGATTTGTCAAAACCAGCAGTATCATTGCTGCTGATAGTGATCTTCTTCCCTGTTCTTTGATAGAATTTCTTAGCCCTCATGCTAAGAAGAGAAATTTGCCATTTGAGGTCCATCTCCTCCAAATCATCATCATTGATTTCCTGGAGGTCTTCATGAGTAAGCATAGACCCATCATTCTGGCTTGTTAGGAAGGCACAACATGTTTTCTCATCCAGAATACCAATAGTACTGCTTGATGAACTCGCAGTACTAACTCCCACATCAATCTTCACATCTTCAACTGGATTTGAGTTACTAGGATATGACACAAAGGCCATGTTCCCAGTGCTTGAACTAGATCCTCCAGTCTTCTTCACATCTTGTTCCACAATCTTGAAATTGCTATACAGATCCATTAAGTTCATAGTGTCAATGTATGGTTTGTTCTTCCAGACAACAACATGCATAGCCCATTCTTCAGGTAAACTTCTTAGAAATTTGGAGTTTAAATCTTCTTGAGGTATATCTACACCAAGAACAGCAAGCTGGCTCACAATCTTTTGAAGCCTGTTAAACATGTGGTCCAATGATTCATTGCTGGTTGAAGAAAAGTTTTCGAAGTTTTGCTTGAGAAGAGTCTTCTGGGTCTTCTTAGTGGCTTCATTCCCACCATATCTAGCAACAATGGCCTTAAATAATGACTTAGCATCTTTGAACTTGCTGAAATTCAAAAGTTGATCATTTGGAATGGTCATCATTAGCATACTTCTGGCCTTGAGGTCATTCTTCTTTTGTACTCCCTCTTCTGTAGTTGTTGGGTTGGTCTGCACAATTTTCACTACCTTACCCTCAACTGTTGATGTAGAAGTTGAAGGCTTAAAAGAGTTTCCTTCTTCAATAATTTCCTATAGTGTATAGTCTTGCACCTGGAAATACTATTCTATCCTTAACCTCCACATATCAAACTCATTCTGCTTGAGCATTGGCAACTTAGCAGCCACATTCGTTTGAGTAGACTCCATGTCCATTTCTTCTTCTAAATTAAAAGTATCAGCCTGGCTCTGATACCACTTGTGAGGATTGTGTAAAACACTCTTAGGATGTTACTCCTTTGTAAAGTGTATATGATACTTTGAGTGAATATGATAAAGTATGCAGAATCTACTTAACCACACTTAGAAGGATATTGGTTTGAGTAATGGAACAATTATGTTTGTTGTATTGTATAATGAACACAGAATGTATAACACCAAACGATTCAATATTATTGAGAATAATACGAGTGATCTTCACTATCACTAGGGTTACAAAACCTCGAATCTCTATTACAAAGAAAAACTATGACTGATGTGTTTTTCCCTCTTGTGTTACTTGCTTGTTCAACAGATATATATTTTTCTAAGCACACTTTTGATATCTAAGATAAGATCTCCCTTTTATGGAACAAAGGAGATCTTTACAATATTGTTAAGTCTTGTCAACTACTTTCTTGTTCAGTGTGTCAGTAGCTAAGATTCAACTTGTTCTATGTGTTCAACTTGTTGACTTATCACTTTATCTAAGATATTATCTACCGTATATATTTGACTTTTATACACAAAATATCTTTTTCATACTTATCCTTTCAGCAGTAGTATACACGACAGTTATCCATTCAGCGGTAGCTTCAGATGTACTAGCAGTAGAAACTATTACTCCAGCAGTAGTATTCTTGTAGTAGTAGAATCTCCAACACTAGCAGGAGTATTGACACTTAGAGAATTTTCCTTTGTGCACCAGCAGTACCTTCTTTGTACTAGCAGTACTAACTTAGTAGCTAGTACTCTTAGTTATATCTTGAGCAGTACTAATTTTCAGAATATTTAATTCCCAACATACCCAACTCGAGAGTTACTTCACTAAATAAACAAGCTCCCTTCTTGGCAGAGAAAACCTTACAAACATCGCTTACACTTTTTCTGGTACAAAGCCAAATATCGGGTTCTAGTTCGAGGTAGAACCAACCTGACGTCGCCTATACAATGTTTCCGACACTAAGCTAAATGTCGAGTCCTTCTTCGGGTACAACCAAACCCGTTTTGTTTTATGGCCCAACATAACAAACCTTATGTTTTATGACACAAACACATAAACCATCTAATCTAGTTTGGTGAATATATTGTGATGATACAATGATGTTTACAATGATGATCCATGATACAAATGTCAAATGGATATGAATGACTAATATAAATGAACTTTCATTGATAGGAAGCCTTCAATGGATGAAGACCAAAAGTTCCCTAAGCTTGTTGTGATAGATCTTCATATATGTATGCTTATGGTGGATGATGACTCAAGATCTCTGAGCTTGATTCACAGGATCATTTTGAAAGTATGCTTACAACATAATGAAAGTTAGAAGCATTATGATCATGGTAATGAGGGTGATTAATGTATGTTACTACTGATCTAAATGTATGAAAACATAGTAGAGAGAATGTGTGTTCAAGTGGTTGAGAAATGAGTGAACAATGGGCTACTATTTATATCCAACAAGCTCAGAAACCCACGGATCACATGGAACCAAAAAATTAGTTCCGTCCTTGTTATTTTTTGGTTTCGCGGGTGACTGACACAATATCTACAAAGTCTTGTTTAAATCTTTCACAATCTTTCCAAGATATCTTTTGTCAAATCTTTCCAAAATCTTTATCAAATCTTTCCAAAATATCTTTTGTGATCTTTAGAGATTTAGATGACACTATGCATGAGATAATAAAAGAGTATTTTCCTTTTTATGAAAAATACATTTAAACAAATGTATATACTTACTTAAAAAGGTAAGTTATTTGTATATGAAAAAATATAAGTAGCCTTGTGTAAAATAAAATATGTAGTTGAGTGCTTGTCAAAATAAAATGTATTTCGCCAAGTGTAAGTAAATTTTAGTACTTGCATGAATATTATAGTTAGTTTACTTGTACAAATAAAAGTATATATTTGTTAGACATTTTACAAAAGATGTATTTGTATAAAAATACTTGTGAATGCAAAATGTAAAATGAGGTTCGAAATAGAATGGTTAACCTATTAAAATACTTAGTGACTCTAAGCGTATTTTAAACATTCTAAATGATTTGTTAAGGGTTTTGATCATAATGCCACATAACAAACATGTACGAACCTATGTTGTAGCATACGAGGACTTGAAATGTCGAGAAGTGTCGAATGTATGTTGAGACAAAATATGATTACGAGTAACTTGTACATTTTACGTTATGTATCAAGTTACATGTTTGTCATCAATCAAAACAAACGAGACTGTATAGATTAAATATCGTAATATTTGCACTAACAATCTCCCTCTTTTTGATGATGACGAAATATGTAAATGTGATAGATAGTAAAATGTAAAAAGTTACTTGTGTCTATATTACCTTTTCCGTTTACACTTTTATCCCCCTTTTGTCGAAACAAAAAGGGTGTGTCCTTTGAGTTTTAAACATCATTTCTCCCCGAACAGGCAAGCTTGCATCATCCCTAGTGAAGTTAAATTATCTACTCCAATCCCCTATGGTTGTTGCATCTCCTAGGTTATTGCCCTTGTTTGGTAGCGGATCCATGGATCAAATTTAGAAGCTTAACCTACATCAAGGTTAGTGATGCGCGTGATGTGTCGTTGCGGTTTAGCAGTATTAATGCCTACTCAAGTTTTAAATTTATATTTAGCCGACTTATCAATAACACACACACTTAACGAGCAGTGTACCCGGTCAGTATGAATATAATGGTAAGCAGAGTGTCGATCACTAAGAGTGGAACGTATTATCTAGTTATTCTAATCAGTATTTTAATATCCTAAGTTAGTTATACAACCTAATCTAACGCAAGGGGGTTCAGCCTGAGAGACTGGCACAGTTTGGTTATAATTAAATAGAAAACTAAACTAATGAGCACGAATCAGCGATTAGCACACACGTACACAGATAGATACTCGAGACAATAAGAAGACCTGTATTGATAATTAAATAGCTTTTCACTTGTTTTATTGCTAGTTTTATATGAAGTGTATATAATTAAACCTTTCTCGTTGGCTCTAATCTTATCGGCGAGTAAACCCTTAATGATTACTTATGTCTATCCTACTTTTCTAGAGACGCTAGAATAAATAGGCGAGGAAGGGGCATGGCGACCCAAGCAAGACTCAGCTAGACACAGAGGTTATCAATGCACTAATAAAAGTCACCAAAGACATCAACATATAAACTTTAATTAATGGGAAAGCAATATTAAGGGGAGTGCATGATCTTCCGTAGTCACATTACACAAGCCCATCAATCCTGATGAATTAAAGCGTACTAAAATAATAAAACAAAACTACTTAATGAATTGAATACATGCAGGACCTTCTTACAGCTCTTGTATCTTTGTTTGAGGTGTGTCTTGTGCTGCTTGGTCGTCTGAATTCGGCTCTAGGGTTATACAAAAGGTCTCTTAAATTCGTCTGACCTTGGGGTATTTATAGTTTCTGTCTGAGGGATCGATGCGGCGCATTGAGTTGATAGATGCGGTGCATTGACTTAACTTCGCGTGGGGTCCAAGATTAATATATTCTGGAATATTCGTACACCGTCTTCAGATGCGGCGTAACTTGATCTTTGTATGCGGCGCATTTACTCTAGCTGTCTTGGATTGTAACTGGTGAAATCTTGATAGTGATACGCCGTATGTTAGAAGTATATTGCGGCGTATCTGGAGTAGAACGAGCTTGATCTTCTTCTTTGACCAAAGTTTCATATGCGGCGCATGACAGAATTGCATGCGGCGCATTCTTCAAAGTCAGGCAATGGTCTTCGAATTCATCTAAGTATGATATTTCGTCGTATCTGTTGAGTGAGATACGGCGCATCTTCTGGATTTCAGTAGACTTTTGACATCTCGCTTGTTTTGCTCCATAATTAGTCCAAAATCGCCAAGTTTCACATAATGCTTGTTTTTACCTGAGAATTACTAAAGTAAACATTAATGTATCGATTCTCATATATAATATAATAAAACAAGTCAAATAAATAGGATAAATGATGATAATAAAATGTACTTATTTGAGTTCATCAAATATCCCCCCACTTGAACTTTACTTGTCCCCAAGTAAACCTTAGAATTAATCATATGAAAATGTATCCTAAAAGATATTAGGATTTATTTTTATATTTAAGCACGTATTCGTTTTGTCATAATCACACAACCAAACACTTAACGAAGTAGAAACCAAAATAATTTTTAATGTAAAACAATTCTAAATCGTTTAGTTGCTTAGTCGTGACGAATATTCTATCATAGGCTTGGCAAGTATACGCATCTCCCCCACTAAAGCCAAGGAGTAACAAGTCTAAAGCGGTAAAAAGGGTTTGTTGGTTAAGGGTTGATCATCCTTTTTAATCTCTATCGATCTCATATTCCAGAAAAGGCGACAAAATTACAAATACATGATCGAATCCACGACCACGATACTTGCAATTGCTCAATTCCTTAACTCGAATGGGCTAAAGATAGGACCAAGTAATCTTCACCAATAATATTATATCAAAAAGGGCGACAAAATCATAAATACATAGCCGAATCCACGACTACGATACTTAAGATTGCTCAAATCCCTAATCTCAATAAATCAAAGGTTTGGATGAAGAATGATATAGGGTATGGATAATATTTGGGATACAAATTGGTGTAAAATGAAAAATAAATAAAACAGATAAATTAAAATCCTAAGTGTGGTTAATCACTTTCCCAACCATCCCATGAATAAGACTCATATCATTGAATAACTCACACTTTAACACTTGAAACACACGCTTTAGGTAGACACGAATTATACTCAACAAAATCTCAATCAAAGAATAACCTTAGTTGGCGTTCCCATAACGGCCAACTCCCATTCAATCCATAAATATAATATACAACAACAAATAGTGGTGATATCTCCCACTTAATACAAAACTTTACATAAGTTGGTTAAAACAAACTTCCAACTTTTCCTTTTTCTTTTTCTTTTCTATTTTTTTTTTCGATTTTTTTTTTTTTTTTTTTTTTTTTTTTTTTTTTTTTTTTTTTTTTTTTTTTGACATCAACATATATGTGTAAAATTTCACAACTTTTCTATCACTATTTTTCCGGATAATTTTTCCATACTCTTCATACTTTCAGAAATAACTGTAATAGTGAAAGTAGCAAACACACGAAAAATAAACTAAAAGTTATACAATATTTACTTTCATACCAATTGCATTGTGCAATTTCCCGACCTAACCAAAGATAATGAATTACGCACGCGAACACAGGTAATGTAAGGAAACACACTTTGCCTAAAGCAATTAACCACGGATTTTAATCTACAGGGTAGGTTAAGGTGTAAGGGTGTATCGAAACATTATAACAAAGGTGTAAGAAACGAAAGAAATGGCTCTGAGGGTTTTTCTAGGGGTATCTTACTCTAAAAGTGAGAGTAAACAAAGGGTTTATACGGGGGTTAACTAACCAGTGTAGTTAGTTAATATCACATAACATATAAAGGCTATTTGGGTGTAATCCTAGAAATTTACCAATTTAGACAAGTCACTCCAATTATATAGATAATACTCATTATGGTGGTCTTGAATAGTATACAAGCCAAGTTCTAAAGTTTAAAAGTCACCGGCACACTAAAGTTTTAATATTTTTTAAAAAAATAGAGTTATGTGTGCGGTTATGTAATTTAGACTTTAAACAAAAACATGCTAAAAAAATTTTAAATTTTGATATATTAAGCGCATTTTAAGCCTATTTTGAAAAAGTTTAGGACAAGTAAGTTTTCTAATTCTCCATCCCCCCACTTAAGTTAAACAACGTCCTCGTTGTTTGTGTCAAAGGTTAAAAACTGGAAAATAAAGAATTAGAACAGAAAAACTCCCCTGAGATTTGCTCGGTATGATCCTCCATTATTCGTATAAGAGCAAAAATCAACTTTCTTGTGGATGAGAACGTTTAAGCTTCATAAATGATGTATCCACAAAAATGCAGGAATCTATAATACCATTTAGACTTTAACACACCTGAGTTAAGAAGGTTCAAACTTGCATAATACATTAGTAGTTAGTAAAAATAAAACCTAAAAAATTAAACTGTAAATCATCAGGTCAGTCGATACGCCGTATCTTATGGAAGAAGATACGCCGTATCGAGCCTGGAATAAATACGAATCAGAATAAAAGATGCATCGCATCCTTAACCAGGGATGCGCCGCATTAAATAAACTGATAGAAAGTTTTAAAGTCAAAAATAAAAATGCAGAAAATGAAATAAGATATGACCAGTGCAGGTGATGCGTCGCATCTTATGATGGAGATACGCTGCATCTTCTGCAGGTCTGACAGACTCGACACAGAACAGAAAAGTAAAATTTTTTCCTTCGGGTTGTCTCCCGGTCAGCACTTGTCTTTATTCCAGAGTCTTCAAGTTAGACTCACGTTCAGCTCCTTATTTCAATACTTCGGGTTCAAACTCCACCACCTCGTTCTAAGTATCCTCAATTTTATTATCAGTTTGCCCATTGGATTGAGGATGGTATGCAGTGGAAACCCTATGATACACTCCATATGATGCGCGTGATGTGTCGTTGAGGTTTAGCAGTATTAATGCCTACTCAAGTTTTAAATTTATATTTAGCCGACTTATCAATAACACACATACTTAACGAGCAGTGTACCCGGTCAGTATGAATATAATGGTAAGCAGAGTGTCGATCACTAAGAGTGGAACGTATTATCTAGTTATTCTAATCAGTATTTTAATATTCTAAGTTAGTTATACAACCTAATCTAACGCAAGGGGGTTCAGCCTGAGAGACTGGCACAGTTTGGTTATAATTAAATAGAAAACTAAACTAATGAGCACGAATCAGCGATTAGCACACACGTACACAGATAGATACTCGAGACAATAAGAAGACTTGTCCTGATAATTAAATAGCTTGTCACTTGTTTTATTGCTAGTTTTATATGAAGTGTATATAATTAAACCTTTCTCGTTGGCTCTAATCTTATCGGCGAGTAAACTTTTAATGATTACTTATGTCTATCCTACTTTTCTGGAGACGCTAGAATAAATAGGCGAGGAAGGGGCATGGCGACCCAAGCAAGACTCAGCTAGACACAGAGGTTATCAATGCACTAATAAAAGTCACCAAAGACATCAACATATAAACTTTAATTAATGGGAAAGCAATATTAAGGGGAGTGCATGATCTTCCGTAGTCACATGACACAAGCCCATCAATCCTGATGAATTAAAGCGTACTAAAACAATAAAACAAAACTACTTAATGAATTGAATACATGCAGGACCTTCTTACAGCTCTTGTATCTTTGTTTGAGGTGTGTCTTGTGCTGCTTGGTCGTCTGAATTCGGCTCTAGGGTTATACAAAAGGTCTCTTAAATTCGTCTGACCTTGGGTATTTATAGTTTCTGTTTGAGGGATCGATGCGGCGCATTGAGTTGATAGATGCGGCGCATTGACTTAACTTCGCGTGGGGTCCAAGATTAATATATTCTGGAATATTCGTACACCGTCTTCAGATGCGGCGTAACTTGATCTTTGTATGCGACGCATTCACTCTAGCTGTCTTGGATTGTAACTGGTGAAATCTTGATAGTGATACGCCGTATGTTAGAAGTATATTGCGGCGTATCTGGAGTAGAACGAGCTTGATCTTCTTCTTTGACCAAAGTTTCATATGCGGCGCATGACAGAATTGCATGCGGCGCATTCTTCAAAGTCAGGCAATGGTCTTCGAATTCATCTAAGTATGATATTGCGTCGTATCTGTTGAGTGAGATACGGAGCATCTTCTGGATTTCAGTAGACTTTTGACATCTCGCTTGTTTTGCTCCATAATTAGTCCAAAATCGCCAAGTTTCACATAATGCTTGTTTTTACCTGAGAATTACTAAAGTAAACATTAATGTATCGATTCTCATATATAATATAATAAAACAAGTCAAATAAATAGGATAAATGATGATAATAAAATGTACTTATTTGAGTTCATCTGTTAGTTTTGTGCAACATATTTATATACTGTTGTGTCTGTCAGTACCCAAGGATCTTTAAAACAGGATTTGAATACAAATTAAGCTAAGTGTTAATAAAACCGAAAACATTCTAAGTCACTGAGTGAACAGTCACTCAGTGAGTTACCTTCAAGATGCTCAGGACGAGTCTAAGAAGAAAGACTCACCACTCAGTGAGGCAGAGCTCCCTGATTGTTACTTGAGACAAAGAAGAAGGTAATGGATTCAGTGAGTGTTGGACAAGAACTCACTGAACCCCAGTCTCCTCAACAACAATAAGTGTTTGAAGACCGAAGACTGAAGGCAAAGACTGAAGAACCTGAAGCCTGAAAGAAAGGCGGGATTGAGCGGGAAGAGTTTGAGAAGATAAGGACAAGTCTTATCTGGTCAGAAACGAACCTTCCCTAAAGCGGCTAAAAGTCAAGAAGTGTCAGAACTGACACTCGAAGACTTTTTAGCCCATTCCTATTGGTTCTTGGAAATGACAAATACTGTTGTAGTTGTCAGACACGCCTTCTTATTGTTTATGTATTTTAATCTTCAGGACTCTTTGAGGTTTGTATATAAATAGCAACAGATGGAGAAAAGGGGTTTAAGTTTTGTGCATTAAAAGCTTAGACTTTCACAAAACCCTTTTCTCCTACAAAGAGTAACCAATCCTTGAGATAGCTCAGTGGGTCGATATTGTTACCACTTAAGCATAGCTTGAGTTTAGATAGGAGACACACCATACCTTGTCTATTCAATCCCAAGTGTTTGTTCCGCAAAACACTTGGGTAATAGATTCTTTGATTGATTTCTAATAAGAATTTAAATGTTGAAAAAACATTGTGTTTTTATATTTACGTTTTACTTATCAGTTGTAATTAATCAAATACATTGTATCAGTCATAAACACAATTAGATTAACTTTTTAGTTATCTCTAAGCGTGTTAAGGGAACAACAAGTGGTATCAGAGCCTTTGATTTATAAAATCTTTCAAAAACTAAGAGTGCTCAAGGTTTTTTAAAACCAAGATCCTGCTATGGCTGATATTAATGTGCCCCAGCTCGTCGATAAAAAGGGTGGTAGCTTTTCAGCTGTTGCTCCCAGACTTGAAGCTGGAAAATTTAGCAAGTGGAAAAAGCGAATGCTTTGCTACTTGACTGGTATGGAACCATACTACATCACTTGTGTCAAAGAAGGTCCTTATGTCCCTAAGACTGCTGAGGGGCTAAACAAGCCTGAAGCTCAGTGGACCATTGATGAGAGAAGGGTGGTCAATCAAGACCAACTCCTGAAAAGCATAATTATATCTTGTCTTCCTGACGATATAATGGAATCAGTCATCAACTGTTCAACAGCCAAGCAAACTTGGGATGACTTGATTAATAGCTTTGAAGGACCCTCAGATACCAAGGAAAACAGGATCATGGACCTGAAACTTGAGTTTAACACTTTCAGGGCAAAGGACTCTGAAAGCCTCTCTCAGACATATACCAGATACAAGACCCTGATAAACGAATTATCAAATGATGGTGTAGTTTTGTCTAAGCATGAGACAAATGTTGGCTTTATCAACAGTCTTCCTGAGAAGTGGCTAAACTTCTCACAAGGCCTCAGGAATGCTAATCACATTCAGACCCTTGAGCTCCCTGAGATCTATGGGAAGTTTGTCTATGAAGACAACTTAATCTCTAGGAGATACCCAGACTCAAAAGCTCTTGAGACTAAAAAGGCCTTGACCTCCTCACCCATATCAACTGCCTTTTATTCTAATGGTGTTGTACAGGATTTTCAAGAGGATTCTGAAGATGAGATTGATGAAAGAACTGGTGATGAGTACCTGAATGACCTAAACTTGGAATTCCAAGAAAGGGCACTCCTAGCCAACTCAAAACGTTTTATCAAAAGAAATCAGCCCAACTTTTCAAAAACTAAAGCAAGTGAAACCACTGAGTGTTTCAAATTTGGTAAAAAGGGCCACTTTGCTAGAGACCGTTATTCAAAAACCATCTCAGAACCCTCTTATAAATTTTCTGGAAACAGCTCCTCAAGAACTAGCAAGTTTCAACCTAGAATGTTTCAGTCGACCCAACATTTTCAAAACAATAATGTACAAAAGGGTCAAAAAGACTTTGAGACTAAATATAGGAAAGCTAAGGCTAAACTTGCACTTCTTAAAACTAATCCCTCAATGTCTCAGGCTGCTCAAACATCCAAACCTGTTCAGACAAAGAACAAGGTTCTTGTAGCAGAAGCTTATGACTGGGATGATGAAGAGGTCTCCTCAGATGATGAGGAAATTAGAATGAGTGCACTGATGGCACTTTCTGAAGGTGATCAGGTGGCTGTTGGAAAAGGTCATGCAAGGAATGGAGAGTGGGTGAACATAACCATGAAGAAGGTAAACACTTTACTTTCAATGGATGATGATTCTGACTAGCAGTCCTATATGAATTATATTTGTGTAGATCTTAAGTTTGTAGAAGAACAAAGGCTTAACTTCCTTTCAAAATATAACAATCTTGTGTTAGAATTGAATAAGTGTAGAGATGAATTGCTTGTACTAAAACAAGCCAAGTTAGAAAATATTACACTACAAATTCAAAACACTGAGATTTTGAAGCAAAATCAAGCTCTTCAAAATGAACTTAACAAAGAAAAGGCTGTCATTGAAGGCTGGACTAAAAAGAACCCTAAGGTCTTTGATACTATGGGTTTAATTCCTGAGATAACTATAGGAATTGACCCACTCACTGAAACCCCCAGTGAGAGTCACAGTGAAATAGCCTTTATTCCAGCTGGCATATCTTTTGAGCAAGAAATGCAACCCAAGTCAAATGACTGGGTTGTCAGGGACAATCCAGTCAGTAAGTTACCAAACTTTGAGACTGGAAAAATCTTGCTTCCTGAAAGTCAGGCTCTGAAAAATATGATTGGACTCACTAACCAACCCAGTAGTACTGAGTAAGTCAATGAGTTTGAATCTGAATCATTCACACCACTCCCACCTCTGAATATCCTTCAGGGTGCTACACCAAGCTCAGACCTCCCACCATTGGTCTACTCTCAGTATTCTCCAAAGGAGAATCCAGGAATGGGAAAAACCATCCTGAAAAGGCAAACCCCTGAAGTCTCAGTTCATTCTGATGACTCATCAACTTCAGTCCCTTCTGAAGTAAAATAGAAAGCCCTGATTCAAAAATTGATCAGTTGGCTGAACTTGTCAGGAAGCTGAGTGAGAAGATTGAATCTTCTAAGAAACCTTCTAAATCCAAGATGAAGGAACCCAAATCAGCTTCCTCAAGCACCAAACCAAAACCCTCCAAACCCCTAAAAAGGTGTGAGTTGTGTCACTATACCAATCATTTCACTGATGATTGCTATAGAATCCTTTACTGCATGATATGCAAAAAGGAAGATCACAGAACCTCAGATCACCAATCATACACAGCCACATTAAAAATGGCAAACTTTAAAGCACAGGCTTTAAAATACCCTTCTAATTCTAAACAGAAACAGAAACAAAAGGCCAAGCCTTTTGCACCTTGCCCTCACTGTGGCTTCAATGACCACCATCCTAAGGATTGTCTAATGGGCAACTGTTGTGAAATTTGTGGAGATTCCACTCACAACACCTTAGGACATGAAAAGGTCATTCAAACCAGAAGAGGTATGACCAAATCATCCTCTCAGTCTACCTCCGCAATCAAATGCAAAACTTGTGGTAGCTCAGTCCACTCAACCACTGACCATGAATCAATTGATACTTTTAGGACTACAAAAGTCAAGCCCTCTAAGATGAGGGGTACTAGAAAGAACTAACTCAGTTTACCATTTGTGCAGAGACATGCCAGGGAGCCTGTTTGGCATCTAGATAGTGGATGTTCAAGGAGCATGACTGGTGTGAAGGATTATCTGCACAAATATGTAAAAGAACCAGGACCCAAGGTGATATTTGCTGATAACTCATCATGTCTCACTGAAGGTTATGGTTCAGTAAACTGTAGTGGTATAGTCTTTACTAGGATAGCTTATGTAAATGGTCTTAAGTACAATTTGATCAGTGTCAGTCAACTATGTGATGCAAAGTACATAGTTCAGTTTGATGATAAGCAAGGGACCATCTTCAATGCAAATAAGGAAATTATCCTTATTGCACCAAGAAGGCAAGATGTTTATGTGTTAGACATGACCAGTCTAACTCAGAATGGAACTTGTCTCTTTGCTAAGGCCACTGAAACTCTCAACTGGCTTTGGCATAAGAGACTCTCCCACCTGAACTTCAAAAACATAAACAATATTGTAAAACAAAACAAGGTCCTTGGCTTACCATCACTTGTGTTTTCAAAGGATAAACCATGCTCTGCCTGTGAAAAAGGTAAACATCATAGAGCATCCTTTAAAACCAAAACAAACTTTTCCATCAGGAACTGCCTTCATCTTCTCCATATGGATCTCTTTGGGCCCATCAGTCCTAGATCCATTAACCATGAGAGGTATACTCTGGTCATTGTGGATGAATATTCAAGATACACTTGGGTCTACTTCCTGATCAAAAAGAGTCAGGCAGCTAAAACAATCATGTCCTTTGTCAGGAACATTGAAAATCAAAATGACATTAAAGTCAAACAGATTAGGACTGACAATGGAACAGAGTTCAAAAACTATGAATTTGAATGTTTCTGTGATGAGAGAGGAATTTCCCAAAACTTTTCCTCTCCTTACACACCTGAACAAAATGGTGTTGCTGAAAGGAAGAATAGAACACTCATTGAAGCTAGCAGGACAATGCTAAATGGATCAGTCCTTTCCAAATACTTTTGGACTGAAGCAGTTAAGACTGCCTGTTACACACAAAACAGATCCATCATTGTCATGAGACATAGCAAAACCCCTTATGAGTTATTCAAGGGAAGGATCCCAAACATCAGCTACTTTCATGTCTCAAGGGAAGGATCCCAAACATCAGCTACTTTCATGTCTTTGGGTGTCCTGTGTTTATTCATAATCACAAGGATCACTTAGGGAAATTTGATGCCAAAGCTGATAATGGATACTTCCTAGGATACTCTCTTGTCTCAAAGGCCTTCAGGGTGTTCAACACTAGGAGACAGCAAGCTGAGGAAACATTCCATATTACCGTTGATGAAAGCACTGATGCAATCAGTGTCTCTAACACCTCAGTAGAAGAGATAGGCATTGATGATTCATCAAAATACCCTCCTGATGAACATCATCCTAACAATGGTCCTTTCACTCAGTACCAAGCAAATGCTGACATCTCCTATTACATCATCCCTCACAACCTTCCTTACCCAACCATCACTGAGTTTGTTGAAGCATAAAGAAGTACTGATGCAATCATTCAGTCTGAACACAGTGCTCAAGAGCCAAACAATCACAGTGATGAGTCAACCCACTCAGACACTCAAGATGCTGAAGATCATCATGTGTCTGATCCTGACCCTACCCATCAGGCCTCCTCAAGTTCTAATCAGTTTCCAAGACCTCAGGACAGTTGGACTAGGTCTCAGGATATAGAACTTGTGAATATAATTGGAGAGCCTACTGAAGGCATGCTCACTAGAAGCATGGCTGCACAACTAAGAGTAGCCTCAGCCAATGAATGCCTATTTGTGGACTTCATCTCCACAATTGAACCCAAAAGTGTCAAGGAAGCACTTAATCATCCAAGTTGGGTTCAGGCCATGCATGATGAACTGGAACAATTTGACAGAAACAAGGTAATGACCTTGGTCAAATGTCCTGAAGATGTTTCAGTCATTGGAATGAAATGGGTGTTCAAAAACAAATCTGATGAAAATGGCATAGTCATTAAAAATAAAGCCAGACTTGTAGCCAAAGGCTATAACCAACAAGAAGGCATTGACTATGAAGAAACATTTGCACCAGTGGCAAGGATGGAAGCCATCAGGATCTTCCTTGCCTTTGCAACCTACATGAACTTCAAGGTGTACCAAATGGATGTTAAAAGTGCATTCTTAAATGGGTCACTGAAAGAAGAAGTTTATGTTCAGCAACCTCTGGGATTTGAAAGTCATGAGTTTCCTGACTATGTCTGAAAGCTTAACAAAGCCCTTTATGGACTGAAACAAGCTCCCAGGGCATGGTATGAAACTCTCTCAGCCTTCCTGATCCAAAATAAATTTGTCAGAGGCAATATAGACAACACATTGTTTATCTATAGGACAAATAATGATGTCATACTTGTACAAGTATATGTCGATGACTTCATCTTTGGCTCAACAAGTTATAAACTTTGCAAACAGTTTGAAAAACTGATGGCAAAGAAATTTGAAATGAGCATGATGGGAGAACTGACTTACTTCCTTGGACTGCAAATCAAGCAGACTGATAAAGGAACCTCTATCAGTCAAGAGAAGTATGTCAGGAGCCTACTAAAGAAGTATGAGCTCAGTGACTGTGCCTCAGTTAAAACTCCCATGGTTCTACCAAACAACCTTGGTCCTGGCTTACTGGAAAACCAGTGAATCAAACTCTTTTTAGAGGAATGATTGGGTCACTGATGTATCTACTTGCATCAAGGCCTGACATCCAATTCTCAGTGTGCTTATGTGCCAGATATCAATCTGACCCAAGAGAATCTCATCTCACAGCTGTGAAAAGGATACTCAGGTACCTGAAAGGTACTTCAAACCTTGGATTATACTATCCAAAATGTTCAGGCTTTGATCTTAAAGGATACTCAGACTCTGACTATGCTGGCTGCAACATGGACAGAAAAAGCACCTCAGGCTCCTGCCAAATCCTAGGTGGCAAAGTAGTCTGTTGGAGTACTAAGAAGCAACAATCAGTTGCCATGTCCTCAGCTGAAGCTGAATATGTTGCAGCAGCCAGTTGTTGTGCAAATGTACTCTGGATGAAAAGTCAACTCAGTGACTATGGAATTCAGTACAAGATGGTTCCCATCTTTTGTGATAACACAAGTGCAATTGCCATCTCAAACAACCCTGTTCTTCATCAGAGAACAAAACACATTGATATTAGATATCACTTCATCAGGGACCATGTCATGAATGGTGACATTGAATTACACTTCATTCCTACTGAATATCAGCTAGCTGATATATTTACCAAACCATTGGACGAACCAACTTTCACAAGACTAAAAGCTGAATTAGGAATGTTGGATATTGAGATTCAGTCCACTGATTGAATCCATCCAACTAAGTGTAAATTCTGAAAACCCTAGGTCCCTGACTCAATGTGTTCCTCAGTGAAAAAGATCACTGAATCACCTTCCCTGAACCCTAGAACCTCAGGAACTAAACCCAAGTCCTGAACGAGCAGGTTCACTGAATGAAGAGTCATTTAGGGCCCTCAGAAGACATTCAATGCTAACTTAAATGCTCTAAGTATCTAGTTAGTAAATGTCCAAGGTTGGTAACTGAATTCTTATTTAATATAAGAATATTTGTTCTTTTGCCTTTCTGTCATGCACCTCATGGGCTCCCACTTTCCCACTTGGCATTTAATGCCTCTCCAATCACATGACTGATATGTGATGACTCAACCTTGCAAATTACACTTTTTGCATATGGCACAACTGTTCACCTCGACAGTTGCGCAAAACAGGGAAAGTGGAGTGGTTGAGCATTAAATGCGGATCTCAAACGTTTTTATACAAAACAGTTTTCAAAAATCTCTTTTGAGAAATTAAAAACCGCTTAATACCCAAAACACCCTCCACTCCACTTCCCTATAAATACCCCCAAACAAAATAACACACACACATTTTTTTTATAGAAAATCTTAAGCAAATTCTTGCCCTTTCTCTTTAAAAAAAACAAATTGTGTGTGTGTTCTTAGTCTTTAGAAACCCAGACCATCTTTGTAACCCAGACTTACCAAACAAAAATGGCTACTTCTAAAGCTATCACATACGCCCCAAATGTGGAATTCCTCATCGAGGGCGTAGACATGACCAAGAACAACGTGGTAGGAAACTTTGCCTATCCCCAAAAGTTTTGGGCGTACAAGAATGTGGTTAAATACCTTCAAAACTGCTTTCTTGCTATGGCGTTCACAAAGACCCCCTCAGTCATATATCATGACTACTTGAGGGAATTCTGGTGTACGGCAGTGGCAACAAGACTTGAGGACACCAAGGACTCAATTATCACTTTCTCAGTGATGAATGAGAGAAGGTCCCTCTCCCTTGATTACAAAACCTTCATCAAAGCCAGTGGCCTTGATTTCACTGAGAAATTTGAGCCCAACCGCACTAACCAAGAAGTTAAGGCTGAATTGCTTTTTCTATGGCCACATGACCCCAAACAACCTAATGTGGCCCTAGGTACATGATAACGTTCAAAATGAACATGTTTTTAGTTACATTATCAGTAGTTTTGTGCACTATATTTGGTTATATTTGTGTGTATTTGTTACTAAATCATGAAAAAGTGTATATGCAAGTGAATATAGCCAAGTACAGGAAAAGATGACAAAAAGATGAAGAATTGAAGTGATTATGCGCATTGGAAGATTCCCGAGACGAAAACAAGAGAGAAGCCACACGAGAACTCAAAGATTTGATAATGTCGAGATTTCTATGTTCAAATATCAAGAAAAGATCGAGTGCTACGAGAGAAATTAGTGCCAAAACCAAGGATAAAGCTCGCGACAAGAAAAGAAAAGAAAAATCAAAAGTTGTGTGTGGCAGAAGACTCCATCCGATCGGATGGAGCCCGCATCCGAATCGGATGGAAGTCAGGGTATTTTACCGAGAAGCCCAACCGATCGGTTGGAGCCTAATATCGATCGGTTGGATGAAGAGGCTGTTACAAAGTTCCATTTAATGACGAATTTAAGCCCCATAATCATGGTGGCTTATCATTTCCTGCTTATTTACTAATAGAGGACGTTTTTGCTTGAGGAGAAAGGGTTCTTGTACTTATATATAGGACCCTAGGCTAGTTTACAAGGTGTGACACCCCAAAACCTAGTAAAGGCTTACACCAAGTCCTTACTAACTTATTTTCATTGCCCGAAAGCTTAGAAACGCTGTGAAAACGTCCAGGAATATTGAGTTCAAGTCTCAATAGGTCGGTGTTGTGTGGAGTTGTTTACGTGTCTTGTTAAGCGATTGGAGGAGCGTGGTTGCTATAGTTCCACAATTCTAGTTCTTGTAATTCCAAAACTAGGTATCTCTTGTTTAAATTACTATGAACTACTTTTACTTTAAGTTGAATGAAAGAATGGTTTGTTACTTGTGTTTGATTATAATTGTTATGGAGTGATTTTTGGTATACTTGTGTGTATGATGTGACAATTGTTGGAGTATTCTTATTTTATAGTGATGCATGAAAACATGTCTTGTTTTATGAGTTTGTTGAAATACAATCTAATCTTGCTTAATTAGTTGGTAAAAACAGTTCTAAAGAATAAAAAGGGCCGAAATGATTTTCTTTATGTTTTTATTCCAAAAAGTTAGTGCACGAATTAGTATGGGCTATGGTGTGTGACAAGCACCATATTAACTCATTAAAATAGATTTGGAAACGATTTCATCACGAGAAAAGGCCGAAAGGATTCGTAAGAATTCTTAAGATAAGAAATGCTTTTCGAACAACAAAGAGTTTAATAGAATTGTCGTAATAGTTTAAAAGGCCGAAAGGAATAAACTAGGAGATTGAATTCTTAGAGATGATTTTTCATGATAAAAACCGTTGATTGTGAATCATTCATATTAAGTTGTGCATCACTACAGGTTACACCAAACTTTGTAGATTACTCTATGCAATTAGTCAAGGTATTACACACAAGTATATTTGTTTTTGATTGATTGGATTTTACTTGTTTTCGAATTTTCACCAAATTGGATTGACAACCCTTTTTGTTAAAACTAGTTTTACTAAGTTCTAACACCAACTCCCTTAGGACGATCTCGACTTACCCACCTTTACTATCACGAACGAGTATACTTGCTCGTATGTGTTAATTAGAGAATTGGATAAATCGTGTTTATAAATTTTTAAAACTTGCACGCACGGTAGACACATCAAGTTTTTGGCGCCGTTGCCGGGGAGTTGATTGAAATTGTTTGAATTTGGTAGTTTAATTAGTTTTTGATATTAGAAATTCGTGTTTTGAAGAAAAAGTTTAGAAAGTAAAAAGGCAAAAAAAAAAAAAAAAAAAAAAAAAAAAAAAAAAAAAAAAATTGGTTCGGGACCAACCGAATCGGATGGATGCCCATCCGATCGGTTGGAGCCCTCGGTAAAAATTTTAGGGTTTAATGTTTAAGTGTTATTTAGTCCTTTTAATGGTAGTCTAATGTTAGATTAATACTAATAATAGTTATAATTGATTAGTTGTTTAATTATATGTTTAATGATTATCATTTAGCCATTTTGATGTTTTTAATGTTTTTAATTTAGTAGTTAATGTAGTTTAATTATATGTTTAATGATGAAGTAGATTAAGAGCTTTTTTTATTAATTAAGTTAGTTAATGATAGTTAATTAGTTAATGGTTATTAAAATTATTAATTATGTTTTATTTTTCATTTTTAGAAAATTAGTTTTTATTTTACGAGTTAATTTTAGTTAGTTCTAAAGAAATAAAAATAATATATAAAATAAAAAAATAAAAAGAAAAAAAGTTTTTTTTAGAAAAAGTTGATCCATCCGATCAGATGTTGCCCGCGTCCGATTCGTTTGGGTAAAATGGATTTTTACGATTCAACCATCCGATCGAATGGAGTGTTAAACCGATCGGATGGACGCCTCGGAAAAGATTTTAAAATTTTTAATTTTTAGTTGTTTTGATGTTTTGAGAGTTTGAACTTGTTTGTTTACTTGATTTGATTTCATTTTTGATATGCTTCGATTATGACTAACCCTAATGCTAATAGATTGGATTTCTTTTGGTTGTGGTTATGTTATAGTTGTTAATTGCTTTAGTGAAATGGAGAGTTTAAGCGGAGTTTTTGAATACTTGAGAAATTTGGAAGAGATGTTCAAAGACTCGGGTGATTCATTGGAGCATTTGGAGAATATGTTGGAAGATGTTAAGGTTGATGTAGAAAGGAAAGAAGAAGTTGGAGAAAACCTTGTTTTTTTACCTAAGGAGAAAAGAGTTGTCGTGTTCACATGAGCACCACCCAAAGAATTTGATGCACCGTTCATGAGGTACTCTACACCTTGTGGTGTGGAAGGTATAAAAGCTTGGGATGCTCAGCTTAATATAGAGTATGGTGACAACTACATTACGGAAGATATGCTTGGTAAGCTTGGTTTCGTTCGACTTGACTATGAGGATTATGGAAGAAAGATGGTGAGAGATGTTCGTATTAACATTCATGGTCACATTTTCAAAGTTGATTTTGTTGTTTTGGAATATGGGAATGCTGATGAACCGGAAGTTGTGTTTGGTAGAGATTTTATGGTTAAGACTAAGTGTAGGATTGATTTTGCACTAGGAGAGATGAGGATTGATGTGGATGATATGGTAGAAGAGAAGGTAGGAAAGGGAGAGATTGTTAAAATGGGAAAAGCAAATAGAAAGAAAACACCACTTAACAAACTTACCCAACCCTCCACCCCTAAGAATGAAAGTTCTTCATCATCATCACCCAAATCACCACAAATTGTTAAACCGTTAACTCAAGAGCAAAAGGAAGCGATTTTGGAAAACTTGGAGATGAAGTTTAATGAGCTTATGGAGGAGAAGCCGGTTATTGATGTGTTGAACAATTACATGACCTATCGTAAGAAGTTGGATGCAGTTATGATGGCAAGGGCTAGGTTAGAAGATAAGAATTTTGATGAGATTGCAAGAGAGAGAATAGTTGAAAATGGGTTGCCTAAGAAGATGAGCGATCCGGAAAATTTTGTGTTGCCGATTAAAGTGAATGGGACAGATGCGATGTATGCATTGGCATACACGGGGTCAAGTGTGAATGTAATGCCGTATCTATAGTATAGGAGATTAGGACTTGCAAATCCTCAACCAAATCAATATAATCTTACTATGGCTGATAATTCACGAGCAAAAGCAATGGGAGAAGTAAAGAATGTTAGAGTCCAAGTAGGGTATCAAGCCTTTTTGGCGGATTTTCTAGTACTTAACATTCCGGTGGATAAGGAGTTACCATTGTTGTTAGGTAGACCATTTTTGAGAACGTGTGGAGCTATTATAGATATGGGGCGAGGTACTATGACTATTAATGATGGAATCTTGAAGCATACGTATTATCCCAAACCTAGAGGAAAGATTGTTAAGGAAGTTCATGAAGAAGAAGAAGAAGAAGAAGAAGAAGAAGAAGAAGACCACTTGGGTTGTTTTGAAGTGGGTAGAGATGAAGAAGGGAGGCCTAAATATGGGCCGGTTGCTCCGAGTTACTTTGATATTGAAGATGAAATGGAAAGAGCTCTAGCTATGGAGGCTTTCTACAATCCTTTTAAAAATGTTTTTGTTTTTAACAAGTTGACATATTTTCTTGGATCCTTACCGGTCCAACTAAAGAATTTGGAAAGGGGACCCGAAGGATCTAGTGTTTACAAGAAGGAAGAAGGAGACGGAGATTGGCATTTGAAATTTGATATAGTTTGTCCGGAGGGAAGAAACTTTGCAAGGAGATTTAAAACGCAAAAGACTAACCGGAAATTGTCCGGGAAGTTTCAAAATTAAGACATATTGAGGCAAGAGTATTTTCAAGGATGAAAGATTCAAGTGAACAAGTTTGAAGAATAAGCTCAAGGCTTGTGCAATTTATTTGTTTGTTTTCTTTTTAATTCTTATGCATTTTGAGTATTTTTAATGTTTGAATTTAAGTAAGTTTAAGTTAAGACTTTTGTTTCTTTTTATGAAGTTAGGAGGTTATGTTTTTAGTTAAGATTTTTTTTTAGAGTTAGTTTTTTGTTTAGATTAGTAGAGATAGATTTTGGACAACAAGTTGGTAGACTAGGGTGGTGAAGTATTTTTATACACAAAGAAAAAGCATTTGTGAAGAGTAAAAACATTTCCATTTGATCTCACAAGTATCCTAAGGTGTTGGCAAGTAGAAAAGTGAAGTTTTTGCAAAAACTTAATACGAATCGATTGGATCAAATACTGATCGGATGGAGTTATCTATATAAATTCATAATTTCAAAAAAGCATAAAAATACACACACACAAAAAATCCACCAAGCTTGGGATCCAAAAATTTGACCATTAGGTTATAATTAAGTGTTGCAGGAGAGTTCAAGGATGATCCATGGCACCAAAACAAGTAAGTAACATCATCAATTTGTGTTAATTAGGTTTTAATTCGGATTAATTGAATTAGGTCAAAATTTGGGTATTTTTTATATAGTTCGAATTAAGATGTAATTTTTCTGGAAGAGATGGGTAAATGATTGAGGAATAGATTGCAAAAAGAATTAGATTGATTGATTAAGTTTTGAGGAAGAATTAATTGATTGAATTTTCGGATTGAATTGGGTCAAAACTTTGAATCGATTTAGGTTGCAATTGATGATTCCCATATGTTATTTAGTTGTTAATTAGTGATGTTAGGATGGTACATTGTGAATTAATTGAACTTGTACTTGTTCTGCATTACGGTTAAAATTACTTTTGAGTGATAAAATAATTCAAATGATAAGAGGCAAATTAGGATTTACACCAAATGTCCATCCGTTTACATAAATATTTTTGCTGACCACATCGGTTAGTTATCCTGGTATTTGGAACCCATTTGTTAGCGTTAATCTTTTACGCTAGATACCCTTAGTTACATCTTCTGAGCCTATCTTTTCTTTTGATTAAATCCAGAAAAATACAAAAAGATTTTACACCTTACACCTTAGCCTTACCCGAATCAAGTTCAATTGAAGTTCAAAACTATTTATTTTTTGATGATTGCATGTTGACCACACTTTGATATGTGTATGTGTTGTTTCAATGAAGAAGGAGGTCGCTACTCTTATTTGTATTTTTTTTGTAGCGTGTGCTCATCCAAAGTGTGGGGGTGACGAAAAAAAAAAGAAAGTAAAAAAGATGAATAGCCAATGAGCTATAATGTATGAATATAAGTTAGCCAATGAGCTATGAAGGAAGAAAGAAGTGAGTATGAGATGCGGAATAACAATCGAAGAAGTTTGGGAAGTGATCATTTTAGGTATAAAGAGTTGGGAACGGAATTTGGACTTGATTCTTATTTATTTTTCATTTTGTAGGAACCAATCATAAATAATTCCCATGTCTATTCCCCACCTTTTACCAATTACTTTATTCGTTGTTAGCTTTCGAGCATCCGGATTAAGTGATGGCTTTGTTCAGATATATAGTGCATGGATGTGTAGTGACCATCCGGGTTTTTGAATAGTTGAAAAACGTTGCTAGCGAGCTAGTGCGTATTTTGGTGACCATCCGTTATCCAAGTAACGTTGTCAGCGAACCAAGGTACAACCTAGTGACCATCCGTTGCTTAGCTAATCAAGAATTTGTTGTTAGCAAGCTATTACAGTCTTGTATGAAGTATTTTCACATTAGCCAGGTAAACCTTAACCCTTAACCTTAAACCCGAATAAAAGACCTCTTTGATGTTTTATTTTGTTGTTTTGATACTTGTACAAGCTTATGGTAAGAAACATGAATCATGACTGAGCAATGAGTGATTTATCAATAAATTTACCCTTAGAGTGTTGAGTGAATTTAAAATTCCTTTGTGAGGTGCTTAGTTATGTTATCAAGCTCAAATTAACTTGTTTATGTTTCAAGGATCTTTTCGAATTTAAATTAAAAATAGCAATTGTTCCTTTGGGATGGTTGTTGGATTTTTTAGAATCATGATGACGATACCATTGAGATTAGATTTCTAAAAGCTAGACTTGCTCGAGGGCGAGCAAAACTCAAGTGTGGGGGAATTTGATAACGTTCAAAATGAACATGTTTTTAGTTACGTTATCAGTAGTTTTGTGCACTATATTTGGTTATATTTGTGTGTATTTGTTACTAAATCATGAAAAAGTGTATATGCAAGTGAATATAGCCAAGTACAGGAAAAGATGACAAAAAGATGAAGAATTGAAGTGATTATGCACATTGGAAGATTCCCGAGACGAAAACAAGAGAGAAACCACACGAGAACTCAAGGATTTGATAATGTCGAGATTTCTATGTTCAAATATCAAGAAAAGATCGAGTGCTACGGAAGAAATTAGTGCCACAACCAAGGATAAAGCTCGCGATAAGAAAAGAAAAGAAAAATCAAAAGTTGTGTGTGGCAGAAGACTCCATCCGATCGGATGGAGCCCGCATCCGGATCGGATGGAAGTCAGGGTATTTTACCGAGAAGCCCAACCGATCGGTTGGAGCCTAATATCGATCGGTTGGATGAAGAGGCTGTTACAAAGTTCCATTTAATGACGAATTTAAGCCCCATAATCATGGTGGCTTATCATTTCCTGCTTATTTACTAATAGAGGACGTTTTTGCTTGAGGAGAAAGGGTTCTTGTACTTATATGTAGGACCCTAGGCTAGTTTACAAGGTGTGACACCCCAAAACCTAGTAAAGGCTTACACCAAGTCCTTACTAACTTATTTTCATTGCCCGAAAGCTTAGAAACACTGTGAAAACGTCCAGGAATATTGAGTTCAAGTCTCAATAGGTCGGTGTTGTGTGGAGTTGTTTACGTGTCTTGTTAAGCGATTGGAGGAGCGTGGTTGCTATAGTTCCACAATTCTAGTTCTTGTAATTCCAAAACTAGGTATCTCTTGTTTAAATTACTATGAACTACTTTTACTTTAAGTTGAATGAAAGATTGGTTTGTTACTTGTGTTTGATTATAATTGTTATGGAGTGATTTTTGGTATACTTGTGTGTATGATGTGACAATTGTTGGAGTATTCTTATTTTATAGTGATGCATGAAAACATGTCTTGTTTTATGAGTTTGTTGAAATACAATCTAATCTTGCTTAATTAGTTGGTAAAAACAGTTCTAAAGAATAAAAAGGGCCGAAAGGATTTTCTTTATGTTTTTATTCCAAAAAGTTAGTGCACGAATTAGTATGGGCTATGGTGTGTGACAAGCACCATATTAACTCATTAAAATAGATTTGGAAATGATTTCATCACGAGAAAAGGCCGAAAGGATTCGTAAGAATTCTTAAGATAAGAAATGCTTTTCGAACAACAAAGAGTTTAATAGAATTGTCGTAATAGTTTAAAAGGCCGAAGGGAATAAACTAGGAGATTGAATTCTTAGAGATGATTTTTCATGATAAAAACCATTGATTGTGAATCATTCATATTAAGTTGTGCATCACTACAGGTTACACCAAACTTTGTAGATTACTCTATGCAATTAGTCAAGGTATTACACACAAGTATATTTGTTTTTGATTGATTGGATTTTATTTGTTTTCGAATTTTCACCAAATTGGATTGACAACCCTTTTTGTTAAAACTAGTTTTACTAAGTTCTAACACCAACTCCCTTAGGACGATCTCGACTTACCCACCTTTACTACCATGAACGAGTATACTTGCTCGTATGTGTTAATTAGAGAATTGGATAAATCGTGTTTATAAATTTTTAAAACTTGCACGCACGGTAGACACATCAAGTTTTTGGCGCCGTTGCCGGGGAGTTGATTGAAATTGTTTGAATTTGGTAGTTTAATTAGTTTTTGATATTAGAAATTCGTGTTTTGAAGAAAAAGTTTAGAAAGTAAAAAAAAAAAAAAAAAAAAAAAAAAAAAAAAAAAAAAAAAAAAAAAAAAAGTTGGTTCGGGACCAACCGAATCGGATGGATGTCCATCCGATCGGTTGGAGCCCTCGGTAAAATTTTTAGGTTTTTATGTTTAAGTGTTATTTAGTCCTTTTAATGGTAGTCTAATGTTAGATTAATACTAATAATAGTTATAATTGATTAGTTGTTTAATTATATGTTTAATGATTATCATTTAGTCATTTTGATGTTTTTAATGTTTTTAATTTAGTAGTTAATGTAGTTTAATTATATGTTTAATGATGAAGTAGATTAGGAGTTTTTTTTTTTTTTATTAATTAAGTTAGTTAATGATAGTTAATTAGTTAATGGTTATTAAAATTATTAATTATGTTTTATTTTTCATTTTTAGAAAATTAGTTTTTATTTTAGGAGTTAATTTTAATTAGTTCTTAAAAAATAAAAATAATCTATAAAATAAAAAAATAAAAAGAAAAAAAAGTTTTATTTAGAAAAAGTTGATCCTTCCAATCGGATGTTGCCCGCATCCGATTCGGTTGGGTAAAATGGATTTTTACGATTCAACCATCCGATCGGATGGAGTGTTAAACCGATCGGATGGACGCATCGGAAAATATTTTAAATTTTTTTAATTTTTAGTTGTTTTCTAAATCTCCAAAAGGGCAGTACAACCCTGATGGGAAGGACCCTAAATCCACAAAAGAGTAGTACAACCCTGATGGGAAGGGAGTCCATCAACAATCACAAACCATGCCTAGTGATAGTACTGGAAGACACCCACCAGTCCTTGAAGGCGCACATGGGGACAAAGACTCAGGGGGCATGCAACCACCCACTGATATGGAACCACAACCCCCTCTTGATGGATCTAGTCTCTTGGGAACTGACTCCAAAAGCCAGGCTGAGCAAACCCACTCAGTTATTATGGCGGGGTCAGGACCTGGCCACACCCAGTTGCAGATTCTGTCCATGGCAGATTTTTAGGATGTTCTCTTTTTTGATGATGAGCTCAGCAATAACAGTGAGGAAGAAATTTTTTAGGCAAGTGATGATCTGGACACTGATGATGAACCCACTGAACAATCGAATCAGTCTTCTCCACCACAGGCTGAGGAATCGGCATCTCAGGCTGATCATTTATCGGACTCTGAATCATCCTGCCCAGCCAACCTCAGGAAGTATGACAATATTCTTCCTCTCACTGAAAGACAGTTGGTCAAGTTCTTGCAGAAAGCCAACAATGCTCTTTTTCAAGGGCTCACTAATGAAATCTTTGATCAACATTGTCAAGCTGCAGTTCATTATGTCAACCTGAAGGAATCCGTTGAAGCTTATCATGATGACATTAATGAGCAACAATCAGGGATTTCCTACTCCTTGACAACTCTTGATCAAAACATTAAAATGTTCAACGCTACTCTTTCCAACATTACGAAGAGCACTGCAACTATTCAAGAGTCAGTAAAAAATGACCCTGAGCTCAACAAGAAGATTCTTCAGGCTTCTGTGACCTATCAGCAATAGTCAGCTCAGTTCACTGAGCTTGTCAACATGCTGACATCCTCTAACCTTCAGGGTCTCAGCTCTTCAGTGGACTCCATCAAGTCTTCCCTGGTTCTTATGGAGGCACATTTAGCATCTTGGGCTAAGTCTTCGAATTCCTTGGCCTGGAATCTTGGGCCTCGAATGACTGCTATAGAGACCTCTTAGGCATCTCTTGAGGCAAAAGTGACCACTCTTCAGCAAGACACCTCAGAAATCAAAACCATGATGACTGAGATCTATCAGGCTTTTAAAGGTCATGCTGCTCCCTCAACTTCAGTGAGCACTCCAACTCTTGCTCTCACGATGGCTCAAGCAATAGTTGAGGGGGAGAAAGTCACTGAAGCATCTTCCAGCCAACCTCCTTCTCACACTGAGGGGGAGATACCACCAACTCAGGCTCCTGAAACAAACCCATCATCTACTCACCAAGATAAAGGCAAAGGCATCCTCACAACAACAGAGCCTGAACCTACACCAAAATTGGTGCCTGCTTCCTTGGAGAGAAGGCCTGACCCTGATGAACTAGTCAAGGTCCCTTATGAAAAAAATGGAGTGTTGTATCATCTCACTGAGGCTGAAATTCAGGCTCATATGAAGAAAGAAGAGGGGTTAAAGAAAGCAGCTGAAGAAGAAAGGCTGAACAAGTCAGCTCTCATCCAAGTGGTCAGTGAAGAGGCTGAAAAGCTTGGAATACAACCAAAAGCCCTTTCTGGAAGAAAAGGTGGTGAGAGCTTTATAAAAGCTCAGGATGCTGAGATGATTGCTCTCAGGCAGAAAAGGGATGAAAGATTGAAAAAGACTGAAGAGATAAGGAAAAAGAGAATTGAGAGGTACTAGTGGGTTATGACAAGCAGATTGCGACCTGAACCAATTACTGATGTCAAGATTCATCAAAATACCAAGCCTGCTGTCATCAGTGTCTTTAGAGGTCCAGACAAGAGACATTTTGAGGTTCATGATCCCTTTAGATTCTCTGACTTTGGGATCACTGAATTGGATGAATTGGGTCCAATCATACTGAAAAAGCAGAACATTGTTGTCAAAGATCTGATGAAATCCCTGAAGCTAAGATATGACAAACTGACAGCAATACCTGATGAACTTGGTATTCCCTCTCTTCTCCCAGCTCCAGCCAATCAGCCTGTTCCCTCTCAGTCCTCAAGAAGAAAGAGGAAGCAAATTGAATCTGAGCCTGAGATCAAAGTTCCTGGCCTTGAATGCAACATAGCCCTCCCTGAAGGAGTTACATTTGTGAACAACTTGGTCATCGAACAACCTGAGAGAGGTCTCTTCTTCACTGATAAGTTTGGAGACCCAGCCTTCCAAAGATGGAGTGACATTGATCAGGCTGGAATCAAAGCCATGCTTGGTTTCCTCATGATGGCCTCCCCAATACAGAGTCCTGAAAATGTGAGGTTCTGTCATGACCTGAGAACCAAGATCCAAGAACATCCTGACCAACATGAGCTGGAATCTAAGAGACCAAAGCTTGAAGCCCTTGGTTACAAACTTGACTGATGAATCTGCAACTCCACCACTATCCTGTACTTTGTTTAGTTGTTAGGACCTTTGTAAATGATAAATAAAATTGATGACCCATGTTTTTATTATTTCAGTGTCCTTAATAGCTTCCTAGTATATTCAGTATGAGAAGAAGTCATTAGCTCACTCATAACTGATCAAAACACTTAAGCATAATTTATATCCAAATAGGGGGAGATTGTTGGGTCCGTCAGTACCCAAGGATCCTTAAAACAGGATTTGAATACAAATTAAGCTAAGTGTTAATTAAACCGAAAACATTCTAAGTCACTGAGTGAACAGTCACTCAGTGAGTTACTGATGAAGCGAAAAGTGTACCGCTTTTAGGGGGTCATTTAAGCCCTAAATCGTATTTATTTGATCAAATATTGCCCTAAATCGTTCCTTTTGTCATTTTAGGTACTTTGGAGAAGAAATCTGGAAAAGGAAGCATTTTGGACGTTTTTGGAGCATAAAAGTGAAGAAAACGACAAAGTCTCAAAATCGGCTGGAAAAGTACCTGTGACGGCGTCAAGCACCATTGTGACGCCGTCAACCCTTGACGCGCCAGAGAGGATTTTGGATGATTAAAAGGGGACGGCGTCAAGAAGGCCATCAAGAAACCCTAACCGCGGCGAGGTGACGGCGTCAGCTCTATAACGTGACGCCGTCAGATCTGATTTTCTATATATATTCTCATAATTTTTAGTCATTAGTGTGCAACTTTGTGAGGAGAAACCCTAAGACGATTTTTCTGCTACTTTTAAGGGTTTTATACCCTTGGATCTCCCATGTTCAATTGAAGATAAGTAATCAATTAATCATTCAATATGTCTATGTGTTGTTTGATTATATCTTGTTCTTGTCTTTTATTTAACATGCTAGGCTAGATTTATCTTGTGTTTGCTTAGATCTAATGAAACCTAACTATTGATTATTGGTTGTTGGTGTGTTATTAATTGTATTGGATGATTGTTTATCGATGTTAGGCTTAAGAAAATTGGTTAACCTCCTATACGGTAACTTGCTTGAACGTCTTAAGAAACATGAACCAATGCGTACTAAGGTTTTTATGGTTGTATTTAATGCATGAGCGAATTCTAGTGATCCCATGTTAGGAGCTTCTTAGCCGGCTCGACATAGGAGTGAAGTAGGAGCTTATAGAGTTGGGGAAGTACGTACGCCACCCCACGATTGGTATTAAGGAATACACCCGTCATCCACGTAATTAATACACACTAATCAACCGGTAAAAGATAGTTAGGGAGTAAGGAAATCTAAGTAAACACATTTCTCTCCATATAAGTTCCACAACCTTTTTATTTTCAGTTATTTTATTTTATTTGCAATTGTAGTCATTTGGGTTAGTTGACTAGCAACTAATTCCGCCCACTCCTTCAAACCCGAGATTTTACTTGCTTTTATAAAAATATAAAAAAATACAAAAAGAATCTTCCCTCACCCTTAGACCTATTAGAGTAGTTTTTCAATCCTAACGACACTATTCCCCTAGAGAACGATCAATCCCCCGGTACTTGCCACTACATTATACTACATCGGTCAGATACACTGCCTGGTGGGGATTGCAAGCCTCTTGAGATCCCTCGAGAGGTAAAACCTGTTGTAAGGTCGCAAAACCACGCATCAAGTTTTTGGCGCCGCTGCCGGGGAATAGTTATTGTTTAGGTTGAATTTTTATTTTATTAGGTCTACTCACTAGATTCCTTTCTAGTGAGATTTTTATTTTATTTTTCTAGGTTTTCTTTAGTCTATCTTTTTTCTTCGTTTCTTTGTTCGTAACCATTACCATCCGACATCATGGAAGGTGGTAATATCCTCGATCCCAACAACCCACCACCACAACAACACCCACCTCCTAGAGCCCGTACCTTAGGAGACTACTCCCGTCCTAGCCACCATGGCTATCGAAACACCATTGAGCTCACTCAAGGAGCCAATGTCACTCCCTTGCGATCCGACACCATCCGGTTGGTGCAAAGCGGATGCGCATTCCATGGACTTCGTTCCGAAGATCCTAATCAACATCTCAAGGACTTTTTCAAAATCGTTGATTCCATAGACCTTGATGTTGCCACTCGAGAGACGACCCGACTGCGTCTCTTTCAATTCTCTCTGCGGGACCAAGCTAGTCAATGGCTAGAGCGTCTACCCGCAGGATCCATCACCTCTTGGGATGATCTCACCACTCGTTTCCTCGCTCAGTTTTTCCCACCAGGAAGAACTACCAAGCTAAGGAATGATATCTTGATGTTCCAACAACGTCAAGGCGAAACCCTCTACGAGGCATGGACTCGATTCAAGGACTTACTCCAAAAAATCCCTCACCATGGCATAGAACTTTGGCTCCAAGTCCAAATCTTCTATGACCACATCAATCTCTCCACGAGGCAAACCATTGACCAATCGGCCGGTGGTAAGCTACGTGATCTAAGTGCGGAACAATCATGGGCTCTCCTGGAAGATCTTGCACTTTATGACAACGACAGTTGGAGTGATCCCCGTGATTTGAATAAAACGGTCAAGGCAATATCTTTGCCTTCGAACAATTCAAGCACTTCCGACCGTAGGATCATAGAACTTGAAGACCAAGTCAAGTTTCTTATGAAATCCTACGAGGCTCCTAAACCTTCAGGCCAAGTGAACAAAATCACTTCTTCGTGTGAATTATGTAGTGGTCCCCACGACACTCGTGATTGCGTGGAACTCCCCGAACAAGCTTTTGCGGACTACGCATCCTCGCGTACCGACGGAGCGGGAGACAAGTGGTACACTTTCAAACCCGAGCCAAACCCCTACGGTGATTCATACAACCCCTCATGGAAAAATCACCCAAACCTTAGGTGGAAACAAAACCAAAACGCACAACAAACCAATTCTTCCAACCCACCTAATCGTTTTCAATCAAGCGGTTCATCCTCGAACCGTACTTTCAACAACAATCCTTCCAACTATGGTAGTACCAATAACTTTGAAGGGTTGATGTCCAACTTCGTGACATCTCAAGAAGCTCGTTTAGCAAAGTTTGAAGCTGATTTCAAACAAAAACAAAGCGAGATGACCAATAAGATTGACACTTTGTTGAAAGCCCTCAATGACCGAGAAATGGGAGCACTCCCTAGCAACACAGTCAAGAACACGAAACTAAACGTCAATGCCATTTCATCGGTTTCGTCTCCTAGTTCTTGTCCACAATATTATTCGGTCAATTCCATGAGCTCGTGTTTCAAACAAACCCAAGTCGTTCAAAATGACCAAGAAGTTATGATATCCAACACTAAATTGGTCAACAACATAGTTGAAACACCTCCCACTCAAAACCTTGACGAAGAATTCAAGGAGCTCCACCTTGAACGTCCGGTTATTAATGTATTAGCACGAGCCCCCTATTATAATGCCCTCTTAGAAAAATATGAGAAGAAGCTCGAGTTAGGTGAAAAAGGGACCGCCTTCGTTCAAAACAAACTACCTAAGAAGTTAGATGATCCGGGCTTATTTGTTCTACCTTGTAAGATCGGTAATTCGGAGGCTTATGACACATTAGCCGATCTTGGATCAAGCCTTAACCTACTTCCATTACCTCTCCACACCTCTCTAAAACTAGGGAAACTTGAAGAAACCGAGGTAATAATAGGCTTAGCAGATGGAAGTGTTGCTTACCCGGTTGGAGTAGTCAAGGACGTGTTAGTACACATAGGAAAACTAACCATTTTAGCCGATTTCCACGTCCTTGATATGGTTAGCGACCCTACATGCCCCTTGTTGATAGGTAGAGGATTTTTGGCGACCGCTAGTGCTATGATTGATTGTAAGGAATCTAAGATAGCGGTAGGAGAAGGTGATACTTAGTCAGTCTATGATGTGAAGAAACATGCCTATGATACTAGTGGGGAACCAACACCCCATTGGTTAGAATTAAATAGGAGACCATCTAGATATGGACCCTGGATCGATGGAGACTTCATAGGACCCCAACGCCCATTTTACCTAGAAGAGGACTTTGTGAGCCGAACACATACGGTAGAACAACTCTTGGCTAGGGACACCGAATTGGATCCATTTGAAGACCCTCTAGTTTTTAGGAAGATGATTGATTTCCTAGGAGTTTTGCCAATTAACCTAGGGATGAATAGGTGGACATGTGAAGACAATGATCATAAGTGGGATTGGGACAAACCACCCAAAGATGGAGATGGGTCATGGCATATTAAGATGACATTGTATGACCCGGATGGAGAGAGGTTTGAAAAGATATATCGTACTATGCGGACCAATAGAAAACTTCAATCCAAGCTTAACCCTAAAGATGTCCTCGATGACGATCTCACTTACATAGGTTAAAAGGACTTTGAGTCTAGCTACAAGACTCGTTAATAAAGAAAAGCGCTTCTTGGGAGGCAACCCAAGCTTTATTTGCTTTGTGTGTTTATTTATTTGTTTGTTTGATTTTATTTGCTTCCGTATGTATGTTTAATTATTATTATTATTGATTCATGTTCGAAACTAAATTGTGAAAATGCTTTATCTTGTTTTTAACTTCGTCTTAACTACATATAAAGGTATTTTGCAAAATATAAGTGTAAGGGAAATCCAAATCGGTTTATTAGAACAAATGAACATGAATCATAACAATATTAAATTAACATACATATTAGTAATTGTTTGAGTCAAATGCTTGTATCGAGTCATAATGATATTTTGCAGGATTTCCAGAAAATAAGGATTGAGTTTTTCCAGAAATTTTCCGGAAACTTAACATGAAAAATCTGTCAGATCACTTCTGACGGCGTCAGGAACAGTTTTCTGGAATATTTTTTTTTGAAAGTTTTGTTTTTCTTCCGGAATCATAAAATGCTTTATTAAATCTCTAACTTATAAACTCCAGGAATCTGCAAAATAATCATTCCACAAGCATTATATCCTTATACAGATTTATCCCGCCGATGTTATGCAGGTTTTCGTGTTTGTTTTCTCAAGTTTAACAGGTTATTTTGGACAAGGAGATGTATGTGGAATCTAGCTTTTGGCGCTGCTTTAGTCTTGAAGCTTCCACATTACCTTGGAAGAAGATCTAACCATGTTACCTCTTTATCCACCGAGCGAATCAGGGGAGTATTTGATTTCATTCTTTTATCTTATTTACTTTTACATCTTGTTATTTGAACATTGGAGACAATGTTCATCTTAAGTGTAAGGGGGGGGGGGGGTAAAGTACGATACCTTAGAGAATGCTATTACGCTTGATTTTTCGTTTGTTTAATGGTAGATGTGTAATAAACTGAGAGAAATACTTATTAAGGCAATTTTAGTGCCAAATTTAAAATTTTTTACAACATATAGGAGTGAAACTTTGGTCTTAATGAGCGTCTCACGGATAGGAGTTATATGACTAGCACAAAACCGTACCACTAAAAAATTTTCCACCCCCAAATATGTGAGGTTCGCCCCTAGAATTGGTAGGAAAAGCATTTATGCTATGATGTGTGTACCGGTAGCACTTAGATTCTAGAACTTGCGTTAGGACCATTCCGAGGCCACAAGTGAGACTACATTCGTGTAGTTAGATTTACTACATGATAAGAGGCATTAGGATTAACCCATTGTTTTACACCTGTGTTTTTGTTATAATTACATTGGCTACATTGGTCAAGTAATTCTCCCACACCCTTTGCGTTGTACTCATTTTTAGTACACGATACCTCTAGTACACCCCTCAGAGCCTGTCTTTTCATTTCTAACTATAAGCATTTTACTTAAAGTAAGAATTTGTTTACACCCCACTTAAATGTACACCCAAATCGCCTTAGCCTACCTTGTATGCACTCATTTTTAGTGCATTATTGTGACAACATTTGTTTAAACCCCAAGTTAATTATCTAATTGATTACATGGTTGCTAAGTTGAGTCATATCCTTGTACATATTATTTTGGGACGATTGGGACTCATGGGTAAAGTACTAGTGTAATGGAGTAATGGGGAAGAACAACATTATTACCCCCATATGTGCTAAATATTTTAAAAGTACTCCAAGTGTTTCGATTATCTTAATTCGAGTCATTAGAATAGTTAATTGTAAAGTTATGTAAAAGTTCAAGTGTAAGGGGGATACAACCCCCCTACGATGTATTATTTTGGATGGTAGGGCAAGAGTGTATGCAAAAAAAAAAAAAAAAAAAAAAAACATACGGACTACCATCCCGTTTCATTTTATGTTTATTTTATCTTTTTGTTATTATTTTTTTCATTAGCTTAAGTCGAGTCTAGTCTTGGCTTAGCAACGCCATATTGTACATGTAATTAATCAAGATCTTTAACTCGCCACCAGTAAAATATCCTTTATCCAACAAAACCGTGTTTATCATATCCCTACACCTAACGTTATAACCCGTTTAAAAGCCCTCTTTGATAGTTTATCTTAGGTGCTTACGCCTAGTGGATGAGGTTTTTGATCATTTCCCAAGCCTATGGTAATCTATTTGCTATGACAGGTAGTGAGAGATATTATTCATTTTCATTTATGAGATATACTTTTATGACACCTGAGAGATGTGAGTATCTAAACACTACTTGTGAGGTGCTAGTTTGTAATCTCCGTGCTTATTATGATTAAAGTGGAACGACTATTTGTTGTAATTACTTTTATATTAGCGTTAAATGACCCCTAACTTGTATTTTGATTAGAATAAAAGCGCATTTGCTTGAGGACAAGCAAATCTCAAGTGTAAGGGTATTTGATGAAGCGAAAAGTGTACCGCTTTTAGGGGGTCATTTAAGCCCTAAATCGTATTTATTTGATCAAATATTGCCCTAAATCATTCCTTTTGTCATTTTAGGTACTTTGGAGAAGAAATCTGGAAAAGGAAGCATTTTGGACGTTTTTGGAGCATAAAAGTGAAGAAAACGACAAAGTCTCAAAATCGGCTGGAAAAGTACCTGTGACGGCGTCAAGCACCATTGTGACGCCGTCAACCCTTGACGCGCCAGAGAGGATTTTGGATGATTAAAAGGGGACGGCGTCAAGAAGGCCATCAAGAAACCCTAACCGCGGCGAGGTGACGGCGTCAGCTCTATAACGTGACGCCGTCAGATCTGATTTTCTATATATATTCTCATAATTTTTAGTCATTAGTGTGCAACTTTGTGAGGAGAAACCCTAAGACGATTTTTCTGCTACTTTTAAGGGTTTTATACCCTTGGATCTCCCATGTTCAATTGAAGATAAGTAATCAATTAATCATTCAATATGTCTATGTGTTGTTTGATTATATCTTGTTCTTGTCTTTTATTTAACATGCTAGGCTAGATTTATCTTGTGTTTGCTTAGATCTAATGAAACCTAACTATTGATTATTGGTTGTTGGTGTGTTATTAATTGTTTTGGATGATTATTTATCGATGTTAGGCTTAAGAAAACTGGCTAACCTCCTATACGGTAACTTGCTTGAACGTCTTAAGAAACATGAACCAATGCGTACTAAGGTTTTTATGGTTGTATTTAATGCATGAGCGAATTCTAGTGATCCCATGTTAGGAGCTTCTTAGCCGGCTCGACATAGGAGTGAAGTAGGAGCTTATAGAGTTGGGGAAGTACGTACGCCACCCCACGATTGGTATTAAGGAATACACCCGTCATCCACGTAATTAATACACACTAATCAACCGGTAAAAGATAGTTAGGGAGTAAGGAAATCTAAGTAAACACATTTCTCTCCATATAAGTTCCACAACCTTTTTATTTTCAGTTATTTTATTTTATTTGCAATTGTAGTCATTTGGGTTAGTTGACTAGCAACTAATTCCGCCCACTCCTTCAAACCCGAGATTTTACTTGCTTTTATAAAAATATAAAAAAATACAAAAAGAATCTTCCCTCACCCTTAGACCTATTAGAGTAGTTTTTCAATCCTAACGACACTATTCCCCTAGAGAACGATCAATCCCCCGGTACTTGCCACTACACTATACTACATCGGTCAGGTACACTGCCTGGTGGGGATTGCAAGCCTCTTGAGATCCCTCGAGAGGTAAAACCTGTTGTAAGGTCGCAAAACCACGCATCAGTTACCTTCAAGATGCTCAGGACGAGTCTAAGAAGAAAGGCTCACCACTCAGTGAGGCGGAGCTCCCTGATTGTTACTTGAGACAAAGAAAGAAGAAGGTAATGGGTTCAGTAAGTGTTGGACAAGAACTCACTGAACCCCAGTCTCCTCAACAACAATAAGTGTTTGAAGGCCGAAGACTGAAGGCAAAGACTGAAGAACCTGAAGCCTGAAAGAAAGGCGGGATTGAGCGGGAAAAGTTTAAGAAGATAAGGACAAGTCTTATCTGGTCAGAAACGAACCTTCCCTAAAGCGGCTAAAAGTCAAGAAGTGTCAGAACTGACACTCGAAGACTTTTTAGCCCATTCCTATTGGTTCTTGTAAATGACAAATACTGTTGTAGTTGTCAGACACGCCTTCTTATTGTTTATGTATTTTAATCTTCAGGACTCTTTGAGGTTTGTATATAAATAGCAACAGATGGAGAAAAGGGGTTTAAGTTTTGTGCATTAAAAGCTTAGACTTTCACAAAACCCTTTTCTCCTACAAAGAGTAACCAATCCCTGAGATAGCTCAGTGGGTCGATATTGTTACCACTTAAGCATAGCTTGAGTTTAGATAGGAGACACACCATACCTTGTCTATTCAATCCCAAGTGTTTGTTCCGCAAAACACTTGGGTAATAGATTCTTTGATTGATTTCTAATAAGAATTTAAACGTTGAAAAAACATTGTGTTTTTATATTTACGTTTTACTTATCAGTTGTAATTAATCAAATAGATTGTATCAGTCATAAACACAATTAGATTAACTTTTTAGTTATCTCTAAGCGTGTTAAGGGAACAACATATACATATAAAAAATATGAGAAATGCATGATGAAGAAAATGCACATAGCAAACGATACAAGTGGGTAAGCTATGTTAGACTATCTTCTCCTCCTTTTTGTCATAACACAAAGGTGTGTCGAAGAGTGAGAATGATGATGAATGTGTGCATGCTCCCCCTTGACGGTTGCTCCCCCTTGACCGAGGCGTCAAGGTATGATTAAAAAGCTACAAAACAAATATTAGTGTAAAACTATATTCGTCCTTGGACGAGTATGTGATATACAACAAAGTGTGTATAAGATGCATTCTATAAATGCTTGACGGAAGCTCCCCTTGCTCTAGGGCGTCAAGATGAACCTACAAAACAAATATTAGTATAATAGAAGTTTTATCTTTAGACAAATATGTCATATACAACCAAGTGTATAGACGATGCAATATGAGTGCTTGATGGATATTCCTCCTTGTTTGAGGGTGTCAAGAAGCACCTAAAATAAGGAAAATAATTGATGCAAACTTCATCCTTAGATGAGTATGTTATATACAATCGAGTGTATATAATGATGAACCTACAATGAAAGAATTAGTGCAATATATTTCATCTTTTTGACAAAGAGAAAATAAGATGTATATATGCAATATATAAATGATATAATCACAAGCAACTCAAAGTAGAGAACCATGATTATGAAATCAAAGATCTCATGAAGTGTAGTCTTCTAATAAGAATTACAATCATAAGAAAAACGAGAATATAATATGATAAGAGCCTATAAAATAATGCCTAGAAAGAAGATATGAAGTAAAGTTGGAATATTAAGAGTTAAAGTGAGTGGTGCTAGTGTTGGTATCGATTTACTAGTAGGATTCATGTGGTGATAACTCGGTAGATGACTCAAGATTGATAAAAATAAGTTTTCGCTAATCATGGTGGTGATGATTAGTGAAAGTGGTGATGGAAGGTGGTGGTGATAATGTAGACAACTATTAAAGAATTAGAAACACGTATGTATAGCAAATTCTATAAAAATAGAAAATATGGACTCATGCAATCCTTATCTAAAATTCACAACTTAAGGGATAATCAGAGATTGTGACTCTCGTAATGCATAAGGGTTACGATTCTAACAAGAACGAAATTCATTCATTGATTGACACAAATTATAAAAATTACCTATTCTAGGTGACAATGGGAGAGAGAGTATTAACATGGTTTTGACCGACATGATCTTTTATGACATTATCATCTACCAAAGATGATGTATCATGGCATAATATACGCTTGAATGGAATTAAAGGAAGTGAAGACAATAATCACCTAGGATCAGAAATTCCATATAAAAATAAAAAAATAAAAATACTAAATACCTATATGAGGATGAGAATGGCATCATATGATGGGAGAGTGTTGGTTAGACCAACGTGTTGAGAAAGTGTTGGGAATGACAGTTTTGATTAATATATTGTTTGCACTGACAATGACGTGCATGATATGTGTCGAGGAAGAAAAGGATGAGATCCTATGGTGGTGTTCTAGACAATGAAGTTGTGAGGTCTTGGTTTAAGAAAAATCCTAGACTCTATTTAAATTAGTTGTTGGTTGTGGAGATGAAGAAGTTTGTCAAACACATGATGAGGTATTGGTGCAAACTTGTGATGTTGGGTTAAAAAGGCTTGAAACACTTGTGGTTTTGTGAACCGATTTTAACTAAATGGTGTGTACCTATGTGTTGGTATTTTAGGGTGTAAGAAACATGAGTAAGTGTTCTTTAATACATTTTGACAAAAGACAATTATGTGAATGAATTTCTTTCCGCCTTAATCGGTGGATATCCAACATAATGTGTAATGCATCGAATGAAGAATGACGATAAAGTGTTTAGGAGGTTGCAGGTTAATGAAAGCGATGAGCTTAGTAATGTTTTTACGGATGTTGGTTAGCATACAAAGAACTTCATCCTTGAAGTCACGTAGCTCTTCTCTATCAATGCGAGATGATCGCATGACGAGGCATGTGGTTTCCTCATAGGAGGTGGAGAGAATTAGAGTATTGTTATAGCTAAATAGTGATGGAGGTGATTTTTGGAAAGTGGAGGCAATAATGAGATTTGGAAAGAGGTCGATTGAAATATACAAAAATGCAATGCCAATCCTCTAAAACTTAATTCTATATGCGTCAAAATTATATGCAAGTGCAGGGGTCCATAAAACATACAAAACAAGTGAATTAGTGTCTAAAGATGTCAAAAAGATAGAAATCATAAGATTATATCTTATACAAACACATTAGACTACTAGACATAAAGTTTCCACATAGCAAGATAGCATCAAGACAAACAATCATATTACGAGAGAGCATGACATTGTTTGAGACACTTCATTGTGAAATTGTTTTGTTGTTAGGCTTAGACACTCAAGCATACTTATCCATTAATTAACACAATGATCTATGTGATTAATTTGTAGAATTAAAAAAAAAAAAAAACTTCTAAATGTTTATCATACCAAAATCACTTTGATAAATTATAAGTGCACAAGTAGCAGACAAGTAGTGTGACAAAGTCACAAAAGAAGCAAGACGAAAAGTTCATGCAAACTGTGTTTAAATTGTAACATTTTGGAGCATGTATTATTTAGACCATCCTAAGCATAGATTTAATGAATGCCAACAAAAGACAAGAGCTTTTAAACATAGATACATCATATAAAAACATCATGTATCAAAATGGCATATCATGAGTTAACAAGTAACACGTTAATCTTGCGAAACATCATATAAAGAAAGAATGAAAATATCATGATAACGTCAAGATACTTAATCATATCAAACAAAAACATGTAATTGGAGAATGAATATGAGACTATTACTAGCGGTGCTCAATTAAGGCTAAACACGACCATTTTTACGGGTGATACCCAACTTCTCTCCTGGAAGCAATTTAACCGTTAGGTTAAATTGAGTTTCTAGTGCAATAGGTTCTCCAGTAGTCATTCTCATGTTAGAAAGATTGGAATTCCTATTTTTGCCTATTGAAGTATATAAAAGATGATAGATCACCAATACTTTGCTTAATGAGACTCAACAAAATTCATTATAACTAAGGTGATGAAGATGTCATGTTATACACGAGAATTTAACAAAGATGTGTCAACATTTAGAAAGTAAGCAATATATTTCAATCTTGTGTTTGGAATCTAAGGTTGTTCGAATTACATAGCTTATTGCATGTTGAGTTGAAGTATGTGTTATAAATGTGATTTGATCATCTAAGACCAAGAAATATGTTTGTGTGTGATAATGGAATATGTTAAATTAAGAACGTTCTCAAGAAAGCTCTTTGGAATTTTATTCAACAAGAATCTAAGTAAAGTTACTATAACAACCCGTAAATTTTCAGGCCATTATTTTAATAATGTGATAGGTTATTTCACTTTCACACAGACTGACACCACACGCAAACCAGGAACAGACAGAAATTCATGAAATACTAGAAAATAAATAAGGACTCGGAGACAAGCTTAAGTATTATTTAACGACTCTAAAAATAGACACACTCGAACTAGAAACGGTTAAGAACGAACCCAGATTTGACACTGTTTGACGGGACTCGGGTATTTAGTTTACTCACTTTAGTATAAAATACTACTTATACTTATACCTACTTAAATAAATACTTACTCACTCCCTAAATAATTAATTTCTCCTTCACTCACTCCTTATCCCAAAAATCTTTTCCCTGTAACCCTACCCTCACTTTTCTTGTCGCCACCCTTTCTCTTCCCCAAACAATCCGAAACATCACCATCCTTAAACACAGCCACCATAGCACCTTTGACTTAGATACCTTGTCTCATTCTTAGATCACGAGTTAACCTAGGGAGATGAAGCATAGATATAAAGATATCACACCAAATAGGAGTGATTATCTTTCCTATAATCTGAAAGTAAGATGGAGTTTAACTCAATTATTCACCATAAATCCGCACCTCCTGAGTATCATTCGAATCACACATTTAACAAACACACCAAAAAATTTGAGAAGTTCTCAAGATCTAGGTCAAAGTGTGGTTCAAATAAGGAGGCTGTATTGGTTTCGGATTGGAAGGGTTCTCACTAGAGTTCATACGCCAAGAGTTTATCAGGTTGATTATTAATTCTTGTTGTGTTATATTTTTTTTAGAATCGTTAATTAGAATGAAGAAATAGGGTCGAATGAGTAGCTAGAAAAACCAGTGATGATGTTGAGGTCCTGTCGAAATAAATAAGTAGACACAACTCTTGTTTAATCTTGAAGAAAGAAAGTTAGGTTTTGGGTTAAATGTTATAGGTCGAATTAGAGCATCTAGGTACACTCTTGATTAACTTTGAAGAAAGATTAGTAGTTATGGTAGTGAAGTGGGTCGAAAAGGATTGAACTTTTGTGAGAGTTGTTGTTGCTGTCGAATTACTTTAGCAATGGTAGTAGGTTCAAACGACAACCCAAGAATTTGAGGACTTTGAGTAGGGAAGTATTGACCTATGTAGATGGTTGTTGTTAGAAAGAAGGATAGAAACCTAGTGACCATGAATTCGAGCTTGTGAAAGTAACTCAGATGGATTTGTGTTGCTATAAGTCGTACAAACTAGGACTAAGGTAACCTAGTTGACAAGCCGGTTAGAGTGGTTATACTAGGGTGAAAATTGTTAACGAGCCTTGTGTAGAAAGAAGATGTTAGCACCATGGCTCCTTGCGTAGCCAAAGAGAGAGTAGAAAATTTAGAACCCTTTGCTTGGATGGTCTCTAGTATGCCCACTGTCGACCCCAAAATGGGTCGATAATTTAGTACAAATCACCCCTTAGAACACCCAAGAAACTAGACTCGGGAAGTACTCGAAGGATAGCCCCAAGTGAGACCACAGTCGTGGTCTTTGGCTTATCAAAATCACAAGTAAAAGTCTCAAGAGAGACTACCCAAGTATTAACTTGGCATGAACAAACTACTTCCCTAAGTGAAATACCAGGCAGCACCAAGAACCAACCAACAGCCCACCTTAAGAGCCCACCAATTAGCCCAACACTGTAAGCTGTAGACAACCCACTTAAGGCCCAAAGTAGGAGTCATTGTAGGCTGTCAATGAGCCTTGGACTGAGTCGAAACATGGGCCAGCTTATAACCCATCTAAGCCCACTAGAAAGCCCTTAGAAACAGCCCATTTAATACTTAGGACATCCGAATGTTAAGTTATTGAAACTATGACGAAAATGATTAAATGAAATAATGAAATCCATTCCAAAATAAATCAACATCAAAACTTTATACGACGAATGCTATTTAAAACTAGAGAAGCCGTCACGAGATAATGTATAATAACACATGTCGACAATTTTAAATAGTCGAAGACACCAAAATGAGCATAGAGATTTACCAATTTAAAACTTACATATAAACATTTAGATCTAAAAAGAAATTCGATTAAATACTTAGGTAAGACAAGTTTTGCCGAAAGAAAATAAAAATGTCACTAACATAGGTAGATAAAGGTTAAATTGCCGAAATAATAATACAACGCACACCACTAAACAACTAGATGTAAACATGTATACATAGTTATATATATATACACGACTAGAAAAGTGTAATATATATACATACGAACACTTAGGAAAGATTGGGAAATATATTCACGATAGTGTAGAACATGACACGTGACGAAATATATATAAAGATACGGAAACGCTTATATTTGACTTATTAATAACAAACAAATTAAAAGTGAACGTCGCTCACTTATATACGTTTAACTAGGATACATTAGACGAGACATAAAACTTTAGACTAAGGATGTATAAATAAATCCTAATAAGGGGACTAATTAAGTTACTCAAATTAACGGTTAGAAACCATTAGGTGATAAATTTCTCAAATATTAAGTCACATATATTAAGTCATACTCTTGGAACCAACATAGACGTACTAAAATATTGAAATATGAAAGAACTAGAAATTTAATACTTGAACTAAGACATGATTATTTAATCTAGGTTGCGTGTTGGTGTCGTGCACAGTGTTCACTGATCAGACTATTGAAGGTGAGTATTCACAGCCCCCTTTTTACCGTTTTATTGTTTGGGGTGGAATGCATGACTTAAATTTTTATTTGAACTTATGACATATGTTTTACCTGAACCCTTTGAAAATTGACTTTGACCTTTAAAATATTATTTGAGCCTATGACTTGTTTTGAACTATTGAATTGCCGTACGCACTTAAGTTTTAGTCTCCCATGTTTACGGAGCAGGCCTGATTTAATTTGTATATAATAGTTGGTATGATGTACCGTTCGTACATTCGCATTGTTAGTCCCCGAATGGTTTGCCGTCCGCACACCAATTTAGACGTACCGATCATACGGCTCCCTTGTGCGGAGCAGTAGGTAGTATGGATAGCGCTATTAGAGGTCGGCCAACCTCTCATTCCCCTGTTTACGGAATGCATATTATTTATTTTAGGGGCTTTGCCGCATACATTATATATACTTGTCCTTTAATGTGAACTAAATGAGCATGTGTGTTTGACTATATGACGTTCAATATTTTTATATAATGATTGTGAAATCATAAGTTACATGTCTTGTATGGGCAGGACATGTAACTGAATGATTTGACATTGGGACTTTTTAATGACCTTAGACTTCTTTTGAATAAAAACCTGTATACTCACCAACTATTTTCATAGTTGACCCGTTTTCTCATGCATTTCAGGTGATCGCTAGTAGGTATTTTTATGAAGACAGTAGCATAAAGGAGTCGTCATGTTTTTCATTAAGTTGTCAAGAAAATATTTATCAAGAGTTTAAACTTATTTTATTTGCCGATGTCGGCCAAGACAATGTTGTATTAATGTATGGTTTTTCCTTAAATTTAATTATGGCATCATACTATATCTCTTTTGCGATGTATATTGATTTCGTAGCACCCCAGGACCCGAAAGCTTCCGCAAAGCCAAATTTTGGGGGTGTTACAGATTGGTATCAGAGCCTAAGGTTATAGAGAATGTCGGTTTTTCAAAAATAAAAATCGCAACTATAACCAGAATAAAGTTTTTATTAAACACCAAACATCATACGAGTTGACTATTCCGAGCATTGCATTATTTCTCCTCAATTATGCATAGCCTGATCACCTATGCCAAATTCGGGAAAAATCTTGCAATGATGGGAGTAGTAGTCTCAGATCATGTTTTGGTTGTGTCCAAAGAGTCTAATCACCTGAAATTGCATTAGTTGTGTGTGTATGCATATCATGTTAGAGCAGTCTTGTTTATATGCCATGTTTATATTATTATACTTTATATGTAGATATATATATATATATGCCTTCCCCCTTACTATATTATGACCTAATAGACTAAGCACGCCTTTGACTCTGTCACGTCACAATCACTACGTCTCCAAAGCCGCCATCCGCCATCGTCCACGTATAACTCAATGTTTTTTGACCTATTGTAGAATCATGGCTACAAGGAAAACCCGCTCAGGAAGCATCAACAATGAAGCCCCAAGAGACAGTGATGCTGGGGTGGTGGATCTTCTAACTCAGATCGCCACACACTTTGGTGCAGGATGAACCAATGAAGGAGCTGGTACCTCGACCAACGGTCATGGATGCAGCTATAAGACTTTTATGGCATGCAAGCCAAAAGAGTTTTATGGCACCGAGGTTGCCATTGGCCTGCTATCGTGGTTCGAGAATGTTGAGTCGAAACTCAGCATCACTAAATGTGCTGAGGGAGATAAGGTTGAGTTCTCATCCGGTCTGCTCCAAGGTCGAGCATTGACTTGGTGGAACAACCAGCTACAGACCAGAGGGAGAGAAGCTGCAAATGGGTTGCCTTGGACAGAATTCAAGAAATTACTAACCGAGGAGTACTGCAGAAAAGACGAAGTGCAGAGATTGGAGGAAGAGTTTTGGAACCATTTGATGATGGGAGTAGAAGTTGAAAAATACACTGTGCGTTTCCACGAACTGACCAGAATGGTCCCTCACATGGTCTCTACTGTAGAAAAGCTGATTGATCGATATATTTGGGGTTTGATCCCTGAAATCAGGAGAGAAGTCATGTCATCCAAACCAACCATACTTCAAGACGCTATAGGCATGGCATATCGCTTGACAAACGATGTGATCAGGTCTGGTGGACTACTAAAAAGAAACGAACATGGACAAAAATGATGGGAGGATCAGCAGGGAAGCCGAGACCAGGACCAGCAGGATAAGCGGCAACGAGTAGCCAGGAATTATGGAGCAACAACCCAGGACCGCAGAGGATATGCAGGCCCACATCCTAAGTGCACACGATGTAACCTCCATCACTTAGGAGACTACCCGAGGTGCGACAGATGCCGACAGACTGGCCATCTTAGTCGGAATTGCTCAAACAGAAATGGGAACTAAGAGCGAAAGCGAACATACTACGAGTGTGGAAGTTCGGATCACCTCCGGAACGCGTGTCCTAAGCTGAATAGGGCACAGAGGCCAGTGCAGGAGAATCTAACTCTCGCTGCAGCGATTGGTGAAAATGACCCAAACCGTGGAGGCAATATCAGCCCAGCTCGAGGTCGAGTATACCTTCTAGGTAACAAGGAAGCTCGCTAGGACCCAGCCATCGTGATGGGTACATCCTTTTGAACAGTCACTTTATGTTCATACCATTTAGTACTGGTGTAGGATTTACTTTTATTCCCTATCAAGTTTACGACGACGACCGATGTGAGACCTGACGTCATAAGCCTTAATTGAACACCTAGCCTTTAATCATTGATTAGATTTGGCTTAGACAATTCCAAACTTGAGCCGAACCTTCCAGAGGCCTTCATGTAAGATGTAAAAAATATTCCCTTCTAGCAACTTGTTTCCAGCTTGATCTATCGACAGTTCTTGTTTGATGAGTTGCGAAAATCAAGATGGAATCAAGTTGTTACTCAAACTCATGACAGTTCCCGTTCGAGGAGTTGTGAGATTTAGTGAGAATTCACTAACTAAAGGTCACGTGAGGGCTAAGCTCAAGAATGGAAAAGTTGACCATCAATTCTAGTCACGGGGACGAACTTCAGTAGAGTGAACGAACTGAATCTAGAGGAAGAGATTCTTTTTAAGGTTGGCAGACTATAACAACCCGTAAATTTTCAGGCCATTATTTTAATAATGTGATAGGTTATTTCACTTTCACACAGACTGACACCACACGCAAACTAGGAACAGACAGAAATTCATGAAATACTAGAAAATAAATAAGGACTCGGAGACAAGCTTAAGTATTATTTAACGACTCTAAAAATAGACACACTCGAACTAGAAACGGTTTAGAACGGACCCAGATTTGACACTGTTTAACGGGACTCGGGTATTTAATTTACTCACTTTAGTATAAAATACCACTTATACTTATACCTACTTAAATAAATACTTACTCACTCCCTAAATAATTAATTTCTCCTCCACTCACTCCTTATCCCAAAAATCTTTTCCCTGTAACCCTACCCTCACTTTTCTTGTCGCCACCCTTTCTCTTCCCCAAACAATCCGAAACATCACCATCCTTAAACACAGCCACCATAGCACCTTTGACTTAGATACCTTGTCTCATTCTTAGATCACGAGTTAACCTAGGGAGATGAGGCATAGATATAAAGATATCACACCAAATAGGAGTGATTATCTTTCCCACAATCCGAAAGTAAGATGGAGTGTAACTCCATTATTCACCATAATCCGCACCTCCTGAGTATCATTCGAATCACACATTTAACAAACACACCAAAAATTTGAGAAGTTCTCAAGATCTAGGTCAAAGTGTGGTTCGAATAAGGAGGCTGTGGTGGGTTAATTTTGGAGCTATTGGTTTCGGATTGGAAGGGTTCTCACTAGAGTTCATACGCCAAGAGTTTATCAGGTTGATTATTAATTCTTGTTGTGTTATATTTTTTTAGAATCGTTAATAAGAATGAAGAAATAGGGTCGAATGAGTAGCTAGAAAAATCAGTGATGATGTTGAGGTCCTGTCGAAATAAATAACTAGACACAACTCTTGTTTAATCTTGAAGAAAGAAAGTTAGGTTTTGAGTTAAATGTTGTAGGTCGAATTAGAGCATCTAGGTACACTTTTGATTAAATTTGAAGAAAGATTAGTAGTTATGGTAGTGAAGTGGGTCGAAAAGGATTGAACTTTTGTGAGAGTTGTTGTTGTTGTCGAATTACTTTAGCAATGGCAGTAGGTTCAAACAACAACCCAAGAATTTGAGGACTTTGAGTAGGGAAGTATTGACCCATGTAGTTGGTTGTTGTTAGAAAGAAGGATAGAAACCTAGTGACCATGAATTCGAGCCTGTGAAAGTAACTCGGATGGTTTTGTGTTGCTATAAGTCATACAAACTAGGACTAAGGTAACCTAGTTGACAAGCCGGTTAGAGTGGTTATACTAGGGTGAAAATGGTTAACGAGCCTTGTGTAGAAAGAAGATGTTAGCACCATGGCTCCTTGCGTAGCCAAAGAGAGAGTAGAAAAGCTTAGAACCCTATGCTTGGATGGTCTCTAGTATGCCCACTGTCGACCCCAAAATGGGTCGATAATTTAGTACAAATCACCCCTTAGAACACCCAAGAAACTAGACTCGGGAAGTACTCGAAGGATAGCCCCAAGTGAGACCACAGTCGTGGTCTTTGGCTTATCAAAATCACAAGTAAAAGTCTTAAGAGAGACTACCCAAGTATTAGCTTGGCATGAACAAACTACTTCCCTAAGTGAAATACCAGGCAGCACCAAGAACCAACCAACAACCCACCTTAAGAGCCCACCTATTAGCCCAACACTGTAAGCTGTAGACAGCCCATTTAAGGCCCAAAGTAGGAGTCATTGTAGGCTGTCAATGAGCCTTGGACTGATTTGAAACATGGGCCAACTTATAACCCATCTAAGCCCACTAGAAAGCCCTTAGAAACAGCCCATTTAATACTTAGGACATCCGAATGTTAAGTTATTGAAACTATGACGAAAACGATTAAATGAAATAATGAAAACCATTCCATAATAAATCAACATCAAAACTTTATACATACGAACACTTAGGAAAGATTGGGAAATATATTCACGATAGTGTAGAACATGACACGTGACGAAATATATATAAAGATACGGAAACGCTTATATTTGACTTATTAATAACAAACAAATTAAAAGTGAACGTCGCTCACTTATATACGTTTAACTAGGATACATTAGACGAGACATAAAACTTTAGACTAAGGATGTATAAATAAATCCTAAAAAGGGGACTAATTAAGTTATTCAAATTAGCGTTTAGAAACCATTAGGTGATAAATTTCTCAAATATTAAGTCACATATATTAAGTCATACTCTTAGAACCAACATAGACGTACTAAAATATTGAAATATGAAAGAACTAGAAATTTAATACTTGAAATAAGACATGATTATTTAATCTAGGTTGCGTGTTGGTGTCGTGCACAGCGTTCACTGATCAGACTATTGAAGGTGAGTATTCACAGCCCCCTTTTTACCGTTTTATTGTTTGGGGTGGAATGCATGACTTAAATTTTTATTTGAACTTATGACATATGTTTTACCTAAACCCTTTGAAAATTGACTTTGACCTTTAAAATATTGTTTGAGCCTATGACTTGTTTTGAACTGTTGACGTACCGTACGCACTTAAGTTTTAGTCTCCCATGTTTACGGAGCGGGCCTGATTTAATTTGTATATAATAGTTGGTATGATGTACCGTTCGTACATTCGCATTGTTAGTCCCCGATTGGTTTGCCGTTCGCACTCCAATTTAGACGTACCGTTCGTATGGCTCCCTTGTGCGGAGCAGTAGGTAGTATGGATAGCGCTATTAGAGGTCGGCCAACCTCTCATTCCCCTGTTTACGGAATGCATATTATTTATTTTAGGGGCTTTGCCGCATACATTATTATATACTTGTCCTTTAATGTGAACTAAATGAGCATGTGTGTTTGACTATATGACGTTCAATATTTTTATATAATGATTGTGAAATCATAAGTTACATGTCTTGTATGGGCAGGACATGTAACTGAATGATTTGACATTGGGACTTTTTAATGACCTTAGACTTCTTTTGAATAAAAACATGTATACTCACCAACTATTTTCATAGTTGACCCGTTTTCTCATGCATTTCAGGTGATCACTAGTAGGTATTTTTATGAAGACAGTAGCATAAAGGAGTCGTCATGTTTTTCATTAAGTTGTCAAGAAAATATTTATCAAGAGTTTAAACTTATTTTATTTGCCGATGTCGGCCAAGACAATGTTTTATTAATGTATGGTTTTTCCTTAAATTTAATTATGGCATTATACTATATCTCTTTTGCGATGTATATTGATTTCGTAGCACCCCAAGACCCGAAAGCTTCCGCAAAGCCAGATTTTGGGGGTGTTATAGTTACCAACTTCAAAAGATCTTGTGTATGCTCTAGGGATGTGTAGTTTTAACCTGTTTGAATTAGATTATGAGCAAGGTTTGGTTATGATGTACGCTTGAAAGGAAATAGATACAAATTGTATCTTTCAACAAGTAAGATTATCCCATGGGATAAAGTTATCATGCTTATGAAAATAAGTATGACAAGATGAAGGAGATACGCTAGTTCATAGAACTTGTAGATGTTTGTTCAAGATCATTTGGCCAATGAGGTGTAATGAAATCTCCTGTAACACAACCATTCATGTCACAAGGAGAGAATGATGCATAGGATATACATTATCCTTTATTGCCCTTTTAACAAGATGAAAACTTAACGCATGATAATGTTTTCCAAAACATCATATTTTCCTAAATGAATATATAAAGCCAAAGTGTTTGAATCGGATAGTGGTGGTTCTAACCATAATGAATCATCTAAGTTCTCGTAGGTGGGAAAGTATGGTTGAGTTTGATCAACGTCCATTTGATTCAGTACGAGTGTTGGACAAGGGGCTTTTTGAGCAATGCACTCAATGGATTCAAATAATGGTAAGGATGGTAGATTGGTTGATCTAGGTGGTAGGTCTTCTAGTGTGTCTAAAGAAGGATGCGGTGATGTAGAGGTTTGTTGTGCTATGGGAGTACTTAGGTTTTATAGATGTTGAAAACACCAAGGATGGATACTAATTCTTGTGGTCCATTGGTTGGTACAACTAGTGGGTGAGGTTCTTGAAGTTTTGGTCATGTTTGTGAAGCTTAGGGGCTGAGATATATCACAGAGGTGAATGTGATGAGATGATGGTGAAAGAACAAGTGAACTTAAGTGCTAAATGTTCAAGGATGAAGACCTATTGACATTTGTTTTATTCCTATTGATTGGGAGAGTGTTAGGATAAGTGTTTTAACATATGTTGTTAAAATACTTTGATTTTTCGGATATGAATTTTAATGACTACAATCGTAAGTCAATTTTACTTGAATATTTTGGACAAAATACTTAAGTTATAAATCCTACTTTGTTGAGATTAGATTGCACTCAAGGATAACAAGACTTGATAATACATCTTTAACCTGAGTGTGAGTTATGACTCGGTATAAATCCTTATCGTCTTGAAGGATGACACATTATTTTCATGTTAACCAAGTGAGGCAACATATGTGGATACAAGACAATATCTGCAGGCATAAGTTGGACTTGTGATTTTTGATATTATATGTTAACTTTGCAAACAATGAGTCCGGATTTGTTAGGAAGTTGTCAATTTATAAAATAAATCAAGCTAATGGATAAAGGATTAGTGAAGGACGGAAGAAAGCAGTGAATGTGTGTAATGATTACAAAATCTCAGTGGTCCACGGATAGCAAGGAACCAATTTTAGGGTTCCTTCCTTTATAAGAGAAAGGTACCTCGGAGCATTTTTATGAAATTTGAAAGTATGATCAGAGATGGTTATCCTATTGGTGCAAGTGAGATGACATGATCCTAATATGAGTGAATATCAGTGAAAAGTATCCTAGTAACAAAAGTGAGTGATCTAGAGTGCGGGATTTAAACGAAAATGAAAATGTGTTATTGCAGGCTGGCGGCACCAAAATTTATAACGGGCGGAACCCAAAATTTGGTGCCGCCCCATTCGTGGTTAAGTTTCTTGCGGTGCCAAAAATTAACACAGGCGAAACCAAAATTTTGGTTCCGCCCCATCCGTGGTGCCAAAAAAGTTCACAGAGCGCATTTTTCGTCCCCCGAAACCCGTTCAAATCCCGTAATTTCTTCTAAAACATGTGTAATTAATTAGTTGTGATTAGGAAACAACAATGAAACAGGTATAAACACATGTATGGGTATAGATCATGCGAGGGCTAGAAATTTCACTAAACTATGAAAAATGAAAATTGATAACATAATGATGTTATCCACCTGCATGACACTTGGTTAGTTCATAAAGCGTTAAATAACAGGTTAACATCCTACAAGGATTATAATGGTTCATACATCATTGTTTCACATACCTTTTTTAAGATACTGAATGCTTCAACAATCATTGAAAGTAGTGACCCATTTTAACACTTGAACTATGTTGGGAATCAATAGTTAGTACTGCCAGGTATAAAGTTACAACTGCTGAAGATTACACCAGCAGTACTAACTGAGTTAGTACTGCTAGTACAGAAGGTTTGTACTGCTTATGAGAAGAAGACAGAAGCGCATGTAGATATATATAGAATAGATTTGATGTATATCTTATTATTATAGATTGATACGAATATTAGTTTACTTGTAAAGGACTCCTTGTGATATAAAAGGAGGTCCTAGGTTAGGGTTTCATATATCAGTCATACGTATCTTTGTGAAAGCTTCAAGGTTGTTAAAACCCTAGTGATAGTCTAAGATCACTCATATTATAATCAATAATATTGAAGCTATTTAGTTGCTTAATCATTGTGTTCATACTTTTACTGTTTCATACATACAATCATATACATCACAATACACATAATCTTCTAAGTGCTTTGTAGTAAATTCCGCGTGCTACTTAGCATATACTCAAAGTATCTCTAACATAAGGCGTGTGTTTAGATCCTCTCAAGTGGTATCAGAGCCAGGTTCTGATACTTTGAATTAGAAGATCCAGAAGAACTTTTTCTCTTTCAACAAGGAAGATGGACATGGAAACATCACAAACCTCAATCACTGCCAAACTACCAATGCTCAAACAAAACGAATATGATCTCTGGCGGCTCAGAATTGAGCAGAGTTTCATGGTGCAAGATTATGCACTATGGGATATCATTCTGCATGGTGATTCTTTTAAACCAACAACTTCTGAAGAAACACTTGCTGATGGTTCCAAAACTACTAAACTTAACACTGAACCAGTCACCAATGATGAAAGGATCAAGAAGAAGAATGATCTCAAAGCCAAGAGTTTGTTACTCATGGCAATTCCCAATGATCAGGTGTTGAACTTCAGTCATTATGAGACTGCAAAGACACTTTTTGCAGCAATTGTAGAGAGGTTTGGTGGTAATGAAGCCACTAAGAAGGCACAAAGAATACTACTGAAGCAAAGCTATAAGAATTTTAGTGCCACAAGCACTAAAACTCTTGATCATGTCTTTAACAGGCTACAGAGGATTGTAAGTCAACTTGTTGTTTTGAAGATAGTAATTCCACAAGAAGACCTAAACATGAAGTTTCTCAATAGCTTGCCTGCTGAATGGAACACCCATGTTGTTGTTTGGAGCAACAAGCCTGAACTGGAGAAGATGACCCTTAATGAGTTGTACAACAATCTTAAGATTGTTGAACAAAAGGTGAAAAAGACAGGAAGCACCAGTTCTGTGTCTGGAAACATGGCATTCTTGTCATCCCCCAGCAATAGCAGTCCTGAGGATGATCAAGATGTTTGTACTGCTAGCCCTAAAGTTAGTACTGCTAGTGCAAAAACTAGCACTGCTAGCTTGAGTGATGCAACTATCTATGCTTTTGTGTCAGAACAATCCAGTGGGTCTCAAATCTACAATGAATATCTTCTTCAAATTCATGAAGATGACTTGGAAGCAATGGACTTGAAGTGGCAAATGGCTTTGATAAGCATTAGGGCAAAGAAGTACTTTCAAAGGACTGGAAAGAAGCTTACTTTCAATGGAGGAGATGTTGCTGGCTATGACAAATCCAAGGTGGAATGTTACAACTGTCACAAGATGGGACATTTTTCCAGAGAATGCAGAAGCCCCAGACAACAGGACAACAAGGGTAAAGGGTACAAAAGTAAGCAGGAAAACAGGAGAACTGTGAATGTGGAGGAGACTTCTTCCAAGGCAATGGTAGCTGTTGATAGAGCTGGCTTTGACTGGAGCTTCATGGAAGAAGAGGAGGAACCAACCAACTTTGGATTGATGGCCTTCTCAGACTCAGAGGTACATGAGGTTAAAAAGTGTTCTAATTCTTGTCCAGCTTTGAAAGAATATGAGTCTCTTAAGAAACAATATGATAATCTTAGAATAGAATTTAATGAAGTAAACTTTAGTCTTTCAAATCATAAAAGAGGGATAGCTGTGTTAGAAGAGCAACTTACTTTTTATAGAAAGAATGAAGCAAATTTTACAGATGATATAGCTGTCTTAAAAAGAGATTTGGAACTTAGAGATGATAAGATGAGTGGGCTTAAGTATGAACTAGAAAAGCTTAAGAAAGAAAAGGAAAACATACAGTTAAGTGTTGACACTCTTGAATATACATCAAAACGAGTTCAGAAATTAATAAAGAGTCAACTGGTAAATAAAGCTAAATCTGGTCTAGGATATAAGTCTGTTGCCCCCCCCCCCCCAATAGAGGAATGTTTGTACCTCCAGGCATTGACTTAGCTCATACTGGCTTAGAGGAGTTTGAGGATATTGATTTTCCTGGATATGGTCCTAAAACCAATGAGAGTCCTACTAAATTTGTCAAGGCTGAGGATTCTTTTGAAAGTGCAAGTGATACATCTTTAGTTGAAGAAGTTGTATATGAGGTTAAGACCAATGAAGTTGAGTCTGAGAATAAGTCTGAGGTTAAGTTAGAAGTAAAAAATGTTCCTAAAGTGGTCAAAAATGAAAATATAAAACCAGTTAGGAAAGCTGTTAGATATGCTGAGATGTATAGGTCTACAAATAGATCTTCAGTTCCTAGGTGAAATCAGAGGAACTGGAATAATTTAAAATCTCAACAGCTTGGTGATGAGTTTGTTATGCAGAATAAAGTATGTTTTGTGTGTGGTAATTTTGATCATCTGGCTGCATACTCTGACTCAAATCCATGGAAAAAGAAGGTTTTTGGGAGTTCAAGAGTGTATGGGAATGCCAATGCTAGGGTGAATCAAAACAGTCCTACTAGATTGACTTACCCTAATGTAAATCTTAAGATGACACTCAGAGCAGTTATGTTGAAGTCTGGCATAAAATCAGTTTCTACTGCTAGACTAAACAAGTGTGTTAATAACAAACAAACTATTTCAAGAGCAAAACCATATTCAAATCATTACAATCATGCACAAACAGTTAACAGGCCCTTTTACAAGAAAAAAGCTTTGTATAATCACAAATGGATGCCTAATGTCAAACCTGCTAAGCCAGCAGTTTCTACTGCTAGGCCAGCAATTTCTACTGCTAGGCATATGAATGTTGTTAAGGGTCAATTGGGCAATGCTGTGAAGGCCTCAGCACGTTGGGTATGGAAACCTACCAAACCCAATGGTGCATCAATGACTTTCAATAAATATAATTACATTGATGCACGAGGCAGATCCAAGTCAGTGATGGCTTGGGTCCCCAAAAGGAACTAATTCCTTTATTTTGTGTGCAGGAACGTCCTACAAAAGATGGAGAAGATAGAGGGTACTCAGATAGTGGATGTTTAAGGCACATGACTGGTAACATGTTATACCTTTCAGATTTTACAGCTCTGGATGGAGAACCTGTTATCTTTGGAGGTGTTGTTGGTGGTAGGATTACTGGTAAATGTATTATTAAAACTGGTAATCTTGACTTTGAAAATGTGTATTTTGTACCAGAGCTTAAGTACAACCTTTTAGTGTGTCACAAATCTGTGACAAAAAGAACAAGGTTCTTTTTACTGATATTGACTGTCTTATTCTTTCTCCTGATTTTAAGCTACCTGATGAAAGTCAAGTATTGCTTAAAATCCCCAGAAAGGGTAACACATACAGTGTTGAGATGAATAAGCTTGTTCCTAAAGAAGGTCTTACTTGCTGTGTCAATTCATAATTTCAGGTCATTATTCAAACCTCGACAAGTTACTATTCATCATTTACTATTCACCAATCACTATTCATGGTTATCATTCATCATTACGTAAACTAGGTTTACGGGCATTCAAATGCGCGTAACCAGTATGGTTTAGCTGCGTATTCATGCATCATCAGTAAGAACACTTCATATAGACTAGACAATGTCCAGTCTACACATTTTATGCATCATTGGTTCCTTACAATTCTATTTTAAAAAGTCTCTGTTCACTTTTTTCCATTTTTCGTAAACCTTGCACCTTTTACGTTTTTCGTATTCTAAACCTTCATTTTTAGGTTTCAATTATATTTATACCCTCCGATGAACTCACCACTCATCTAAAATAATAAACTAGTTCATGATAACAAGTTTTTATATTTTTTTTTGAAGTTTTACATTTTTACGTTACCCGGTATTGCATTATGTGTCTCAAAAACCCTACGTTTGAGTACCGGGAGCAACCTATACTACACAATACACTCTATAACTAAACTACTACCTAAAATTCTGCACACCACTTCCTTGCCCCTTGTTTGTGCCGCCCATGGTCTCAAACCACCTCAACACTTGTCAAAACTCAAGACAAGTGTTGAGTAACACTTGCCATAAGATACCTAACTTCCACTAAACCACCTACACTCTCATTTTACATGAAATAACCACAAAAACCTGGTATTTTTCCTCTTGTTTGGTCGTGGGTTTCAAAGGGCAAGATCACATCATTTTTGTGTTAAATCTCTTGAAGAACTAGTGTAGAATGAAGATCCATGGGTGTTAACTTGTTCTAGTTATCCTTTCCTCCATAAGTCAAGGTTAATCAAAGGTTTTTAAGGGTTTCAAGGGTGATTTAGGGCTGTGATTTCAAAGGGTTACTCAAAGTATTCTTGGTGATTTGAAAGCTAGGGTTTTGGTGGTGATTTGGGTCTTAGTTTTCTTGGTGTTCTTGGTTTCATTGATTTTCTTGTTCATCACCCACTGTAAGGAACCAACCCTCATTATTTTCATTCATTTCACTACTGATATTCATGTCATATTATGTGTTTTATATGCTACATAAGTTGTTTATGCTTGATTATACTTGGTACACACTTTAAATTACAAGAAAACCCTAAAAGGACTTAACTTGCAAAATAGTATTCTGATCAAGGGTAAAAACGGAATTAACTGGACTGATCAGTAGACTTTGGGCCTAAGGGAAAAATATATGGTTGTAGATCTATGTTTTGTGGTCATTTCCCCGGGTGGTGATCCCCGTGACGATACCCGATGATTAAGATATGATTTTTGTGGTAAAAACAGTCAGATCTGATGTACTGTTCCCATTTGGGGCAAAACTCAAGTTTTATAGCATAACTTTTTAAATAGCAAATATGTAGCCTGATCTAGGGAAATAGGGATATCATCTACAATTGATTTCACCTTTATAGGGTCTGTAAATTTCTAGATATAGCCTTTTTGGCAAGACCTAAAACTCAGTCAGCATAACCTTTGGGACTGACTTGTAAACAAAAATTATAAAAAGTGGTTATACTTGGATATTTTTGAGCAAACTTATTTTTACAGTAAAGTAGGGACATAGAGGAAGCTAGGGATGTAAAGAGCATAATTTTTAGACTTACGGTTTGGGAGATACGAATTTTTGAAAGTGGCTAAGTGTATACAATTTCCATCAGCTTTGAAACTAAAAGATACAAAAGATTTATAACTTGTATATTTGGACCTTGAGCTTTTATTTTGAACCACCAATATATTTTGGACCCTTAGACATAATTTGAACCTTTTGACTAAATATTGAACTCTTGGACTTATTTTTTACCCTTATGACTCATTTTGGACTTAAAGTCAAAACATGATTTAAAACTTGAAATTGGGTAAAAAGTATATTTCATATTTGTAATCATTTTAAAGGGCAAATTCAACATTGAAAGTTATTTAAACATTATGTACCAAGCATAATTGAGGTTACAACTTACATGGCATATAGAGATAAATGTATCATTATTTTTAGAAGCTAAGGCGCGCGTATATATTTATATAGGTTGTTTGTATAATTCTCGCGGTTGTTTCTTCATTATCTCACTTGATTGTGCACTTTGATTTCGGTGAGTTTTCATAGCCCCGATTTTTACATTGTTTATACATAATTCCTAAATTCTCAGGGGAGAATACATTGCACCATTTTTACATACGGACCAAAGTATCAAAATTCAGTTACATTGCTTAAGTTACATCATTGCCTGATTAAAGTCCCCTATTTGAATCATGAACCGTTAATTGTGAGCAAGCGAGAGTGAGTGAATAGATCTATTGAGGGTGACTCCTCCGTCCGGGTTGGTCGCTCCAACTTGTCAAACGGACGCATTTCATTTTAATCATATTAGAGTGATTGGCAAACACTCAGATGGGGCATTTCATTTCAGTCTAGCTTCGGGGTCATGTGCTTAAGAGCTAATGTATTATTTTTATGTGGCATTGTTTTGTCATACACCTTATACTTGTGGTTTCCGTACAAACATTTCATTTACATAAACCTATGATTCTCACCAACATTATTGTTGACCATTTTTAGCAATGTATTTTCAGGTAATTAAGGTATGCGCATCATGGCTTGCATTTGGACCTAGTTTTGGAGTCGCGGTGTCGACGCGTCTCACTTATCTTTTATGCACTTATTATCGTTTGATTTGTATAAACTTATTTCCGCAAACTTGAAACATCTTTTGGGACCTAACTTTTGTAACTCTGAATGTTTTTAATTAATCCAACGATGTATTTTCAAAACGACACTTTAGATCGTTCAATATAACTGTAACTGTGGTGCTATGATCAGTCACGCCCTCAAACGTTCCATTCCGCTGCAAATCCAGATATTTGGGGGTGTGACACTTGCCTTGTTGCAAAAGCCACATTGGATGAGTCAATGTTATGGCATAGAAGGCTTGGTCATGTAAATTTCAAAACCATTAATAAGATTGCTAAGAATGGTTTGATAAGAGGTTTACCTAACAAGATTTTTCAAAATGATCAAACCTGTGTTTCTTGCCTTAAAGGTAAACAACATAGAGCTTCTTGTAAGCCCAAGGTTCATAACTCTAACAATCAAGCTTTATACATGCTTCATATGGACTTGTTTGGTCCTACTTCTGTTAATAGCTTGAATCATAAAAGGTATTGTCTTGTGATTACTGATGATTATAGCAGGTTTACATGGGTTTTCTTTTTGAGAACTAAGGATGAAACTAGTGAGATCCTTAAGTCCTTTATTAATGAGGTAGAAAACCTAGCTGATAAGAGGGTAAAAATAATCAGATGTGATAATGGGACAGAATTTAAAAACAGAGTTATGGATGAGTTTTGCAAAGAAAAGGGTATTAAAAGTGAATTTAGTGTAGCTAGAACCCCACAGCAAAATGGAGTAGCTGAAAGAAAGAATAGGACACTAATAGAGGCTGCTAGGACTATGTTAGCTGACTCTAAGTTACCTATCTCATTTTCGGCTGAAGCAGTTAGTACTGCTTGTTATGTTCAGAATAGGGTTTTAGTGGTACAACCTCGTAATAAGATTGCTTATGAGCTTTTCAGAGGTAGAACCCCTGCCTTAAGCTTTATGAGACCTTTTGGTTGTCATGTCACTATTCTAAATACCAAAGACCAATTAGGGAAGTTTGATGGGAAATCTGATGAGGGTTTCTTTGTTGGTTATTCTTTGCATAGTAAAGCTTTTAGGGTGTATAATAAGAGCACCAAACATGTAGAGGAAAATCTGCACATTGAGTTTCAAGAGAATATACCAAATGTTGCAGCTAGTGGTCCAGATTGGATTTTTGACATTAATGGGCTTTCAGAATCTATAAATTATGTGCCTGTTACAGGTACAAATACTAATGATAATGCAGGTTCAAAAGATTCTGATGAAGATCATATCTTGATGCCAATTTTGGAAGACAGTCCATTGTATGTTTCTTCTTCAAAGAATGATGATGCTCCATCATCAAGTGATGCTGATAAAGAGAAGAATGTTGGTGAAAACAGTGGACAAGATGGTAAAGAAACAGAAGTTCCCAAAAGCAGTACAAATGGAGTTAGTACTGCTGAGCCAAAAGATTCAACTGCTGAGCCAAATGGTCCTACTGCTGGATCAAGTCATACTACTGCTTCATAAATTGATTCTTTTGATATATTTGGAGCTGGTTTGCACAAAATGCCAATCAACTATGAAGTTCCTTCTACTCCCCAAACTACAGTTCATAAGAATCATCCACTTGCTAATGTGATTGGAGATGTTCAGTCTGGAGTGAAGACTAGAAGACAGACACAAGATCTAGATCATCATGGTTTCCTCAGTGTTGTATATGAAGAAAAAGACCATGAAGATAAGAATGAATGTCTGTTTGTGTGCTTTCTATCACAAATAGAACCAAAGAATGTGCTCAAGGCATTAGAAGACTCAAGCTGGGTTGAAGCAATGCAAGAAGAACTGCTCGAATTCAAGATTCAGAAGGTTTGGGTTCTGGTTGATTTGCCAAGGGGCATGAAGGTTATTGGTACCAAGTGGGTGTTCAGAAAAAAGAAAGACGAAAGAGGTATAGTGATAAAGAACAAGGCAAGGCTTGTGGCTCAAGGCTATACTCAAGAAGAGGGAATTGATTATGAGGAAGTTTTTGCACCTGTTGCAAGGATTGAGGCAATAAGGCTTTTTCTAGCTTATGCTTCATTCATGGGTTTCATGGTCTACCAGATGGATGTGAAGAGTGCCTTTCTATATGGTACTATTGATGAGGAGGTATATGTTTCTCAACCTCCAGGTTTCATTGACCCTGATCATCCTGACAAAGTATACAAGGTGGTGAAAGCTCTCTATGGCTTGCATCAAGCTCCAAGAGCTTGGTATGGAACTCTGGCTAATTATCTATTGAAGAATGGGTTCCATAGGGGCAAGATTGATCAGACTCTTTTTATCAAAAAGAACAAGGGTGATATCTTATTGGTTCAAGTATATGTGGATGATATCATCTTTGGTTCTACCAAGAAGGAAATGTGCAAAGAGTTTGAAAAGTTGATGAAGGATCAGTTCCAGATGAGCTCTATGGGTGAACTCACTTTCTTTTTGGGACTACAAGTGAATCAGAAACCAGAAGGAATATTTATCAGCCAAGATAAATATGTAGCTGAAATATTGAGGAAGTTTCAGTTTACAGATGCTAAAGTTGCTAGTACACCTGCTGATAAGGAGACACATTTGCTTTTGAAAGATCAAAGTGGTGAAGCTGTGGATGTACACACATACAGGTCTATGATTGGATCTTTGATGTATCTCACATCATCCAGACCTGATATTATGTTTGCAGTATGTGCTTGTGCAAGATTTCAAGTCACTCCCAAGGTGTCTCATTTGACAGCAGTGAAGAGAATCTTTAGGTATCTCAAAGGTCAACCTAACCTAGGTCTATGGTATCCTAAAGAGTCTCCATTTGATTTGGTGGCATATTCAGACAGTGATTATGCTGGTGCTAGTATGGATAGGAAGTCTACAACTGGTGGTTGTCAGTTTCTGGGATGCAGGCTTATCTCATGGCAGTGCAAAAAGCAAACTGATGCGCGTGATGTGTCGTTGCGGTTTAGCAGTTTTAATGCCTACTCAAGTTTTAAATTTATATTTAGCCGACTTATCAATAACACACACACTTAACGAGCAGTGTACCCGGTCAGTATGAAGATAATGGTAAGTAGAGTGTCGATCACTAAGAGTGGAACGTATTATCTAGTTATTCTAATCAGTATTTTAATATCCTAACGCAAGGGGGTTTCAGCCTGAGAGACTGGCACGATTTGTTGCAATTTAAATAATAAAATAAACCAATAGGCACGAATCAGCAAGTAGCACACACGTACACAGATAGATACTCGAGACAATAAGAGGGCTGTCCTTATGATTAAGTAGATTGTCACTTGTTTTATTGATAGCTTTATATGAAGTGTATGTAGTTAATCCTTTCTCGTTGGTCCTATTCTTATCGGCGAGTAAACCCTTAATGATTACTTATGTCTAAAAGTTATTCCTAAGTGATCAATTTAGAAACAACCGTGGGAGCCACATTATGTCCCGCAGTCAAATGCCCGCAAGCCACTAATAAACACAGAGGTTATCAATGCACTAATAAGTAGTAACCAAAGACATCAACATATAAACTTTAATTAATGAGAAAGCAGTTTTAAGGGAGTGCAATCTTTCCGTTGCCACATTACACAAGCCACCAATCTTGATGAATTAAAGTTTGCTAACACAATAAAACAAAACTACTTAATGAATTAAATACATGCAGCACCTTCTTACAGCTCTTGTATCTTTGATTTGGGTGTGTCTTGTGCTGCCTTCTTGACTGAATTCGTCCTTTGTTCCTTCTGTTCGGTCTTCGGTGTTAAGGTTTTTGGAACTTGTAATTCGTCTGGTCTACGGGGTATTTATAGTTTCTGTCTGAGGGAAGATGCGGCGCATCTACTAAGTAGATGCGGCGTATGTACTTAACTTCGCGTGGGGTCCAAGATTATAATATTCAGGAATATTCGTACACCGCCAGAAGATGCGGCGTAACCCTTGATTAGATGCGGCGCATGTCCTCTTGTATCTTGGATCGTATCTGGTGATATCTTGATAGAGATGCGGCGCATGTCGAGAGTGAGATGCGGCGTATCTGGAGCAGAATTGACTTGATCTTGTCCATGTCAGTAGACTTTCACTTTATGCACGTTTTGCTCCATTATTAGTCCAAAATCGCTAAGTTTCACCAAATGCTTGTTTTTACCTGAGAATTACAAAAGTAAACGATTAAGTATCAATCCTCATATATAATATAGTAAAACAAGTCAAATTAATAGGATAAATGATAGTAATAAAATGTACTTATTTGAGTTCATCACAAACTATGGTGGCCACTTCCACAACTGAAGTTGAATATATGGTTGTTGCTAGTTGTTGTGCTCAAGTTCTTTGGATTCAGAATCAATTACTTGATTATGGGTATAATTTCTTGAACACAATCATTTTCGTAGACAATAGTAGTACAATGTGTATGATTAAAAATCCATTTCAACATTCAAAAACTAAACACATTGAAATTAGACATCACTTTATAAGAGACTGTAATGAGAAGAAGTTAGTTCAAGTTGTCAAAATTCATACAGATGACAATTTTGCTGACTTATTAACTAAAGGTTTTGATGTGGGGAGGTTTCAGTACTTGGTTACAGGTATTGGAATGCTTAACCCTTAAAAGTTCAATGTCTAAGTGTTTTGTTATAAAAGGGATTTCGTACTGCTAGTTGTGTCAGATAAAACTGCTATGTATAGTTTGTACTGATTGTACAAATTTTGGTACTGCTTATATAAACTTGTTAGTCAATTTTGATAACTGTCAAATAGAAAATACTTTGTCTTGTGTTTTCTTTGGTTTTGGACTAACATTTACAGGTTGAGAAAGCATTCTGAGATGGATTGTGCTTTGACTGTGTTATGCTTTGGATACTGTGGTGATTTAGAATTCGAAATGTGTGATCTTAGCACACAACAAATGGTCATTGGTTCACCATGTTGGATCGATTATACTCTGACCAAACTAACTTGTAGCTTGTCTACGGTTTAACAGCTTTGAATAAATTCAAACCTATTAATAGTGAAACACTGATATACTTTGCTAAGTATGCGGAATCTACTTCAACAAAGCTAAGAAGAATTTAATAAACAACTTTGAATATTATTAAAACCTTGAACCTGCTTTCTTACACAGATTCACTAACAAACTCTAAACTCTAATAATCGTATATCACTAATCGACTATATCTTGTCTCTCTAAAACACATATATCTCTAATGCCAACCTAGGGATCCTTTTATAGGCACAAGGAAAACCCTAGTCGGTTTACAATACTTGAACGACAAGTAAATTCTAATTATAACTCTAATCTAATACGAATATTCTAGAATTACACATTAGTCCTTAAACTATTTGCATGGCAGTCCTTTAACGAGCAGCAGTACTTTAATCGAACAGCAGTACTTTGACTTGAGTAGCAGTACTTTGACTTTTATAGCCCAACAATCCTCCCCTAACTTGAATTCTACTTGCTTGATTTCAAGTTTCTTTGTATGTCCTTAACTTCAATACTTTATCTTTCAAGAAAAGGTTGTTTCTTCAAACCTGACTCGTTATTAATTTGTCATCATCAATGCAAACAGTATCTTCAATCTTCATCAGCAACAATTCTTTTCAGCATCAGATCTTTTCAGCAACTCAGCATCATATTGGCAATATGTACATCATATCTTAAAAGTTTCATACTATTCTCATCACTTCCAGGTGTGTTAATTCCTGTGAGAGGTGAATCATTGAAAACTTAATGGATTTTGATGTCTCTTTACCAAAGCCATTAACTCTGGAGTAGCCAATGTTTAGATTTAGGAAAAACCATGGTACATTGATAACCATATGATTTTTAGCAAATCATCAGCTATCAACGGATTTGAGTAGTCTTTACCAAATAGCTGTTTGCTTTTGGACTAGCTAGTTCTTTTAGTACAATCACTACCATGGTGAACTAATTACCATATAATGGTTTTCCACAGCCTTTACCACAAAGCCATTATCTTGTGGGCTAGCCAACTCTTCACTAATATAGATATGGTGAGTTGAAAACCATACAATTTTTAGTAAATTGCCAACTAAAAACGGATTTGATAATCACATCAGAGCCGTACCCTCATGATGAGTCAAACTCTTTCTTGTTTATTAAACATGGTGAGTTGATTACCATTTGTTGTGTAGTACAAGTACTAACACCATGCTGTTGCTTTCAAAACCATTTGTTGCTGTCTAATCTTTGTGCTTCAAAATGTTTTTGCACTTATCAAAAATTACTAATTTTATCAAAAGACTTTACTGGTTTTATGCTGCAAGCAGTACTTTGAGAAAGTACTGTCTGACCAGCAGTACTTTGAAGAAAGTACTTTGTTTTTCAAAAGATTTATATAATAATGAAACCATACCAGTAGTTATGTACTAATCTTCAAATTCAGTAGTCCACTTGATGAATAACTTTATGACCATCAATGCTACTTCATCCTCTAGTTCCACTTCCATTCCATGCTCTAGCATTCTGATCATCAGATCTCTTGTGAGTGGATATCTTTGTTCTGCTAGCATATGAATCATTGTGCCATCTTCTAACTCTAAAACATGAATCCCAACTGATCCAAAGAATCTCCATCTGTTAATCTCCCAGTTGTCTTGATTTTCCCACAAAGCACTGTCCTTAGACTCCTCTATCTCCCAGATTGTTGTGAGATCTCCTAACAATACCAAACCTACTCCTTGTGGTGGAATATGCTCAAAATAAGTTTGCACTTGGAGATATAACTGAAGCATATCATCTCTATCAATCAGATGTAGAATATCCCATAATGAATTAAACACTCTAAAACTTCCATCTTGTCTATGAAAAATCAGATAATCTCCTTCTTTAGATTCTACAACTGAAAAAGTAGATATCTTGGACTTCTTATCAGAATCTTCTTTCAATTTTGGATTCTCAAAGTCAACAACTCTAAGATAATTTCTGAGCTCATCAATTGTGTCTGTTCTTAATTCAACAGCTTCCTTGAACTTCTTTGATGGCTGTTCATCAGTGACTCTTTTCCTCTTTGAGCTTCTTGTAGCAGCTCTTTCCTTTCTTTTATCTTCAAGCTTGTCATCTTCAAAAGAAATAATGCCTGCAAGATCTCTTTGAATAGCTTCTCTAACAGCATCATACAGATCCTTCATCTCTGTATATGTCAATCTAACTAAACCTGTGTATCCTTGACCTTTCAGATAAGCCATCATATCATTCCTTTCTCTAGCTTTACTAATTGGCCTTATTGATTGAACACTCTTCCTTGATTCTTCAGCATCTATCTCTGCTTGTAATATTCTTGCTGCTTCCTCATTTTTGGCAACCTGAATCTGTCTTAACTGTGCCAATGTCATCTTCTTCTTCTTCTTTTCTATCAAAATCCCTTTGCCTTTATCTTTTGGATCTATCTCTTGTGCAGGTTGAGAAGAAGTATGATGTTGTTGTTCAATCTCATGAATACTTATACCTCTTTGACTTGACATATTAAGCATGATATCAGCAATTGTTTCATCATCACTGTTAGTATGAGCTATATCATCTTCTTCCTGAGCTGGTTTAGAAGGACCTACTTCCTCTTGAACTTGAATTGAAGGACCAATATCCTCTTCAAAATCTAAGGTTCTAGGTGTAATCGTGAATTGCCTCTCAGTACCTTGTTGAGCAGTACTTTCTTGAGCAGTACTTTCAACTTCAGCTCCTTCTAAGTTTATCTCCTCAGTATCACCACTTCTCACTTCAACAGTAGCTTCTTCCAAATTTATTTGCTCTGTTTCATCACTCTTCCTCTCAACAGTATCTTGAGGAATATGTTCAGGTGGTGTCCTCTGAGTATCATCCATAAATCCAGCATCATCTTCATTCAAATTCTCTAAATTCCTCCCCAATTGGAATGAAGATTGCTTCTTAGACTTTTTCTTCTTAGTAATCTTTGTAGGTATCCTACCACTCTTCTTCTGAGACTTCACCCATAATCTATGGTGTTGAACGAGTGGCCAAACATACCTCTTCAATTTTTGAAACTTAGTCTTTAATTTGTCTATTCTAGCAGCTTGAGCCTCACTCTCCTTCTTCAACCTCTTTAACTCCCTTGTTAAAGCATAATTGTCCAATTCTACCTCTTCTTCTTCAAATTGTTTAGACACATTTGTGGAAGAATCATCAATAGGAGATGGTGGATTATTCATACCTTGGTCTGACTCCGCATGAGTAGGAATATCCATAGGAGCAGTATCTTCCCTAGTAGCAGAATGTGGAGAAGCAGTATGTTGAGAAGCAGTAGGTTGAGGAATACTAACTTCTCTAGGAGACTCTTGGCTTGCTGATTCAGAATTTGCTTCTTGTTCTTGCTCTTGCTCTGCATCTCGTACAACTTGTGCAACTCCCAATATATGAGCAGTCAAAGGTGTGTTGGTTCCAGAAAACTTTGCACTTTGCTTAGATAGAAAAGTAAACACCTTTGATGGAAGTTTGACAGTGGGTAAAAAATTTTGAGGTTTAGGAACATCCTCAAGTTGATTGTTCAAGAATAACTGAACAAACCTTGGATACATCAAAAATGGTGAACCATTACCAATATGTGTAAGCATACCATCCAGAATGAGTCTTGAAAAATTGAATCTTCGATCGGTAGCTAAACCCACTAATGCAGATGCAATATTTTGACCAAATTGATCAAAAGAAGTACTCTTGGAACTCAAGCAATGAAGTAGAACGTGAATTAGGTACTTCCAATGAGAACAAAACAAAGGCTTTTGAAAAGTAAGCTTCGTCAGATCGCCTTCATAACCTAAAGCACTTAAAGTGTCCCAAAGCACTTGCTTTTCAAAACGAACAGCCCCCCCTTCATCATCAAACATCAACACATCCCTAATCGTGGCCTCAGTAATCTTAATTGCTCGCCCAGCAACCGTAGCCCTAATCAACGAATCATCTTCTTTCGTTGCAGTAGCCCAAAATTCTTGCATCCAGGGACCAATAACATCAGGGTCAACTAAAATAGAGTAGTTGATGGAAGACCCAGTTAAGAAATCAATGATCGCATGAAAATCAAGATTATCCCTTGTCTTGTCCAAATTAGCGATCATATTATGTTTGCTAACAGTAAGGCGATTAGCCATGATGAGTTGGTAGAGAAGAATTCGCTTTGAATGTGTGTTTTGATATAAAGATTGTGGTGTAAAAGCGAATGAGGGATCTCAAAAACGTAAAAAGGCGGGGAAATAGGAGTGAGTTTCTTTTAAATAGGATGAAAATAAATCAAAACTCTTAATAATAAAGTTACCGTTTGGATTAACTTATTATCTCCGCCGTAAGGAATTAAATAACCGTTAGCCCCACAATTTTTGACCGTTGGAACAGTACGTCCACGTAAGCAGTACGTTGAAGCAGTACGTTGCTGAAGCAGTACTTTGAGCAACAAAGCAGTACATTCCATCTTGTTATCCACAATCAATATTCCAACTAAAACCAAGAACTTGTAAAAGGTTCATGCTTAAGTTCTAACTAATAGCTAATGTTGCCTCCCCTCAAATACAACATATAGGCTAAACTAAATTACTAAAAACCAATACTTTCATTAAGACAGAATAGAAAGTATTCTAACTAATACTAAAGCCTCCCCTCAAATGTAGCCTAGTAGTTAATCATCCCAATGCTCACAACTAAGTGGTCGAATCTTGAAACATCAAATCCCTTAGTGAGTAGATCAGCTACATTATCATCTGTGTGAACCTTAATCACATTTATAAGCCTGTGCTCATAACAATCCCGAATAAAGTGATGCCTAATCTGAATGTGCTTGGTCTTGGAGTGATAAACAGGATTCTTCACAATGCAAATGGTACTCTCATTATCAATGTTGATAGGAGTATTCTTGAAATTGAATCCATAATCCAAGAGTTGATTTTGCATCCACAAAACTTGTCCACAACAGCTTGCAGCAGCAACGTATTCTGCTTCAGTAGAGGAGGTTGCAGCAATGGTTTGCTTCTTACATTGCCAGGAGACTAATCTTCTTCCAAGATATTGACATCCTCCTGAGGTTGATCTTCTATCATAGTTATCCCCTGCATAGTCACTATCTGAAAAGGCTTCTAAGTGAAAAGGTGACTCCTTAGGATACCATAATCCTAACTTTGGTTGATGCTTGAGATATCGAAAAATCCTCTTGACTGCATACATATGGGAAACCTTGGGTGTAACCTGAAATCTTGCACATAAGCAAACAGCAAACATGATGTCAGGTCTTGATGCAGTTAAGTACATAAGACAACCAATCATAGATCTGTAAAGCTTGACATCCACAGCTTGTCCATCTTCATCCTTGCCTAAGGGTTTATTCTTATCAATGGGTGTGGTGGCAGGCCTGAGATTTGGAAGGTCAAATCTTTTAAGTATGTCTGCAACATACTTTTCTTGGTTAATGAAGATTCCATCTCTTGTCTGTCTAACTTGAAGACCCAAAAAGAAGGTTAATTCTCCCATAGAACTCATTTGAAACTCCTTCTGCATAAGATCTTCAAATTCTTTCACCATAGACTTCTTTGTAGCTCCAAATATAATGTCATCCACATATACCTGGACTAACATAATGTCTTTCTTATCCCTCTTGATGAACAAAGTCTTATCAATTGCTCCTCTCCTATAACCATGTTGTAATAGAAAATTTGAGAGTCTCTCATACCAAGCTCTTGGAGCTTGATGAAGGCCATATAGTGCCTTGATCACTTTGTAGACTTTGTTTGGATGTGCAGGATCTTCAAAACCAGGAGGTTGTTTAACATAAACTTCCTCAGAAATTGTGCCATAAAGGAAAGCACTTTTCACATCCATTTGGTAGACAGGAAATCCCATGTATGATGCAAAGGCAAGAAATAACCTTATTGCCTCTATCCTTGCAACAGGAGCAAACACTTCATCATAATCCACTCCTTCTTCTTGGCGATATCCTTGTGCAACCAATCTTGCTTTATTTTTGATAACATTCCCTCTTTCATCTCTTTTGATTCTAAAAACCCATCTTGTACCAATGACTCTTTTGCCATCTGGTAAATCACATAATACCCAGACTTCTTGAAGCTTGAATTGTAGAAGCTCCTCTTGCATGGCTTCAACCCAACTTTCATCTGCTAAAGCTTGAGCTACCTTTTTGGGTTCTTCTTGAGATAGAAAGCAAGCAAACAGGCATGTTTGGTGATCCTTGTGATTCATCCTGTTTTGTTTGTAAACAAAGCTAAGTAAAGCAGTATGTTGCTTAGAAAGTCCTTTAACTTTGTTCCTTGTAACCACTCCTGAAGAGGGTGATCCAATAATATTACTTTGAGGATGAGCTTTATGAACTCTCAATGTAGGAGTTGGTGGTACTAGAAGATCAGACTCTAAGTTAGTAAAATTAATGCCTTCATTGGAGAAAATACCTTCTGGAATAAGCTCATCATCAATTTCTTCTAATCCAGGAATGTTATCATCAACTAAATCATCATCATCAACATTGGAATTATCAGCATTGTTCCAATTTGATTGCTCTAACACATCAGAAGTACTGTCAAAAGGATCATCAGTACTTTGATCTAAAGTACTGTGGGCAGTATCTTGAAATTTACCCTTTTGCTTTGCAGCCTCATAAGCTTTCCTTTGTTCATCTTCATAGGATTGTGCTATAGTTTCTTGAAAGAGCATCCTATTAAGCTCTTCTTGTATGGCATGATCTTCATCAGATACTGTATGAGAAGGCTGAGCAGTACTTTGTTTCTCAACAGCAACTTCAGGGTCTTTGTTAGGAACTTCTTCTGATGTAACATTGACTCCATGAACAATGTACTGTGAATCATCTTCTTTGGAATTAGCCTGATTCTCTTCTCTAACAGGAACATAATTCATAGATGGTGTGAACTTGAGATCAAGATCAAACATCCAATCAGGACCTTTACCTTTCTGAGTTTCCTTATCTTCCAAAAATTCAACATGAAGACAATCTTGTACCTTTCTGGTATTCCTGTTATAAACTCTAAATCCTTTGCTATTTGTACAATAACCCAATAAATATCCTTCATCTGACTTACCATCAAATTTACCCAGAGAGTCAATGGTATTTAAAATAGTCAGAGAGCAGCCAAAAGGTTTTAGAAAACGAATATTTGGTTTCTTTCCCATGAGTAACTCATAAGGTGTCTTCATCTGAGGTTTAGTTACTGAAACTCTATTCAACACATAGCAAGCAGTACTTATAGCTTCAGCCCAAAAGAGAATAGGTAATTTGGAATCTGCAAGCATTGTTCTAGCTGCTTCTATCAAAGTCCTGTTCTTTCTTTCTGCAACACCATTCTGCTGTGGTGTTCTAGCAATGCTAAACTCTCTCTTGATCCCTTTCTTGGCACAGAATTCATCCATATGCTTGTTCTTGAATTCTGTTCCATTGTCACATCTAATACCTCTTACTTTGAGTCTTAATTGATTTTCAAGGGCTACTATCAGGTCATGGATAGCATCAAAGGTTTCATCTTTGAATCCCAAGAAAAAGACCCAACTAAATCTGCTACAATCATCTGTCACTACCAAGCAGTACTTCTTCTTGTTTAAACTCTCTACTGAAACTGGTCCAAACAGATCCATGTGTAGCAACTCCAAAGGTTCTCTAATATCTCTTTCCCCAAGCTTCTTACATGAAGCTTTATGTTGTTTACCCTTCTTGCAAGCCAAACATGAATGATCAGCCTTGAATGTTTTGGAAGGTAAACCTTTAACTAAATTTCCTTTGACCAGCTTGTTGATGTTCTTAAAGTTAACATGACCTAGTCTTCTGTGCCACAGATGTGCTTCTTCCAATGATGCCTTTGCTACTAAACATGTTGCTCTTCCAGCAGAATTGAGACTCTTTAAGTCTAAACTGTATACATCATTGGTTCTTGGTACTCTCAATGTCACCAAGTGATCATCAACAAATTTGAACTCAGGGGAGAGAATGAGACATTCTGTATCAGTAAACAGAATTGGATACTTCTTGTCACAAATTTGAGATACTGACAATAAGTTGAACTTGAGCTCCTTTACATATCTAACATTCTCAAAATCAATACATCCAGCCTTGATTGTTCCTTTGCCAGTGATTCTTCCTCCATCAGGATCATTACCAAATGCAACTCTTCCTCCATAATATGCCTTAAAGTCTGACAGGATCTCCTTGTCCCCTGTCATGCTGCCAGAGCAACCACTATCCACAATAATATGATCTTTAAGCTCCTCCTCTGGGTTGCCCTGCACATTAAAGAAAAGGGTTAGTTTCTTTTAGGAACCCAAGCCATTACTGACTTGTGTTCCCCTTGTGGAGTGACATACTTGAATTCCTTCAGTATGTAATCTCCACTGGTTTTAAAGGCATGGTCAATGATTATTTGAGTTGGTCCCATGTCCTGTGTTGCAATATCAACAACACTCCCTGTTTCACCCTTATCTGATGAAAGTACTTCTTGTTCCCCATCAGTACTTTCTTTCTTAACCCAATTTCGTTTGACCTTAGGTTTCTCTGAGCTAGGTACTCTGCTTGAGGTGTAAGACCTTTTATGGGAATTGAATCTCTTAGGTCTTCTATGTGAAAAATTGCTAGCAGTACCATGAGTGGGTGAAAACTTATCAGTCCTTTTAGAAGGTACTTCTTTAGACTTATCAGATTGTGAAGGTACTGGTGATTTGGAAAACATTCTTTTCTGGTGAGGGTACCTATAGTCTTTTGAGAAGTTACTATGGTTGATCCTATTTGATTGATTCCAAACTGGTCTAGTCTCTCTTGGCTTATGGGTGGGAGGTCTATTCTTTGGAAACTGACTTAAGTATTCTGAATGAAAGTCACAGTGCTTAATCAAGTGATCAGGACTATAACAGACATAACATAACTTTCTCTCCATATTCCCAAATCCTCTTCTATGATTAAAAGGTTTCCTGTAGTAAGCAGTATTTTGAAAAGTTTCTCTTGGAGGTACTGCTGAATGTCCAGCAGTACTTTGAAAAGTTTTTGGAGGTACTGCTTGTTTTTGAAAGGCTGTAGGAAACTTTTGATCATTACCCCTTTGAAAATCATTCTTAGGTTTCTCAGAACTAATTCTACCATTAAGCTTCTTCCTAAACTCTAGGTTGTCTACACCATAACGAGAAACATCTGTCCTAACAGGTTGAAACTGACCAGTAGGTGGAGGAACTGAGTGATACTCCTTATCTTTCTTAAACTCAGGAGGTGATTCACTAATTGGTTCCTCATTCCTAGATGTGTTTTCTTCTGAGCTTGTAAGGTCATCATCACTAGGTGGAATCTCTTCCTTAGCACTAGGTGGAGTTTCTTCCTTATCACTAGGTGAGGTCTCATCTGAACTACTAGCTTCACCATAACCTAGTCCAGCTCTACTGTTTATGACTCTTTGTTTTTCAACAAATTGAACATGTGATAGACCAGCCTGTTTAATACTACCAAGTCTTTCTAACAAAGTATCTCTTTCCTTAGTAATCTTTTCTAATTCAGACACCTTACATCCTAACTTCCATTCACTTAATTTCAATTGGTAATCTTGTTGCTCATATTTTTCTGCCCAAGCTATTTCATTATTTTCATGTGTTAAAATTTTGGCTTCCATTGACTCTAAAGTTAATTGATAACCAGCTACCTCAGACCTAGCTGTTCTACAATTATCTCTTTCAGTCACATAATCTTTAAGCAACTTTTGATAAACATCATTACACTTAGAGCATACCTCAGAGACATTGGATGAACTTGGTGAAGTGGCTACCATAGCAATCTGAACAGGTTCATCTTCATCCTCCATGCTCCAGTCAAAGCTTCCAAGACCATCTCTTGATTCCAAAGCAGCATATCCAGGTTCCTCATCAAAAGCTGTGCCCCAATCAAACTCTTCCATTGCAACCATAGAATAGGTTACAGGTTCATCATCAAATTCAGCACTCCAGTCAATTTCTGCTAAATTTTCTTGAGCCACCAAAGCTTTTGGTTGTGATTCAGTAATAGGAACCTCCTTTCTTTCAACCTTGGGTTGTTCAATCATCCTGTTTGCCTGATATTTTGCAAACTTGCATTCCCTTGCAAAGTGTCCAAGCTTTTGACAATTGAAACATTCAATCTTAGATTTGTCAAAAGTGATACCTTGTTTAGCTTTGAAATCAATTCCCCTTCCTGTCTTGTTCATGAACTTCTTGATCCTAGCAGTGATCATAGCTACTTGCCATCTTATGTCAATCTCTTCTAAAGCATCTTCTTCAATCTGCAACAAGTCTTCTTGATAGGTAACAGGTAAAGTGGCTTGTTGTGCAAAGAAGGAACATACAATTTCATCAGAATTGGTGTTGTTTGTTGGTGATGGGTTGGGGGTAGTTGTGGTTGTGCAAACATGCTGTGAATCACCAACAGTACTTTGAGAAGGATAAGCAGTACTTTTAGTGGAAGTACTGCTTCTGTTTTCAGACGATACAAAAGCTATGTTGTGAGTTTTCTGAGAACTATGACCATTCATCTCTTGCTCATACACTTTCAGATTGTTATAGAGATCATCAAAGTCCATAGACTCCAATCCAGGTTGTCCTCTGATCATAGTAGCAACCACATGCCAGACAGATGGCAAACTCCTTAAGAACTTCAAATTTGCATCTTCAACAGATACCTCTGCTCCATATAGTTCTAGCATACTAAGTAGATTTTGGAATCTGTCATAGGCAGCATCAAGACTTTCTCTTTCACCAACAGTGAAGGTTTCAAATTGCTGCTTCAATAAGTTTCTATGCATCTTCTTTGAAGCATCATTACCTCCAAATCTTGTCTTGATAGCAGCCCATAGTTGTTTTGCATCCTTAGCATCATGGAACTTCAGTAGGTGACCATCAGGAATAGCAGATAGCAGTATGTTGAGAGCCTTATCTTGATTTCTCTTTGTAGCAGCTGGTAAGGGTGGTTGAGGTGGTTTGGGTTGTCCTTCAATTTGTAGAGGTTCATCAAGAACAACATTACCATTGACAATTACATCCCATAGAGCATGGTCAGTAATAGCAAGGTACTGTCTCATCTTCATGCTCCAGAGATCATATTCTCCCTTCTTGATGATAGGAATTCTAAGTGAGGTGATGGATGGGATAGGTGCAGCTTCAGTCGACATTGTTAAGGGTTTGTTGATAAATCGGTTTTAAGGGTTTCTTCTTAATCAGAGTCTCCACACAAGCTCTGATACCACTTGTTGGATCGATTATACTCTGACCAAACTAACTTGTAGCTTGTCTACGGTTTAACAGCTTTGAATAAATTCAAACCTATTAATAGTGAAACACTGATATACTTTGCTAAGTATGCGGAATCTACTTCAACAAAGCTAAGAAGAATTTAATAAACAACTTTGAATATTATTAAAACCTTGAACCTGCTTTCTTACACAGATTCACTAACAAACTCTAAACTCTAATAATCGTATATCACTAATCGACTATATCTTGTCTCTCTAAAACACATATATCTCTAATGCCAACCTAGGGATCCTTTTATAGGCACAAGGAAAACCCTAGTCGGTTTACAATACTTGAACGACAAGTAAATTCTAATTATAACTCTAATCTAATACGAATATTCTAGAATTACACATTAGTCCTTAAACTATTTGCATGGCAGTCCTTTAACGAGCAGCAGTACTTTAATCGAACAGCAGTACTTTGACTTGAGTAGCAGTACTTTGACTTTTATAGCCCAACACACCATGTCTAACCCACATCAAGAATCAACTAGTCCAGAGCAAACGGTTTCTGGTAAAGACTTCTCAAATCCATTTATGGTTGATAGTTTACCAAAAACTATATGGTTTTCAACTCACCATACTTCACAGCAAAGAGTTGGCTAGTCCAAAGCAAACAGCTCTTGGTAAAGACACATCAAATCCGTTGATAGCTGTTAGTTTGCTAAAAACTATAAGTGGGCAGTCATGTTTTCAAATCCAAATTGAGTTTATACTGCTCTTTGAAAGTTTTTGATAAAAAGTTTATACTGCTCTTTGAAATTTTTTGATAAACAGTTTGTACTGCTAGTTCAAACTTGGTTTGACACTGAGTCTATGCTCAATGATTCACCTCTCACAGGAGGTAACACACCTGGAAGTGATGAGGGCAGTTTGAAACTAAAAGAATTGATGGCAACTTGTACCAAATTGTCTGACCACATTGGAGGCTGAGTTCTAGTTCTTTCAAAGTTCAAGTTCAAGTTCCAGTGATGGTGAGGAATCTTCCAAATAGGGGAGGTATATTGCTTGGATCATGATCTTGATGTTCAGTTGACTAAAGATGAGTATGAGACTCAGGGGAGGATAACATAGCTCTTGATGAAGAAAATTTAAAAATGCACAGCTTGCTCATAAGTGGTTTGAAGAAGAGAAAAAGGCCAGAATTCATGCAGAGTAGATTCAAAGAATGATTGATACTGATGAAGTTAAGTGCTGGAGTGCTTGCTGTTATGATTTCTTCAAAGCTTAGATGTGAAGGAAATACTGAAGTGATTCAAAATCTGAGGTTACATGATTAGTTTGAAAGAGAGACACAAGCTCTGAGGAAGAAAAGATAAGTGTTTGGAAGAATCCCCCCCATCATCAGAGTTGAAGTTTAATTCAAGAAACTTAGTGATTTGCAGAGAAATCATAAGTTTAGGGGAGGATTGTTGGGAATTAAACCAACAGTTAGTACTGCCAGGTATAAAGTTACAACTGCTGAAGATTACACCAGCAGTACTAACTGAGTTAGTACTGCTAGTACAGAAGGTTTGTACTGCTTATGAGATGAAGACAGAAGCGCGTGTGGATATATATAGAATAGATTTGATGTATATCTTATTATTATAGATTGATACGAACATTAGTTTACTTGTAAAGGACTCCTTGTGATATAAAAGGAGGTCCTGGGTTAGGGTTTCATATATCAGTCATACGTATCTTTGTGAAAGCTTCAAGGTTGTTAAAACCCTAGTGATAGTCTAAGATCACTCGTATTATAATCAATAATATTGAAGCTATTTGGTTGTTTAATCATTGTGTTCATACTTTCACTGTTTCATACATACAATCATATACATCACAATACACATAATCTTCTAAGTGCTTTTTAGTAAATTCCGTGTGCTACTTAGCATATACTCAAAGTATCTCTAACACAAGGCATGTGTTTAGATCCTCTCAAACTATTAGGTGGGATTTGTGCAAAACAACATTTTTCAAAATACTTAGTTCTCATTCCTAAGTGAATTATGCAAGATTTTAATATAACATATGCAAAGAAAGTTATCTAAGTCTATAAGCAACGCAAAAACAATTTTCCAACTTAGTGCACAAAATCTAGCAAATGTCCTATTGTGCATAAACAAGAAATCGACAAAAAAGCGAATAAATAACATGGAAAGAATGATACTTGTGTTACACAAACAATTAAGTGTAAACAACAATTTGCAATAAATAAGCAACATATATGAAACCAACATAAACCAAAACAAGTAGTCATTTAGCATAGCATAAAAAGAAAGATACTTTTCGTCACTTTGCGTTTAAATATGACGATGTATGCCAAGCTTGATTAGTTTCCTTTATATATATAAATATCACAAAATTCTTTAGTTTCAAAAGAAATTATATCAATGTTCAAATGATACTAACTTAAATTGCCCAAATCAAAAGTTTGAGTTTCTATGTCAAAATGAAACTTAATATTTTTGGACACACTGTAGTATTTGGTTTATTCTACTCACTTCAAATTAGATTTAGGCCATAGGAGTATTTTTAAAAGAAATTAGACTCAATTCCCTTTAAATTGATATGTGGCGCGACTCCTACGGACTTACGGTTAATTAGTTGTGAATTTTTTAAGTTTGAAAATTTTTGGACAGTGCAGACCAAGGAACCCATTTCCAAAGGGCAAGGAACCCTCCAAAGGGTTCCGTGGGATCCGTGGTCCTATGTGACAAAATGTCACAGAATGAAGAAAAAAAATTCACATAGCGAAAATGTGTAGGACTTACTAGATTTGATAGTGAACATATAATACATATATTTGGACATCATTTTTACTTGTGTGACTTAACTAAACATTTATGGAGATGATTTTTTAACTAAATTTTTAGTTATCCCAAACACTCATTTCAAAACCGTATTTTTCATAAATTTTCTCTAAGCACCTAATTTGACACTTACAAATTCTTTTAAGAAATATTTTCTTTTATTTTTCAAGGACACCTTCAAGCTTGTATACAAAGTAACATTTAACAACAAAATTTCTAAGTATAATTAGCGAAACATTTTTCATATTATATTCCGCTTCAATGGTAATTTGATACATGGATCTTACTCCATATTAAAAACCATTTATTTTGAAAATAAGAGCCACGAAGCTCTAATACCAATTGTGAAAACGTAGAGGGGGAGGGGGTGAATACGTTACCGTTTAAAAACTTTAAATCTTTTGTATCAAATATCCAATCAAGCTTTCCATAATATGAAAAATGCCAATTATAGTCTTATGACTAATATAAAGCATATAGTAAAACAAGTTGTCACACAAGCATAAACATCAAGCCACAACACAAACAATAGTATGGTGCAAGTATAAAACTAAAGCAATAAGTAAAGGAAAGTGCAAACCGGACACGATGATTATAGTTGTTCGGTCACGAAGCTCCTCTCCGCCCTACTCCACTCCCCGAGTACCCAACTCGAGAGTTACTTCACTAAATCAACAAGCTCCCTTCTTGGCGGAGAAAACCTTACAAACGTCGCTTACACTTTTTCCGGTACAAAGCTAAATACCGGGTTCTAGTTCGAGGTAGAACCAACCTGACGTCGCCTATACAATCTTTCTGACACTAAGCTAGATGTCGAGTCATTCTTCGGGTACAACCAAACCCGTTATGTTTTATGGCCCAAAATAACAAACCTTGTGTTTTATGGCACAAACACATAAACCATCTAATCTAGTTTGGTGAATATATTGTGATGATAAAGTGATGTTTACAATGATGATCCATGACACAAATGTCTAATGGATATGAATGACTAATCTAAATAAACTTTCATTGATAGGAAGCCTTTAATGTATGAAGACCACAAGTTCCCTAAGCTTGTTGTGATAGATCTTCATATATGTATGTTTGTGGTGGATGATGACTCAAGATCTCTGAGCTTGCTTTACAGGATCATTTTGGGAGTATGCTTACAACATAATGAAAGTTAGAAGCATTATGATCATGATAATGAGGGTGATTAATGTATGTTACTACTGATCTAAATGTATGAAAACATAGTAGAGAGAATGTGTGTTCAAGTGGTTGAGAAATGAGTGAACAATGGGCTGCTATTTATAGCCAACAAGCTCAGCAACCCACGGATCACACGGAACCAAAAAATTGGTTCCGTCCTTGTTATTTTTTGGTTCCGCGGGTGACTGACACAATATCTACAAAATCTTGTTTAAATTTTTCCAAAATCTTTGACAATCTTTCCAAGATATCCTTTGTGAAATCTTTCCAAAATCTTTATCAAATCTTTCCAAAATATCTTTTGTGATCTTTAGAGATTTAGATGACACTATGCATGAGGTAATAAAAGAGTGTTTTCCTTTTTATGAAAAATACATTTAAACAAATGTATATACTTACTTAAAAAGGTAAGTTACTTGTATATAAAAAAATGTAAGTAGCCTTTTGTAAAATAAAATATCTAGTTGAGTGCTTGTCAAAATAAAATGTATTTTTCCAAGTGTAAGGTGCTGTTTGTTTATTCAGACATTTTATGTCTGAATCTGAATTAGTGGTCCAAAATTCTGAATCTGAATTATTTTAGTCAGTTTGTTTTTATAAAGTGTCTGAATAAACAAAAAACAATCATTTCGCTATAAAACAAAACAAAAGACCCTCCATTCATGATTATTAATAAAAAATCAAGACCAAGATGAGGAGATAAGGATTGAATAAACAGTCTGAATCTGAAAATGTCTGACCGAATCAGACTTCAGACGTATTCAGATCTGAATGAGCCGAAACAAACACAACCAAGTGTAAGTAAACTTTAGTACTTGTATGAATATTGTAGTTAGTTTACTTGTACAAATAAAAGTATATATTTGTTAGATATTTTACAAAAGATGTATTTGTATAAAAATACTTGTGAATACAAAATGTAAAATGAGGTTCGAAATAGAATGGTTAACCTATTAAAATACTTAGTGACTCTAAACGTATTTTAAAAATTCTAAATGATTTGTTAAGGGGTTTGATCATAATGCCACATAACAAACATGGACGAACTTGTGTTGTAGCATACGAGAACTTGAGATGTCGAGAGGTGTTGAATGTATGTTGAGACAAAATATGATTATGAGTAACTTGTACATTTTACGTTATGTATCAAGTTACATGTTTGTCATCAATCAAAACAAACGAGACTGTATAGATTAAATATTATAATATTTGCACTAACATATCCCTTTAGTTACGTAACGTAATAGAGTATTCAAGGTTTTGATACGTTTAGGGAAATCTCACTCTTATGCTACAAAAGCTCTTTTGAGACGACTTGTACTTGATTTAACTAAGAATTTCTCATCTTCAAAATAGTTATTAGGAATAGTTATCACCTAAAAGGTGATAATGGACTCCTTTAACTAGGCAACATAATAGAGAGTTCAAAGTTTCATCATTTTTCAAGAAATCTCACTCTCGTGCAATTAAACGATCTTTGGAAATGTTTTTTCTAATCAAGTTATCTAGTATACACTAGATTACTTAAGTTTGAAACAAAGGTTGATACATTTTCCCAAAACTTCAAAAAGATTAAATGAACGTATATTTTAAAAAGCATGAGCAATATAAAACAACGTTCAGTAAAAATCTCAAAATCTTTTAAAAAAGTATGACAACAAACAAACTTTTGGTGAGGAAAAACAAACACACACAGAGAGAATTAAATCGCATGTGAAAAGAAAAGAGCATGAGCTTATGCTATAAAAGCAAGAAAGCATAAGAAAAGAAAAAGAAAAGAAATACGCTCGAAAAAGAAATGCCAGACCATACAAAAACAGACAGAGTGAAGTACATGAATTTAAATTTATCCATGTACTTACAATTTTCATATAATTTCATAATCACATTCACAAAAATGTCTCAAGAACAAGAAAAACCACAAGAAATTCAACAAGCAGTTCCTGAAGTTCAAGTCCCACAACCACAACTGACATCTGAACAAATCCTTCCATCTGATCATTACATCAAATACGGTGAAAACAACTTCCTGTTCAATCCATACAACTTCAATTGTATTGATCCAATCATAGTTGAAATACTAAAAAATCACCCAATCTTCCCCGCTCTCAACAAAATAGCCATTGAAATCCCTCAAATTTACGTACAACAATTCTGGAATACTATACATGTGTTAAAAGATTCAAAACCTGTAGCTTTGGAAGTCACAGTGGACAGATACACAACCAAACTCACTATCGATTCCCTACGAAATGTCCTGGACTTACCTACTGCTAATTCTAATGATAGAAAAGGGTTTGAGGTCTTACCAGATGCAACACAGATTGTTACATTCTTCAAGGAACTGGGCTTTAATACTGATGCGGTGAAGATCAAGAACACATCCTACTTCAAGAGGAAGCATCTACCCGGACTCTTGGCAACCATGTTTTCAATCCTTAATTGATGCCTATCCGGTAAAGAAGCAGGGATTGATGCCGGGAGATTCTCAATTTATCAGATCTTCTATGGTGTTGTTAATCAATGCCATTTCGACTATGCTTCTCTATTATGGATTGAGCTAGTTGAATTAGTTCAGAACAAAACCAGGACCAAGACAAAGAAGAAGGGTCCCTACATTCCTTTTGTAAGATTCATCAAACTTCTTATTCAAGATATGGTGAAATCTAACAAGCTGTCAGCAAGGCCTATCGAGGTTCGAATTAACGACAAGGTAATGAGAAACCTGCAACCCAAAGATGCAACAACAAAACAACCAATGGTTATTCCACAAGAGTTGCTCAACCTTGCTGACAAGAAATCTAAAGCTTACAAGGAATATATAGGTAGGTTTAGCGTTTCTATGGAAAGCTCGAAATTGAGTGGACCTACCCCTGAAACGCATAGGTCCTTAGAATCTAGCGCCCAATTAGGTCTAGAGATGGGGAGTAAGAAACAACTAATTGAACAAGGGGTAAAAGGCTAAGAAAAATCGAAAGACTCTCTGACATTCAGGAGTCTGGAGAAACAAGGGTGGAAGAAGGTCAAAAGGAAGGTGCTGGAGCCGACACTCAGGATAAGGGTGACTCTGAAATGACTGTGTCTGATCATCACAAAGATGACGACCAGCTTGTCGGGTATGATAGAGAGGAAGCAGGAACATCCCATAGGTCAGGAGATAGCAAGGAGATTAGGTTAGAATCTGAAACAAGTAGTATTAGCAAATCCTAGGAGATAAACAAGCTCCTAAACCTAGGTACTCCAGAGAAATCGAATCCTGCGTCATTTGTTGACACGGTGACAAGCGTGCCTTCGGCTACTCTTCGTGGGTCCGAAATGTTAATTGTTACCCAAAATGTTCCACCTCTACAAAAACCAACTACAGAAACAAAAATAACAGCAACAACACCAATCACAACAACACCACCAACAACAGAAGCAACCACAATAATAATTACTACAACACCCATCCCACCACAAACTGATGCAAACAAACCAATCCCATTAGCATCAACAAAAAAATTCACTCTTCAATCAAATGCACCTCCAAGTTATGTGACAGAGGGATATCTGAAACGAGCAGTAGAAGGGTTAGATGACGACTTCAAAGAGCAACTTGAAGCTGAAGAAAAATGTAAAAAGATTCAAAAAGCAATTGCTGAAGAAGTTACTGGAGATGAGGAGTTAACATTTGATCAACTCAAAGATATGATGTTGAAAATATTCAAAGAACAACCTCACCTACAGCAACAAAAACCCAATATCTGCTATTCACTCATTGAAACACAAGACTCAGCATCAAAATCACAACAAATAGCTGCCCTACGAGCAACAATGACTGCTACACACAAAGCCTTGATAATGGAAATTGGACAGCTAACTGATCGAGTGTTCTTATTGGAATGCACCTGCAAAGGTCAATCTCGTAAATGTTATCAGGATGACCCTGACTCGGATAATCCTGAGGGGGAGAGACGTTCCAAGAGATCGAGACATACCACACACACTTCCTCATCATCACAAAGAACATCAACTACCTTTAGATCAAGCAAGCAACCTTCCAAATCCAGATCTACAAATGCACAAAAAGATCAAGACGTTGCTGCAATCAATGAATCTAGTGAAAGAGAAAGAGAAGAAGTGAGTGGTAGTGTTCCTACAATGGGTGAGAAGAATGTTGTTACGGGAAAGTCAAAAGTAGATGAGCTGACGAAGAAACCAACGGTTGAAAAGCCTGAAGCTACTTCACAGGGTCAATTTACTACGAAGTTCTCAAGTCTCATAAAGGATGAGTTATATGCAAGATTTTGATGGATGCACAAATCAGAGATGTATACGATCATGAACTTGTTAAAAAGACCATCACGTCCACAGCTCCGTTAGAAGCTCATACGCTACTCAAATTCCCTGAACCATCAACATACAAAAACTTCAATCTACACTATCTGGTGTCTGGAACTTCAACAAGTCTAATGTTTGAAGAATGGAGTGATGAATTCCTGGAGGAAGGTATCCATAAAGAGAAGTACATCATTTCTAAGATAAACCAACAAGAATACAAGGTGGAAGCATACATGCGAATAACCGAAATGAACGAGGCGGCTCAAAGATTCTTCATGAGCAGATACAGAGATGCAGCTCCTCGTCACAAGGTTTTCACAAAGCACCGGATTGTTCATTATGTGTATGTCTTCTCAGACCAGTTCAGAACTGATGGCTTCATCAACTTCGCAGTAAGAAGAGACGACAATCTTGATTATGTCTTCCGTGAAGTTAATTACCACAACCTCCATCCTCAAGACATTCAAGACATGTACCTTTCTAACATCAGCTACATCTATGACCATGGGAATGAAGATGACATCAAAGATTCCCAAAAAATCTTTATGAGGTCATAGTTAGCTCTGGTGCATGTTGAAGACTTCAAAATGGGAGTTGAAAGCCTACAAAGAAAGGTTAATCTTTCTCATCCTATGATTACATTTCCTGGAATTGATGAACACGAGCCTTGGACATGCATTCAGAGTCCACTGTTCGAGCTCGGTATTGTTTATGAAAATGCATCAAGGGTAAAGAGGCTGATAATATCGAATGAGATTCCCAAGTTCAGCTCAGGTACATTGAAATGGGTTCAGAAAGGAATAAGAGATTTGTTAAACCAAGATCTCCAAGAGACAAGTACCAGATTAGATGATGATCAAGGGTGAGGCTTGGATTGCTTGCTCAGTATGTGAAAGAACGACTCAGACTTCAAAATATCTAGAGATTCATGGAAAAATGCGTTGGATATCGAAAATGAAGTCTACATGATGCCCATAAATAGAAGACCCGAATGATCTACCCTTAGGGGGAGATTGTTGGAACACAAAAAGTGTAAATCATTAGAGAATGGACTTCTATTTATATTTTGTATTAGTCTAGGGTATGTTGTGTAATATTGTATGGCTTGCGACAGCATTATACTCTCGCAACACTTGTATAGTTGCGAGGGGATGCTTGACTATGTATGGGTATAAATACCCCCTACCTCATGGGTTATGAGGTGTGTGTTTCTATCTTATCTCAATGCGAGACTTTCATCTTTTCTCTCGTTTCTCTCTCTAAACTAAAGTGTCTGCACCCACTTTATCTCACTAAAATTATTAGAGCAAACGTGATATTATTGGAACAACAAATACAAAGCCTTGTATTTATAGTGTGTTAACTTAGAGTCCAAGTTATGGTAGGATTACCCTTCGTCAACCCATAACCGATTGGCCTACTTAATAAGGAAGGATCTGGATCTTTCTCGTTGCCTATTTTCTCTTTAATCCTTGTATTTGATACTTAACGACCGTTAGACTAAACACCATTAAGTACTAATGATCGTTAGACGTTATTTGTGAATTAATAATTAAATCATAACTATTATATTAATCTATTAAACATCAATTCTCATACGTTATGGCGCGACCCACTCGAAAAGCTGTTGCTACCCGTTTGAGCCCGGGTTTGGTTTATTATTGGTGCCCCGCCCTATTCATTCTCCCTCACATCTTCTTCTTTCCTTGGAGATCCAACACCGGTAACACAGCCCGAATTTTTCCGATCCGAGTTTACGGGTTTTTTTGCAGCTACAGGGCTCTGTGAGGGGAGCTACAGGGGTATGAATAGTTAAGTTTATATTATTTTTTTGTTATGGCTCTTCTTATGCCACCTGTTGTGAATACAGTTTCTCAGTCGGTTATATCCACACTTTTAGATCTCAGTTAGGGTTAGTTATCACTGCCTTTTGTGATGAAGGGAAAAATAAAAAATCCCGTTCTTTTTGGTAATTTAGGTTTTTGATATTGAGGTTTGATTCAGATTTCTCATGTTGTTATTTATTTTTTTAGGCTTTTGTTAATTTTTAGGCTTTTCTTTTGCTAAAGGTTTCGGGTTTGTTCGTGATATTAACCTCTGATTTGCTTAGGCTTTACTTTTGCTAAAGGTTTCTGCTTTTGTTTGTGATATTGAGGTCTGATTTTCTTTGTGTTATTTCTGGGTGTATATTTTTAGGCTTTACTTTTGCTAAAGGTTTTGGGTTTGTTCGTCATATTAAACTCTGATTTGCTTAGACTTTACTTTTGCTAAAGGTTTCTGCTTTTGTTTGTGATATTGAGGTCTGATTTTCTTTGTGTTATTTCTGGGTGTATGTTCCTGTTATCAGTTTGATAGTTTAAATTTTTAGTTGCTGATGTTGGTATTTGTTAATTTAGCTTTTCAGTAATTCTTTGGCTTTACTTTTGTTAGATGTTTACTTTTGTCGTCTGAGATTCAGATTTCTGATGTTGTTATTTGTTTATTTAGATTTTTGTTAAGCTCTGATTTCCTTGGGCTTTATTTTTGCTAAAGGTTTTTGCTTTTGTTTGTGATATCGAGGTCTGATTTTGTTTGTGTTATTTGTGGGTGTAACTGAATATGTTTTTAGGCATAACCGAATATGTATGTTGGCTGGGCAAAGACTGGACGGCATTATTATGCAACCGTCTTTGTTTCTAACCAACAGTTGTTAATTGTTAGTTAGTCCATATCTTGGCGGGGCAAGTTAGTGGATTTGTAGCCATGGTGGGCATAAATGAATATGTATGTTGGCTGGACAAGGATTGGATGGCATTATTATGGAACCGTCTTTCTTTCTAACCAGTATTGTCTTTGGTTGAACAGCATGGATAGCCAAGTTATTGTTATTTCATTATGTTATGCAGTAAAAGTTGGTAATTCTTAGTTAGTCCATATCTTGGCGGGGCAAGTCAGTTGATTTGCAGCCATGGTGGGCAACTTGGACTCAAAGGTTGCTGGATTGTGATGGGTGAAAGCGTCCCGTATCTTGGCGCGGCAGCACGATGTCGTGTTTGCAGCCATGACGGGTCGAATACCCTTTTATCCGGTCTCACGCTCACAAATCTGAGCCAAACGGTTTTACATTGTATCAAATGGTCAAACTGTATGTTACATTAACAGAATGGTGGTTGGTCATGTATATGGAATCGGTGGACACTTAGTTGTCTGCCATTGACTAGGCACGCGTTTTACTGTTTAGTAAAATCGTCCTCGGTACTGCTGCTATCTTAAGCTATAGTTCTATTTCATTTTTGTCACCATACTCCTACTGCACCGGATAATACCATCCGAGTGATGTTCTGATCGCAGTGCAGATGATGTTAGGTTTTGTGTATAAATATTAATATACGTATGTCCGGTTTCGAACCCGAGGCTCGGGATTGCACACATTAGCGTGAAAGTTTCAATGATGAATAATTAAATAATTATATATTTAATGTATTTATTTATTTATTCATTTCACCGATTAAAACACTTAACGACGGTTAGTACTTAACGGAGTTTTAACTAACGACGGTTAAAGGACTAAACTTGAAAATAGGAAAGAAGGATCTAGAATCCCTTGTGGGATGTCAAGATCGACCGAACCCTCCCCTTAGGGTTAAAGGGTCGGTTGTGGTTTGGCTTGGAGGACAAGGAAAGAAAAACTATAAATACATCCCATTGTGTTTTAGTTTTCACCTAATCTTGAATCTCCTACAAGCCTAACTTCTCTTCTTCTTCCTCTCTTGCTTCCCTTGATCGACCCAATTTTAAGTTCACTAGAACTTGGCGATTCAAGTGTAGCATATAAAGTGTTTGGTTTGTTGGTGATCAAGAAACTAGCTTTTCTCATTGAAACGCTATAATTACGTGTGTACAAGAACGAGTGACAAGCTTCCTTTAGCTTGTGATCTTTGGTGTGATCGATCCAATACATAAATCCTATTAGGGTTTATAATTTGTTCTTGTTCAAGAGATTCCTTGTTCTTGCTAGGAATCATTAAGGTACGTATCTTGTTTAATTTAATTAATTACATGTTCTTGTAGATCTATTCCGCTGCGTGCTTTGTGATGTTTTATGTGTTTATGTTTTTTAATAGTTCACATATTCCAACAGTGGCATCATGAGCCTCGTTTAGAACTTGTAATTAATTACTTAAACCTAAAAATTGGATCTTGTAGAGATTACATGCATTAATTAATTAAAAATTAGGGTTTGTTTTTTTTTTTTTTTAACCCTAATATGGTTCGATCCTAATTAATTAAAAATTAGGGTTTTGGTTGTTTTATTAAAACTTGAGAAACCCTAGGATTGCATGAAAATTTTTAGGAATTAATTAGTAAGTACCGTATGTGATGTTACTAATTAATTAGATACGTACAATTAATATTGACATAATAATATGTGTTGCATGATTATGTGATCAATATGGTATCCTTGACAAATCTTGCATATTTGTCATGGTGTGATTTGTATGTTTGTTTGAATTTGTATGCTACATGTTTTTAAATAAATCTAAAATTGGGGAAGACCTCAATATATTAATTAAAAGGTTATGTGCAATGTGGTATCTAACTAACTAAAACTTACGCGGCCAAATTTATTTGGTGCTGTGGTCCATTGGGCACAATGAGCTCGAAAACCAATGGGAGTTTTGTTAGTTACATACATTTAAATTACACATAGAATTAATAATAGGATTTATTGAAAAAGGTTTGCATGTGGCTATATGATATCGTGGATGATCATATATTTGTTATTATGTGTTTATTTATTTTGTGAATTACTTGATCTTTTGTGTTTTATATTATGATGGATTGTAAACTACAAAAGAGGGTAATTTTTCATAATAAAAATAAATAAGACTAATAACTATGAAACCTTTGTAGTAATTTTATTTATTGCCAAGTCTTATGTGCCGACAGTGGTTCGCTTCGCACGGTAATTTGCTCCCAGGCGAGACTAGCAATAATAAATTTACTACATTAATTGTTTTAGCAAGAAAATTATATTCTTTTAGTTGATTGATTGCGACTGTATTAAGTGGTCGAAGCGGCGGACCTAAAATTGACAAACTAAAAAGTGGGTTCTAGTTGGTACGCATTAAATTGTGACCTTAGAGGGGCACGGTTTTTAACCAGCTTCGGCGGCTGTCGTCCCTACGCCCGCCTGTGCGTCAATTTTAGACTTACCAAGTACACCACAACTAATACGAAGCATCTTAAGGCAATGTTGTAATTTATTCAACGCCTCAATTAAAAGATTTGATAATTTGAGCTACGAATAAGTAAAAGTTATGTTTTTTGAAAACATATATGATACAAAGATGAATGCATGACATCTTTGTACATATTTTTTGATTTAACACATCAAAATTTTATTACCCTAAAAACTTAAGTTATATGCCGACCAATTAACAAGGAAACACCTAAGATGACATTCTATCATTACTAGCAGCCTCAGCTGATGTGATGATTCAAAGAATGAAGTCAATAGGGGTAAATTGAGCACTTCCATTACTAGCAGCCTCAGCTGATGTGATGGAACGGCGTCAATTTACACGTTTCTAAATTGGTTAACTTAATTGAGCACTTTTATTACTAGCAGCCTCAGCTGATGTAATAAAACGGCGTCAAGGCATAAAAGAATTGGGGATGAAACATGCTTACAATTTGCAACTGAAGTTGGCAATATATAAATATTGTAAGTCCCAAGATTTCTAGGAATTGCAATTTGAAATTGGCAATTGGGTGATCCCGTACCTTGTTTGAGTACTTTCATTACTAGCAGCCTCAGCTGATGTAATGAAACGACGTCAATTAGGATCCTAGATTTCAGTGAAAATTAAATGGTTATTTGACCAATGGGTGTTTAATTTTCATGAAATGTTAAAATTATCGAAAGTACTAACTTTTGAACTTTTTTCTGTAGAAATGGCCCAACCCGGAAACTCGTCAAACTTAACTTCCTGTTTCAAGATGATGCTTGAAAAGGAAAAATTGACCGGGACTAAGAACTTCAATGCTTGGCATCGAAATCTAAGGCTTGTTCTTAGAATTGCCAAACGTTCTGAATGTCTTACTGAGGCTCTTCCAGAAGCTCCTCCTGCAAACTCGTCTAATGAAATACTTAGGCAGTACAATGAAACCTATGACAAGCACAATGATGCGGCTTGTCTCATGCTATCGGGGATGGATGATCAACTGGTCAAACAGTTTGAGAAATATAGCCCGAAAAACATGATTGATGAACTGACACGTATGTTTCAGAAATCACCAATGGCTGAATTGTATGATGTACTTGACAACTTGGGCAAGTGCAAGCAGGATGTGACAACACCCGTAAGTGATCATGCACTTAAAGTGAAAGGTTATCTTGACCAACTGGATGCACTTAATTGCGGGTTTGTGGAAGACGTTAAAGTTGGCCTCATCAACAAATCCCTCAATGAGGAATTATATGGTGATTTTGTGCGCAACTTTAACATGCATTGCAAGGGGAAGACATTTTCTGAATTGCATGCAATGCTTATTGAGCATGAGAAGGCCCTCACTAAGAAAGCTCCTACACCTGCTATCATGGCAATAAAAGGTGGTAGGGTAGCTAATCCCGGTAAACCAAAACATGTGAACAAGAAAGGAAAGGGCAAAGCTGACAAGGGCAAGCAGATTGTGACCTATCAGCAAAAGCCGAAGAAGCAGAATCCTCCTCCCAAGAAGGATTATCCCAAAAAGGATGCGGCTGCTTGTCACCACTGCAATACTCCTGGACACTGGAAGCGTGACTGTCCATTGTTGCTAGAGGAGTGTCGCAAGAATAAGAATGCCAAGGCTGGGCAGGGCGCCAGCACTTCAGGTATTTTTATGGTTGAATTATTTTCTTTTCCTCGTAAGCAAAATGCCTGGATATATGATACAGGATGTGGTACTCACATTTGTAATACATCGCAGGGGCTTAGAGGAGCAAAGAAGCTGAACTATGGGGAATGCTACTTGTACGTGGGAAATGGAATACGTGCAGCAGTAGAAGCCATAGGGACTTTTGAGCTAGTTTTACCATCTGGTTTAATTTTAGTTTTAGACAATTGTCATTACGCACCTTCTATTGTTAGAGGTGTCGTTTCAGTTTCTTTGTTATTGGATTTGGGTTTTAAGCATACTTTTAATGATAATGGAATTTCTGTTTCTTTAAATTCTGTTTTTTACTTTAATGCTATTCCATTAAATGGTGTGTTTGAAATTGACATGGAAAACCATGTATCCAATAAAAATAATTCTATGTATAGCATCGGGAATAAGAGAACTAAGTCTAACTTGGATTCGTCTTATTTATGGCACTGTCGCCTTGCCCACATAGGCAAGAAACGCATGGAAAAGCTGCTAAGTGATGGGCTTTTACCTAATATCAATGATGATTCAGTTGATAAATGCGAATCTTGCATATCTGGGAAGATGACAAAGAAACCTTTCCATAGTAATATGGAGAAGGCTTCTGATCTACTTGGATTAATACACACGGATGTGTGTGGTCCACTTAGACACGTGTCAAAACGCGGTGCTAGCTACTTCTTAACCTTTACGGATGACTATAGTCGTTATGGTTGTGTTTATTTACTTAAACACAAACATGAAGTCTTTGAGACATTCAAGGTTTTCAAAAATGAAGTAGAATTACAACTCGGAAAGAAGATTAAGGCCCTTCGATCCGATCGTGGTGGTGAGTATTTGAGCCAAGAGTTCAAAGATTATCTAGCTGAGTGTGGCATTGTCCAACAACTCACTTCTCCTTATACTCCACAACAAAATGGTGTATCTGAAAGGAGAAATCGTACTTTGCTAGACATGGTACGATCTATGTTTAATCTTACGACTCTTCCTTTATCCTTTTGGGACTATGCTCTTGAAAGTGCTGTTCGCATATTAAATATGGTTCCAACTAAGAAGGTTGATAAGACTCCATATGAATTATGGACTGGAAAAGCTCCCAACTTGTCTTACTTAAAGATCTGGGGTTGTGAGGCGTTTGTTAAACGTGACTCACCTGATAAGCTCCAACAAAGATCTGTTAAGTGCATCTTCGTAGGATACCCTAAGGAAACAAGGGGTTACTACTTTTACTTCCCACCAGAAAATAAAGTCATTGTGGCTAGATATGGTGAATTTCTTGAGGAGAGTTTCTTGACTCAAGAATTCAGTGGGAGAGTATATGATCTTGAAAATGATCAAGAAGATGTGTCACCTTCTGAGAACACTAACACACTTCCTGTGGAACCTGAAAGTTTAGGTCCTCCACCTGAAGTTGAAGTGGTACCCATCCGTAGATCTTCAAGATCTATAAAGGCTCCTGAACGCCTATGTTTAAGCATAGACGATGAGGAAACTTTTCTATTGGATCACATTGATGAACCAACTAGTTATAAGGCTGCCATTAATAATCCTGAAAAGGACAAATGGCAAGCAGCCATGGATGGGGAAATGCAATCCATGAAAGACAATAAAGTCTGGATTGAAGTAGATCTTCCACCCAATGCTAAGGTAGTTGGGTGTAAGTGGCTCTTCAAGAAAAAGACTGATATGGATGGCAAAGTACACACCTATAAAGCTCGTTTGGTGGCCAAGGGCTTTACCCAAACATATGGTGTTGACTATGAGGAGACTTTTTCTCCTGTAGCCGATATTAGAGCTATTAGGATTCTTATAGCCATAGCTGCCTACTATGACTATGAGATTTGGCAAATGGATGTCAAAACCGCGTTTCTGAATGGTCGCCTAGATGAAGACATCTATATGGCGCAACCTGAAGGTTTTGTAAATCCAGAATTTCCTGAGCGTGTATGCAAACTTCAAAGATCCATTTATGGATTGAAGCAAGCATCCAGGCAATGGAATAAGAAATTTGATGAGGAAATCAAGAAGTTTGGATTTACTCAAAATTTCAATGAGCCATGTGTATACCACAAAGTTAGTGGGAGTAACACTACTTTTCTTGTCCTATATGTCGATGACATATTAATCATGGGAAGTCACATACCAAGTCTTAATGAAGTTAAGGAATATCTTGGTAATTGCTTTGCTATGAAGGATTTAGGAGAAGCAGCGTATATCCTTGGAATCAAGATCTATCGAGACAGATCTAAACGGTTAATCGGATTAAGCCAAAGTGCTTACATGGATAAAATATTGAAGAGATTCAATATGCAAAATTCCAAGAAGGGATATTTGCCCATGCAAGTTGATCATGGCTTAAGTAGCGAAATGTGTGCTTCTACACCTGAAGAGGTGGCATACATGCAGAAAGTTCCATATGCTTCGGCTGTAGGATCTATCATGTATGCTGTTAGATGCACAAGGCCTGATGTGGCATTCGCTCAAAATTTGACGAGTCGATATCAGCAAAATCCAGGGAGAGATCACTGGCATGCTGTTAAAAACATTCTTAAGTATTTAAGGAATACCAAAGATATGTTTTTAGTTTTCGGGGGAAATCCAGACGCAGAACTGAATGTTACAGGTTTCTGCGATGCGTCCTGGCAAACTGATAAAGATGATACGAAGTCGCAAACGGGTTATGTCTTTGTCATAAATGGAGGAGCAGTAGACTGGAAGAGTAAAAAGCAGAGCACAACGGCCATGTCTGCTACAGAAGCTGAGTACAATGCTGCATCGGATGCTGCACAAGAAGCTGTTTGGATAAGGAATTTCATTACGGATCTTGGAGTGATGCCGTCTATTGAATTACCTATAAATGTGTATTGTGACAACTCTGCTGCAATCACATTCGCCAATGAACCTGGAGTTATGAAAGGCGCCAGACACTTTAAAAGGAAGATGCACTATGTTCGTGAACAAGTCGAACTTGGTGAAATCAAAGTACTCAAAGTTCACACAGATGACAATCTGGCTGATCCTTTCACGAAGGCATTACCTAAAGATACGTTTAATCGGCATGCTCAGGGTATTGGTCTTCGTTTAGCAGATAGTTTCATGTAAATCTGTTGGATTAGTATTTCGATAGGGACGTGTAAACAATTATTATTTTAATGAAATAAAGTGCGGATAACGTTTATTATCATTATTAATATTTGTGTCCTATATTTGCATGTTTAAATCCGTGAATAACTTATTTATTCTAAATAGTCCGTTGTCAATTAATAATATGGGAATATTATTGAACTAAGACAAATGTGAGGATTGGTAGAATGGACTGTAAGGTTGAGACACCAATGTCACATGATATTCAATATTGGATAAATTGAATATAGGACTTATCCCAAATACATGATTATACTTTATGGATCATAGTCATTAAGTATATCATGAATATTTATCCTCAGACTTGAGATGACAGATAATTGCCGAGGATGTAGCTTATTTTCTGTAAGGTGGTCTAACGCTAACCGTAAAAGGTAGTTATAAGGGCTATTTTCAGAAATGATGCGAAGTTCAAGGGTTATGCTCGCAGTCAATAAGGGATTTGTTCCTTCAACTTTGTGTTGAAGTTTAATACTGCTTGGCCACTCGTATGGTTGACAAGATGTTTGCGTGCGCACGCCCAAAGTCTATCTGGAAGACGTTCAGATGTTTTGGTAATCTTGTTCAATTATGTATAAACGAGAAACTAAGTTAATTATGGAATGACAAAGATCCATATCCAAATTAACGCGGTATTAGTAACAAAAGGATAAGTATGATGATTAATTTCATCACACGTGGTTTCTACCAGGAGAACCACAACTCGGATCGAGCTGGGGGCATTGGGAAGGTTAAGCTAGGCTGACCCATGTCATTGCTATATTAATGTTTATCCAAGTGGGAGCTGTTAGGTTTTGTGTATAAATATTAATATACGTATGTCTGGTTTCGAACCCGAGGCTCGGGATTGCACACATTAGCGTGAAAGTTTCAATGATGAATAATTAAATAATTATATATTTAATGTATTTATTTATTTATTCATTTCACCGATTAAAACACTTAACGACGGTTAGTACTTAACGGAGTTTTAACTAACGACGGTTAAAGGACTAAACTTGAAAATAGGAAAGAAGGATCTAGAATCCCTTGTGGGATGTCAAGATCGACCGAACCCTCCCCTTAGGGTTAGAGGGTCGGTTGTGGTTTGGCTTGGAGGACAAGGAAAGAAAAACTATAAATACATCCCATTGTGTTTTAGTTTTCACCTAATCTTGAATCTCCTACAAGCCTAACTTCTCTTCTTCTTCCTCTCTTACTTCCCTTGATCGACCCAATTTTAAGTTCACTAGAACTTGGCGATTCAAGTGTAGCATATAAAGTGTTTGGTTTGTTGGTGATCAAGAAACTAGCTTTTCTCATTGAAACGCTATAATTACGTGTGTACAAGAACGAGTGACAAGCTTCCTTTAGCTTGTGATCTTGGTGTGATCGATCCATACATAAATCCTATTAGGGTTTATAATTTGTTCTTGTTCAAGAGATTCCTTGTTCTTGCTAGGAATCATTAAGGTACGTATCTTGTTTAATTTAATTAATTACATGTTCTTGTAGATCTATTCCGCTGCGTGCTTTGTGATGTTTTATGTGTTTATGTTTTTTAATAGTTCACATATTCCAACAGATGAGGCTATTGAAATCCCTTACAGTTTCTGGGATGGAGTAGGACATCGTCGGGTGATGCAGGTATTTCTTAATGTTTAATCTTAAATTCTATATAATTTAATTTAGCCGTCAACCATTATAAAACTTCTGTTTGATGTAAAAGCAATGAATTTGGTTATTGGTTTTTTATTTTTTAAGGTTTTGTAATATGGGTTTTCGGTATAAAAAACTGAATCTTGATACTTAAATTTGTTATTTTTACCTTATCAAAAAAAAAAATAGGAACGCTGGAATCGGTATAATTTTTGGTTTTGGTTTGTTATCATGAATTACATATGCGTTTATGTTATTAAGTGACAAGTTGCTACAAAGTTTGGATATTTATGGTTTTTTGATGTTGCTGTTTTTTGCAGATTTGGATTTTGGGAATATGAGGTTTCGATATGGGTTACTTGAGATTTATTATAGGCAATGAAGATACTTATGATGTCGTGCATTCCTGCCAGGTGAAACGGACCCGTATCTTGGCAGGGCATCACCTTGAAAATGGTGTTTGCAGCCATGGCGGGTCAAATGACCTTCTACCTGCTTCGCAGTCGAATATCTGAGCCGAATAAGTAACTAACAGAGCAACCTTCTATGGCCGTGCTGATTACGCTTTTAATAAATTTTAATTAGACGAGACTCATGGTGACATGAATTACAAGAGGCTGTGATGAGATTATAGGAGTTCGGTTAATGTTGTGATTATCTGCACTTTGGCAGGGCAACCTATTAGGTTTGCAGCCATGGCGGGTGTATCCTCTTTTCCTCAATTCACTCCTTATCTGAGCCCGTTTGACTTGGCCCCAATTGGTTTTTGGTTCATAGTTGTTGTATGCCAGTATCATATTTACATCAGCTTCGTCGGCTGTGCAGAGTGGAATTTTGTCACAATTCAGTTGTCACTCTTTCATAAAGACCGAGTAGGTACTTATAAATGTCTATGACTCTTTCAATTTATAAAAAATGCAAAAACACAAACTTGAATACGACATTCTGAACTAAATCTCTTACATACAGTTCCTTGATTGCCACATAAAAATTTGCCACTTTTCTTTTCTTTTGAATAGCGTATCAGTTGTGGGTTATGTTATTTCAGGTACAAATGAATGCCTACACACAGGTTGTAGATACGTGTGAACATGGTATGTTGGAATAGTGTGTTATTTTTGTTTATGGTTTCAATGCCATTAGTAATATATTTGCCTTTGATTTGTTTTAATTCAGTTAAAATGATAATTTTCGTTCTTTATTATGCAGGTTAAATGGAATCACCGCATCTATACCTCCAACTCCGCCGCTTATCCAGGTAATCATCCCCGTAATTGTGCCACCACTTCCTTAATAGAACCTGCTGCCAAGTCTCCTGCCTACCCGCCAATGACTTCTGGTAATTTACCAGCTAATTATAATCAATATTATGAAGCGTGTGCAGAAAGACAGGTACAAACGAATGCCTACACACAGGTTGTAGATACGTGTGAACATGGTATGTTGGATTTGTAGGATTTTTGAATTGACTCTTTCAATGGTGACAAGCAGTGTGTTATTTTTGTTTACGGTTTCGATGTCATTAGTGATATAAATGCCTTTGATTAGTTTTAATTCAATTAAAATGATAATTTTCGTTTTTGATTATGCATGTTAAATAGAATCACCACATCTATACCTCCAACTCCACCGCTTATCCAGCTAATCATCTCCGTAATTGTGCCACCACTTGCTCAATAGAACCTGCTGCCAAGTCTCCTACCTACCCGCCAATGACTTCTGGTATCCGAGGTTTGTTGCATTTGTAGGATTTTTGAATTGACTCTTTCAATGGTAATAAGCAGTGTGTTATAGTTTTTTTATCATTCATTTTTGCAGTTAAATATGATGCGTCAGGCAAAGACGAGGAAGCATTGATTTCTGTTTTCTGCAGGGTTTATGACTGGTAAATAATTTTTTTGCAAATAAATTTTATTTATGTTAAAGCATATTTACCGATTTTAACCTATACTTGACAGTCAAACCTTTCATCCCATACCAATTTTGACCCATTTAATAACCAATTAGATTTTTATTTTTAAAAAACAAAAAGAAGAAAGAAAAAAAAAAGAAGCCCATTATTATGCCGAGAATTGTGTTGTTGACTAGCCACGAACAACTCAACATGATCATATTGATCACGATCTGCATTCATAGTAAATTGTAGAACAAGTAACATATATGGCAACAACCAGATGCATATTTATTCCTTTTAAAATCATATAATGCCCAGGTGGACACTCAGTTACTCTAATCGGGGTGTTTAATGCCATAATCAACGTCCTGAATATCTATTACAGTAATACATAGTATTACAGAAGTCCTATCTTATATTGTTTATGGGATATTCAAACAAAACTCATTTGTCTAAATATGTACATATTCTGTAAACGTAGAAATTTAGATAACAGTTGCATGTTTGGCTGCAGGAGATGAGTCGGCAGAAAACCCTTAAACATCAATACACAATCAAAGGCAGAGTGCACCGACTACTGATTCCCATGGGAACAGCGTCGACCAGCACCACCGCTGTAAAGGTAAGGCCAACCATCCATGTATTACTAGAATTTTTAAATTCCTTAAATTTGTTGGGATTCTGCTATGCGTCACTCACTTTGTGAAAACATTGCATATTATTACTTGGGAATGTTCATGCTTAATATTCATGCAATACAAAATGAATTTGTTATAAAAATAAGCGGAAAGAGTGGTTAAAAGTTTGTGAAACATAGTGAGTTGTCTGCAAATAATTGCAACTGATATATTCCTATATAAGATATTTGCTTGAAAATTTAAACAAGCGCGTTTTCATTTGGTTTTAGCTGTCAATTCATGGTAAGAAATTGCGTTACTGATTGGAACCGTACTGATAGTAGCAACAGCTATGTTAATAAGTAATGACACTTTACAACAAAAGCATAGTCAAGTCAGTTTCAACCAACCATGGACTCATTCTTCATTCTGATTGTACTCTACGTTCTGGAATCGTTGTTAGAACAACTCTTATTTATTATGTTCTCTTCCTTCTTTACTGCTTTTGTTCAGTTGGGCCACCAGATAAATTTGTACAGTAATTGTGTAGTTTTGCATCTGCATTTCTGCTCAAGTCGGCACCACGAGGAGCTTCTTCCTCAGCGATTGATTGTTCCTCAAGTAAATACCTTTCTTTTTTTTATTGAACATAAATATGAATTTCTTATTTTTGTTGTTTAAACACCATTTTTTGTGTGCTTTTCAGATGAGTCAGACGTTACAAGTTGCCCAAAAGAAAAACACCCTACGATTACTTAAACTGAATCAGATGGGGTTTATGTCAGCTGAAGCATCATAGGGAGATTGACGCTGAATTGACGGCTAAAGCGAATTTCGCTGACCTCTACAGAGTTGCTATTTTGGTCAAGTCTGGAATGGTTGTACTTATGTAAATTTCAATTACTAATTTTGTTACACTTCTAAATAATTAAAAACACTGCTATGTAGAATTTTAACATATATCAAACATGATTGTATTTTATTGGTGCCTTCTTTGTTCAACAATGTTTTCATGAAATTCATTTATAGTTTCGGCCCTCTTTTTTCCCCGTCTGACTTGCGAATACAAACAACCCGCGGCAACACATCATCATAAATTTGAACATATTATTTTACAGCTACCTTACATATACAAACGCTCCGCAGCAACGCGCGGGTTACTCACCTCGTAACTATTATATTAATTATTAAACATCAATTCTCATACGTAATGTGTGTAATCCCATAATCTCTCGTGTTCGAATCCGGTTATACACATATAAAATGTGTCCATAAACTAACACAATCTTTGCCCATCGGCTGGTTAAACGGAGGTGGTGAATCGTGTAACATTTTATGACGATACAATTGATATTGATGTTGTTCTTAGTACATCGGTTGGTTATGCGGAGGTTGTAACGGATTATTTTGATAATAAGGTTGTTGTTGTTGTTGTGATTGGTACACGAAACTTGCGCGGTTAAAAAAAATGTTAATCCGTAATTTTAGTGTCTGATTATCATATCGTTTACCCCTAAAGGGACTATCTTTGTTTTGAACAAGAGTTCTAGCTCAGTAGCATGCAAAGCAAAAATTATCTTCCATCCGATTCATTAGTCTTTTTTTTTTTTTGAATTATCATTACGTAGTTATCATAAAGGGAACTACATAATATCAAAATAAGGTAACTAGATAAATATTAAAACCCATAATCCAAGTCTTGATATACATCGATCGGGTTGTACATGCAATCCTTATAAATTCGGTATTGGTAAATCGTAAAAGTATTTAACTCTTTTAAATCGTACCGACATATATTGTGCATTATCACATAGTAAACTGTTTTGATTGGAAACTTACGTGTGATCTGCCAGAGATGAGGATGCCGAGGGAGGGTGTGCCTGTGATTGACATGAAAAAGCTTGACACACTATCTATGGAGATTGTGAAGGCGAGTGAAGAATGGGGTTTTTTTAGGATAGTCAACCATGGGGTCTCGATGGACCTCATGGCCGAGATGAAGGCGGTTGTTGCCTCACTCTTTGATCAACCAGAGGAGATCAAGATGCGGACAGTTCATACTGAAGTTGGCAAGGGTTACGTGAAACGTAACCTGGCTGGTCCTTGCTTTGAAGGTTTTAGCATTGATGATATTTCTTTGCCCGGTGAGTTTTGCGATCGAATTAATGCCTCCGTTCACCAAAGGTAAGGTCAATAGTGGTGTGTTCCTATAAATGTTACCATAAGGTATGTTAGTTGCTTATAAATGTTACCATAAGTAACGTTTTAGCTTGAAACGTTTAAAAAGTTACAAATGCTGATTGCTTGTTGTCAAACTCACTATGTTTTAAGAAAGTTATATAGCTAGTATTTATGAAAAGTGAGATGATTGGGATACTCATATTTTTTATTGTGACACTCAATTATATAAGTAGTTAAAACACACTGTATATAAGCACTGTATAATTATGTAATGCATATAGTAGAGTGTCCCAAACAAAAGTGTGAGTGTGCAAATCAATTCCTAAAAGCTCTAACTCTTACTTATTTAATTGTTTGACGTTGTAGGGAGATTATAAACAAATATACAAAAGCTATTCGTGACCTTGCTAGACTTACTCAATTATATAAGTAGTTAAAACACACTGTATATAAGCACTGTATAATTATGTAATGCATATAGTAGAGTGTCCCAAACAAAAGTGTGAGTGTGCAAATCAATTCCTAAAAGCTCTAACTCTTACTTATTTAATTGTTTGACGTTGTAGGGAGATTATAAACAAATATACAAAAGCTATTCGTGACCTTGCTAGACTTCTTGGCCTGAAGTTGACGGAAGGCAGTGGTTTGAACGGAGATTTGTTTGATGGATGGTGTTGCCAATTGAGAATGAACAAGTACCACTTTTGTCCGGAAAGCGTAGGATCAACTGGCGTGCCCATTCACACGGACCCTACATTTCTTACCATTTTACAAGATGATGAAAATGTAAACGGTCTGCAGTTAATTGATAAAAACTCTGGCCAGTTTATTCCGGTTGATCCTGTTCCTGGTACACTAGCTGTTAACATTGGTGATATCGGCAAGGTATCAAACACGTACATCATATTTGTAAGCTATATAAGAATCATTAAGATTGTTATTTAAAGCATATATAGCTAATAAAATTGTGGTTTAGGCATGGAGCAACGGGAGATACTGGACCGCAAAGCATAGAGTACGGTGTTTTGAACCCAAAACACGTTACTCAATCGCTCTATTCGTGTTGGGACCAAATGACAAGATGATTGAAGCACCGTCACAATTTGTGGACTCGGAACACCCTCGTTATTATGTTCCCATTGATCCTAAGAAATATAGAGATGTTAGAGTCACTCATAGAATACGGACTGGCGTTGCCCTCGAGCTTTTCAGAACCAGTGTGACATGAAAGTATTTCTCGTGATAAAAGTTGTAAATTTATATTTGCGTTTGAATTACAATTCCTTATTGATAAAACTGATTATATTTGACCATACTTTATAAGCATCCTTGTCACAATCTTGTAGAAAGATCTCTTTTTCCCAATTCTAATTTCACATATCTCATATCTTCTTCTTTTCTTGGGAAAATGATCTTGCTACTCACTCGTATTTTTACCCCAATCTTAATTTAAAAATTCCTTCAAAATAACAATAATAGGTTTCAATTTGTATTCAATTTCATCATAAAATTCATCAAAATAAAGGCTTCGCTTAATTTGAGGCAGAATGTCCTCTCAAGGCCGGTCTTTCAAGCGCAACAAACCCTAAATTAACATCACTTATTCATTTGTATTTTGTTTTTCTTGAGTTTTTCTTATAAATCTTTAAAGAAATAATGTATATATGAAAACACTCGTAAAGTGTTCGATGAAATGTTCCTGAAACAATTTTATGATTTTAGAGTTTATATGTGCTCATTTGAATATAAACGAGATGTGCGTCGAACCGCCGCGTTGCGGCGGGGCGACGAAGTGTTTGCTATGTTTGTTGGTTGTTCTGCTGTGTTATACAGTTATACAACGAATCTTGTTCTAAGCGAAACAACATATACAAATGGAAGTAATCGGATTTTCGGACCTGCTAAACAACATATACAAATGGAAGTAATCGGATTTTCGGGCCTGCTTTGAAGCAAAGCTTGATTTTGGTGGCTGCTCATGAAGATGAGAGAAAGCTGCAATCGTAGTGATGTCCAACACAGCCCTTTGCACTAACCATTGAGTTCCAGCAGATCTCTGCTAGGCACAGCCATCTTAATGGCTTTTGTCTGTTGAAGGCTGCAGCGTACCTCTTTTGGAAATACTGCAATCAATGAAATTTTGTAGTGCTTGTGAGATGGTGGAGTAATCTGTAAATGGTTATTGTATAATTAGAACAGGCATGAGTACGCAACAAACAAAAAAATTTTGATTACCTGATCTAACCGAAAGTAACACGATGTCTGTAACTGCGAACGGCCACCATTACGAAAACAAATAGAAGGTTCTGTAGCAGCTACAAAAACATGTACAGAATATATATCAGAAAATATTATATACACTAAATTTACAACACAGTCCTTTAGACAGTGTTTCTGTAAATTAACAAACGAATGGAAATATCATTAGATAATCAATGTGAAATACTTAAGTTTGCAGTAACTAATAAGGTTAGCAGCTCCCATGCAGTAATTCATTGCAATAACTCACTTAATAACTAAAACTGATGAAAGCAAGCGAATGATAGATAAGATATATTGTCAGCATTTGTTTGTTTATTTCTGGCCACTTTTAAGATTTTTAGTTCAATAATGTTTAATGCTTTGAAAAAGGCAAGGTAGAATAAATTAGTTTATAGTATGTGGCTGGAAAGTTTGGATACCTGTCAAGAATCTGCCATTTGAAAAAAAGTCTGTGAGCATAAGTACGAAACCTGCAAAACAGTAATGTGCAATTATGGGTGAGTAGATGTCGGCAGTGTGCATTATAGATATGGGCATTTTTTTTTTTTTGGTTTTAGAAGAGAATCTTGTGACTGTCTGTCTTGGATTTGGTTTTCCTATTTAAGATAGCTGAAATGGGCATTTGTTTTCATAACTCATTTGATAAGTGTGTAGGAAAACAAAGAAAAGAAAATGTCTAGGCATCCTAAGTGTGATCAGCTGAGAGTTGAGGCGAATTCCAATAGTTGGTCTGACATATTAGTTTTGTATTGTCGCCAAGCTAGTATCGAGGATGTTCATATGGCACAGCAACTGAGTGCGATTTGTGACAGGTTGGCTAGTGTTAACCGTGACAGGCTTTCTTTTATTCAAGAGCTTGAAGGTGTTGGAAATAGTCATGCTCAGAAAACAGCAGAGTATCTAAGAGAAGTGATAGCAAAAGATGAACAGAAAGTCATGCAGATGCGCTTGATAGCAGCTGAATTTGGGTTAAATGCACGTAACAATGATGTGTTTATTATGAAACTTCAAGGTGCAATGCGTTTCTAATTGTATGGATGCAATTGGAGGATGTTTTATGGTTAATGCTAGTCGATTGTAAGATATGTTTTTGAATAAAGGCTAGTTTGTATGTGAAGCAAATTTATGTTGATTGTAAGATATTTCACTAAATAAAATTAATAATTTAAGTCAAGGTATAACAATTTGTATATATAACATATTATGAAAAGGAAGTGAATGTGTAGTACCAGATGGTGCAGATGCAACATATCTTTGATCAGCAGGTACAGGTGACCATGTGGCTATATGTTCTGGTCTTAGTAAGGCTCAGATATGTACATATGTAATCAGCATTAAGTGCAAGCTGTGGCTGCAACTTAAAGTGCGGTTGCCCTGCCAACGAACATGCAGCTGGGAAAATGGAGATGTACAAACTTATCATCATTGCCTAAAGAATGTAGCTGCAAACGGTTGAGATACAGGATTATAGTTAGTAGATGTAGTAGGAGCAGGGTCAGTTTGAATCATGAAAAGAGCAACAAACATTAGTTACAGTTAAAAGTCTCATAGACCAAGAAAACATAATTAATACGACCTGTGTGTTGGCAGTTAACATGAGCTGTGCGTGTTCTGAGTGGCTGGCTAGTATTCGTTACAGGATTCGTAACTGTTTGACAAATGGCAGCAGTAGTAGATAACTGTGCATAATCCGCTGGTATAAAAAAAAGGAAAATGAGTTAAGCGCAATAGCAGTAATGGTTAGAATGTTTAAGGAGATTATCTATGCGAACAGCAATCGCATCTTAAATTTACCATAGTGATATAAGTAACACTTATCTTTTGGCCACAGGCAATAAAATATACCGAGAATGTGAGTATCAATTCTTTGACAGGACAAAAATGGTAACAAAATATCAATGATGGATGCAGACACCATGCAAATGCGGCAGCAGCTATGTTTGGTGTCGGTACATCCATCACTGATATTCTGTATATTTTTGCTTTTCAGCTTCTTTCTATGAGGATGTAGGTTGAATAGAAGTAAAAAAGGAATGCAGGCAGCTGGTTTGAGAATCTGTACAGGCTGTTTTGTCGTTTCGAGTGTCTTTGCATAATTGGATGTACCACAGGATCTTAGAATAAGCGTCTATGCTGAAATGAATAGACAGTTTTTACTATAGGAGCATATAATTAGTAAATATACATTGGATCATGAAATGGTACAAATGCAATATACCTTGGATCAGCAAGCGTAGTTGACTGACGGCCTATATGTTCTGCTCTTAGTAAGGCTCAGATATGTACATATATAATCAGCATTAAATGCATGTTGTGGCTGCAACTAAAAGTGTGGTTGCCCTGCCAACGAACATGCAGCTGGGAAAATGGAGGCGTACAAAGTTATCATCATTTCCTGTAGAATGCGGATGTAAACCATTGAGAAAAAGGGATTTTAGAAAGTCAGAAAAAAGAAGAATGTAAAATAGCTGAATCCAATAATGGGAATGGATATGCGAACCTGAAGAACAGGAATCATCAAGTTCATCGGGTGACAATATTCTCTTATATATAATGTAGCGTCGAGTTTTGCCACAGTTTTTGTAGCAGTGTTGGGCTCGCATTTGGGTTGCAGGCTCTTTCTTTTTGCCTTTTGTATGTTCTATCTCTTCTTTTAGCCTTTGCCAGACCGCTAATCATGTGGCATACAGCTCATTTTTTTCATTCAAAAATTTAGTTAAATTTTCTAAATCCCCTTACAGTTCCATTTGTTGTTTCACCTTCCTTTGTGCAACTGCTTGTACCAAGCGAGCTGCTAGGTTGTTGAAAGAACAAAAGGAACTGTATGGGAACTTAGAATGAGTAACTATGTTTAAGCTCAGAATTGAACCATAAGAAACAAAGGGCAGCTATTAGTTGTTTTTTTTTGGTGATAGTAAAAGTCGATGTCATGTGAAAAGATGGTGATCAGCAGTATGGGTCAATTATCGAAGAAAGATGGGAAACAAAAGAGGATAGTGTATAGAAGTAATTTGTGCCAAAGTATATGGCACACTATCCTCTCCGGTTTCCCACCTTTCTTCAAGAATTGTAAACATATGACATGTATTGTTACTATCAGCAAAAAAAAAAAAGTACCAAATAGTCTTTGTTTCTTAGGTTTTTTTTTTTTTTTTTTTTATTTTAATCGACATACAGGTGGAAAATCTGATCTCCACCTCAAACCCCTTTTGTTATTGAAATAGTCTTGAGACAATAGTCTGCACCAGACATATTGATAGACGATTAAAATAGCAAAAGGAATTCGAGGCGAAGGTCAGATTCATAATCCTGATTGTATTAATCTGGTGTGCGTAGCGGTGCTGCTGAATACATGACCTGTTACAGATATTCATACATGAAAAAATCTGGGTAAAATGTATATAAAGTTATGATTGATGGACAGCAAATGGTTACTTTTAGATAAATAAATTCAATGTACCTCAGATCAGGAGCCGTAGGCGACCGAAGTGCCACATGTTTCAGTGTTAGCAAGGCTCAGATATATACGTTTGTAATCAGCTTGTAATGTACGCTGTGGTTGCAACTGATACTGTAGTTGCCCTGCCAACGAACGCACAGCTGGAAAAGTGGGAATGGACAAAGTTATCATCATCGCCTAAACACTGCGGCTGCATACCATTCAGAAAAAGGCATTTTAGAAAGGCAAAAAAAGCAATAAGCTGTATTGAGGAAAAATTAGTGCTCGAAGCAAGAGATAGGAGGAAACATTTTCTTTACCTGGTAAAGGACGGATACAAAAGGTTTATGTTATGTGCCAGTAAAAGGTAACATTTATTTTTTGCATAGGCAGACGTGTAGTGACAGAATTGGTTCTGGCCAAGAATATGTTTCAAGTCTGAAAGAAAGATGGGAAACGGAAGAGAATGCTGCGAAGATGCAATTTGGATCAAACTACTTATCACACCATTCTCTTCCGCTTCTCATCCTTCTTTCTAAATTGAAGCATATTTTTGACCAGAAGCATTTATGTCACTACAGTTATGAGTATGCAAAAAAGAACAATGTATGGTTGCTGTGTAAGGTCAATTGTTAATATCTGCAAATAGAAAAAGACGGCATATTAATAGGTGGTAGTATTCCTGAAGCGAAAATTGGTGGTAAACCATAATGAATATTAGTTGTTGTTGTTTTCTTAACTTAATAAAGGATATTAGCAATCAATTGATGGATAGTAAATGGTTACCGTCAGATTAATCAAGCCAACGTACCTCAGATCAGGGCCGCAGTTGACTGAGGAGGATCTAGACATTTTGACAGGCTCAGATATGCACATTTGTGATCAGCATGAATTGTACATTGTGGCTGCAACTGATATCATGGTTGCCCTGCCAACGAATGCATAGGTGGAAAAATGGGAATGTGCAAACCTATCATCATCGCCTAAATACTGTGGCTGCAAACCATCGACAAAAAGGAATTTTAGAAAGACAGAAAAAGGAATAGCTTCTATCGAAGAAAAATTACTGGTTGAAGCAAGACATAGGAGGGAACGTACAGTGTTGGAGTCAGTGTTGGGCTGCGAGTTTGTTTTTTACCCGTTACTTGTGTTTTGTTTTTTTTTTTGTACTCTGTGCGAGATATGCATTCCTCTGATCAAAATTGATGGGTAATAATATGGACGAATTTTAGAAGATCAGTTAGAAGCAAAATAGCATAGTGTAAAGAAGTAATCTGCACCAAATCATTTCTAAGACTATACTATTTTGGTTCGCATTGATCTTTTATAATTGTACTCAATTATCAGTGACCATTTTTTGTTATATATAACATGTATTAAATAGATGCAAACTTTTTTTTTGGCACATATCTTTGTTATTAATTCTTCTAGTAAAAAGTAATATATATATATATATATATATATATATATATATATATATATATATATATATATATATATATATATATATATATATATATATATATATATATATATATATATATATATATATAGTGTTAGTGTAAACCTTTTAATAGAATAATGAATAACAAAGATATGCACCCAAAAAAAAGTGTGTATGTATTTATGTATTTTGCATGTTATATATATAGTAACCTGAAGAACAGAAAAAACTAAGTAATCTGCACCAAATCATTTCTAAGACTATACTATTTTGGTTCGCATTGATCTTTTATAATTGTACTCAATTATCAGTGACCATTTTTTGTTATATATAACATGTATTAAATAGATGCAAACTTTTTTTTGGCACATATCTTTGTTATTAATTCTTCTAGTAAAAAGTATATATATATATATATATATATATATATATATATATATATATATATATATATATATATATAGTGTTAGTGTAAACCTTTTAATAGAATAATGAATAACAAAGATATGCACCCAAAAAAAAGTGTGTATGTATTTATGTATTTTGCATGTTATATATATAGTAACCTGAAGAACAGAAAAAACTGGTCAAAATCTGTACATGAATACAGTGAATATAAAAACAGGTTGTGAAATCTAAGTTGCGCTTAACTTCTGGTCGTCACCATATGCAAGAACAGAAACCTGAAGAATAAAAAAATATAAATAAATTATGCATACGAAGACAATGACTACGCAAAGATTAAAAAAGTATGAATGTTGAGTGTAAATACCATGTAAATATAGTGGTAGGTGAAAGGAGGCAATCATATGCAGTGAGACAGTTCAGTGTAAGAAAAATGTTCAGTACAAAAAACAACAACAAAGTATCAACGATGGATGTATACACCATATGAAACTGGGTATAGCTGCATATGTCCAGTAACCGTGACTGGTTGCCATACATCCATCGCTGATATTCTGTCTGTTTTTTTTACAATCTTTAGTTTTACATTATCTGAGTTCGACCTGTAGATAGATTCAGAAATCGATATCATTGGATCGATATTAAAAACTGATTGCAAGAAATAAATATACCTGGCACAGGTGCAAATCTAAGAGATTGGGTTACCAAAAGCTACATATTAACTTCTTTAAGCAGAGTAACAGGTTCATGACAGCCTATGACAACCAATAAGTAACAAAGTTAAACATTTTAGCTGAGGTCTGCGAAGAAGGTATCAGTTTAATATCATTGGGTTGATATTAATAAGCGATTGCAAGAAGTAAACATACCTGGTGCGGTTGCAAATCTAAAAGTTTGTCCTGCCAAGGGGCAGAAGTCATCAGAGGCTATTGTGCAAACAGGTACGTGCGATCATCATCTGATATGAAAATCACAACATTTGTACAGCAGGCATAAAGAGTTCGCAACCAATAAGCGACAAACTGAAACATTTTGGCTCAGATCTGTGAAGAAGTTATGAATTTTGATATCATTGGACTGATATTAATAAGCGATCAGAAGAAATAAATATACCTGGCACGGCTGCAAATCTAAAAGTTTGCCCTGCCAAGTGCCAGGGATTCATTTCTTAAATCAGGGTCACAGACTCATCACAGCCTATTGTGCAAACATCCATGCATGGTAACTATCCCATATGAAAACGACAACATTTCTACAGCAGGTGGCAAAAGTTTACAACCAATAAGTGAAAAACTCAAACAATTTAGCTCAGATCTGTGAAGAAATTATGAGTTTTACATCATCAGAAATAAATACACGTGGCACGGCTGCAAATATGAAAGTTTGCCCTGCCAAGTGCCAGAGATTCACTTCTTAAATCAGACTCACAGACTCATCACAGCCTATTGCGCAGGCATTCATGGATGTTAATTATTTCATATGAAAATGACAACATTTCAACAGCAGGCAACAAAAGTTCACAAAGAACATGTGCACAACTACCAAGAAAATCACAGGGAAGAGACATGTATAAATCTTCAGCGAATTCTATCATTTGTTAGTAATCGGAAAAAGGCTAAAAAAATCGAGGCCAACACTGGTACAACAACTATAACCAAAGTCCACAGTCCATTATATATAGGAGAGTGCAAGAGCAAAGGAATGGTGAAACCTTTGCAAGGAACACCAAACACACAGCATGGCTGCAACCGCAATCTTAGTTACCTTGCCAAGCAACATGTGTTCAGAGAATGTAAGGTGACAAAATTATCCCAGCTGCTGCACAGAGACAGCTGAAAAGAGGTGGTGGCTGCAAAATAAGACCAGTTGCTTAGCTATTGTTTAGACCATGCCGCCCGGTAATTGCCTTGCCACCACCTGATTATATAATAGCCGAAGTAAGCTGCTGATTGCCTTGCCACCAGCTAACTATATAATAGCCAAAGCAAGGTGAACATGTATACGTAACAGGTCCAGGCACATAATTAGCATTGATAGTATGGCATTCAAGAATTGTGCCGCGGATACCTTTGCAAGGCAACTGTAACACCAACACAGAAGAAAAAGGCAAGTAAGTAAACTGAATCGCGGGGGAAAAATCTGAGACGTCTGTTACACCACCTGATATGCCACTCATATCTGCCATTTCAGGTAATAACAGGTATAGGTAACATATCAAGTGAGCTAACATACGCATCACAAACAGGGAGATAATACTTTTTAGCCGCACAAAACATCGAAAAGGCAGCTACATAGACCTTAAAGAAACAAAATACCGGTAGACTACGGCAAAAGCAGCAGCCACATAAGTAAAAGATGAACATAACCAAAAGACATGTAAAACAGCAGGTATCATAACGTTTATGCACGCAAGAAGCAAAAAAAAAAATGGTGACTGAAACAATGCACAAATAACGCACCAAAAAAAAAAAAAAAGGCCAACGACCACAAAGGAGAGCTACATAAGCAAAAGGAATCTAAATGACCATAGCCGATCCGCAAGTAGACAACACTGGCAACCAAGCACACATAACGAAACGATTAACAGATAAAGTATAAAAAAAAAAAAAAACAGTAACCACCACAAAGAACAGCCACAGTAGCAAAAGAAATCTAAAAGACGATAACCGATCCGCAAGCAAACAATACCGCCATAGCCGATCCGGAAAGCGCACATAACCAAACGGTGAACAAATAAGGTACCACATAGAAAAAACAACAACCATCAGAAAGAACAGGCACATAAGCAAAAGAAATCTAAAAGACCATAACCGATCCGCAAGTAAAACGATGAACAAATAAGGTACTACAAAAAAAAAAAAAAAAACAACCACCACAAAGAACAGCTACATAATCAAAAGAAATCTAAAAGATCATAACCGATCCGCAAGTAAACAACGACGGCAGGCTAGCGCACATAACAAACAGCGATCAAATAACCTACAACAAAAAAAAAAGTAACTACCACAAAGAACAGGCACATAAGCAAAACGAATCTAAAAGACCATAACCGATCCGCAAGTAAAACGATGAACAAATAAGGCACTACAAAAAAAAAACAGCAACCACCACAAAGAGCAGCTACATAATCAAAAGAAATCTAAAAGATCATAACCGATCCGCAAGTAAACAACGACGGCAGCCTAGCGCACATAACAAACAGCGATCAAATAACCTACCACAAAAAAAAAGTAACTACCACAAAGAACAGGCACATAAGCAAAAGGGATCTAAAAGACCATAACCGATCCGCAAGTAAACACCACCGGCAGCCAATTAGGGTTTCGTTAGAAGGCAGTAGAACATGGAAGAGTAAATGAAGTGGTAGGTACCCGGAATTGGGGTAGCTAAAGAAGCGAATCGACAAACCAAAGGAGAAAACCGGGAGCCCAGAGCCCAAAACGGAGCCCAACACTGCTACAACGACTGTAGCAAAATTTGACTCCAATGGGCATTTGTTTTCATAACTCATTTGATAAGTGTGTAGGAAAACAAAGAAAAGAAAATGTCTAGGCATCCTAAGTGTGATCAGCTGAGAGTTGAGGCGAATTCCAATAGTTGGTCTGACATATTAGTTTTGTATTGTCGCCAAGCTAGTATCGAGGATGTTCATATGGCACAGCAACTGAGTGCGATTTGTGACAGGTTGGCTAGTGTTAACCGTGACAGGCTTTCTTTTATTCAAGAGCTTGAAGGTGTTGGAAATAGTCATGCTCAGAAAACAGCAGAGTATCTAAGAGAAGTGATAGCAAAAGATGAACAGAAAGTCATGCAGATGCGCTTGATAGCAGCTGAATTTGGGTTAAATGCACGTAACAATGATGTGTTTATTATGAAACTTCAAGGTGCAATGCGTTTCTAATTGTATGGATGCAATTGGAGGATGTTTTATGGTTAATGCTAGTCGATTGTAAGATATGTTTTTCAATAAAGGCTAGTTTGTATGTGAAGCAAATTTATGTTGATTGTAAGATATTTCACTAAATAAAATTAATAATTTAAGTCAAGGTATAACAATTTGTATATATAACATATTATGAAAAGGAAGTGAATGTGTAGTACCAGATGGTGCAGATGCAACATATCTTTGATCAGCAGGTACAGGTGACCATGTGGCTATATGTTCTGGTCTTAGTAAGGCTCAGATATGTACATATGTAATCAGCATTAAGTGCAAGCTGTGGCTGCAACTTAAAGTGCGGTTGCCCTGCCAACGAACATGCAGCTGGGAAAATGGAGATGTACAAACTTATCATCATTGCCTAAAGAATGTAGCTGCAAACGGTTGAGATACAGGATTATAGTTAGTAGATGTAGTAGGAGCAGGGTCAGTTTGAATCATGAAAAGAGCAACAAACATTAGTTACAGTTAAAAGTCTCATAGACCAAGAAAACATAATTAATACGACCTGTGTGTTGGCAGTTAACATGAGCTGTGCGTGTTCTGAGTGGCTGGCTAGTATTCGTTACAGGATTCGTAACTGTTTGACAAATGGCAGCAGTAGTAGATAACTGTGCATAATCCGCTGGTATAAAAAAAAGGAAAATGAGTTAAGCGCAATAGCAGTAATGGTTAGAATGTTTAAGGAGATTATCTATGCGAACAGCAATCGCATCTTAAATTTACCATAGTGATATAAGTAACACTTATCTTTTGGCCACAGGCAATAAAATATACCGAGAATGTGAGTATCAATTCTTTGACAGGACAAAAATGGTAACAAAATATCAATGATGGATGCAGACACCATGCAAATGCGGCAGCAGCTATGTTTGGTGTCGGTACATCCATCACTGATATTCTGTATATTTTTGCTTTTCAGCTTCTTTCTATGAGGATGTAGGTTGAATAGAAGTAAAAAAGGAATGCAGGCAGCTGGTTTGAGAATCTGTACAGGCTGTTTTGTCGTTTCGAGTGTCTTTGCATAATTGGATGTACCACAGGATCTTAGAATAAGCGTCTATGCTGAAATGAATAGACAGTTTTTACTATAGGAGCATATAATTAGTAAATATACATTGGATCATGAAATGGTACAAATGCAATATACCTTGGATCAGCAAGCGTAGTTGACTGACGGCCTATATGTTCTGCTCTTAGTAAGGCTCAGATATGTACATATATAATCAGCATTAAATGCATGTTGTGGCTGCAACTAAAAGTGTGGTTGCCCTGCCAACGAACATGCAGCTGGGAAAATGGAGGCGTACAAAGTTATCATCATTTCCTGTAGAATGCGGATGTAAACCATTGAGAAAAAGGGATTTTAGAAAGTCAGAAAAAAGAAGAATGTAAAATAGCTGAATCCAATAATGGGAATGGATATGCGAACCTGAAGAACAGGAATCATCAAGTTCATCGGGTGACAATATTCTCTTATATATAATGTAGCGTCGAGTTTTGCCACAGTTTTTGTAGCAGTGTTGGGCTCGCATTTGGGTTGCAGGCTCTTTCTTTTTGCCTTTTGTATGTTCTATCTCTTCTTTTAGCCTTTGCCAGACCGCTAATCATGTGGCATACAGCTCATTTTTTTCATTCAAAAGTTTAGTTAAATTTTCTAAATCCCCTTACAGTTCCATTTGTTGTTTCACCTTCCTTTGTGCAACTGCTTGCACCAAGCGAGCTGCTAGGTTGTTGAAAGAACAAAAGGAACTGTATGGGAACTTAGAATGAGTAACTATGTTTAAGCTCAGAATTGAACCATAAGAAACAAAGGGCAGCTATTAGTTGTTTTTTTTTGGTGATAGTAAAAGTCGATGTCATGTGAAAAGATGGTGATCAGCAGTATGGGTCAATTATCGAAGAAAGATGGGAAACAAAAGAGGATAGTGTATAGAAGTAATTTGTGCCAAAGTATATGGCACACTATCCTCTCCGGTTTCCCACCTTTCTTCAAGAATTGTAAACATATGACATGTATTGTTACTATCAGCAAAAAAAAAAAAGTACCAAATAGTCTTTGTTTCTTAGGTTTTTTTTTTTTTTTATTTTAATCGACATACAGGTGGAAAATCTGATCTCCACCTCAAACCCCTTTTGTTATTGAAATAGTCTTGAGACAATAGTCTGCACCAGACATATTGATAGACGATTAAAATAGCAAAAGGAATTCGAGGCGAAGGTCAGATTCATAATCCTGATTGTATTAATCTGGTGTGCGTAGCGGTGCTGCTGAATACATGACCTGTTACAGATATTCATACATGAAAAAATCTGGGTAAAATGTATATAAAGTTATGATTGATGGACAGCAAATGGTTACTTTTAGATAAATAAATTCAATGTACCTCAGATCAGGAGCCGTAGGCGACCGAAGTGCCACATGTTTCAGTGTTAGCAAGGCTCAGATATATACGTTTGTAATCAGCTTGTAATGTACGCTGTGGTTGCAACTGATACTGTAGTTGCCCTGCCAACGAACGCACAGCTGGAAAAGTGGGAATGGACAAAGTTATCATCATCGCCTAAACACTGCGGCTGCATACCATTCAGAAAAAGGCATTTTAGAAAGGCAAAAAAAGCAATAAGCTGTATTGAGGAAAAATTAGTGCTCGAAGCAAGAGATAGGAGGAAACATTTTCTTTACCTGGTAAAGGACGGATACAAAAGGTTTATGTTATGTGCCAGTAAAAGGTAACATTTATTTTTTGCATAGGCAGACGTGTAGTGACAGAATTGGTTCTGGCCAAGAATATGTTTCAAGTCTGAAAGAAAGATGGGAAACGGAAGAGAATGCTGCGAAGATGCAATTTGGATCAAACTACTTATCACACCATTCTCTTCCGCTTCTCATCCTTCTTTCTAAATTGAAGCATATTTTTGAGCAGAAGCATTTATGTCACTACAGTTATGAGTATGCAAAAAAGAACAATGTATGGTTGCTGTGTAAGGTCAATTGTTAATATCTGCAAATAGAAAAAGACGGCATATTAATAGGTTGTAGTATTCCTGAAGCGAAAATTGGTGGTAAACCATAATGAATATTAGCTGTTGTTGTTTTCTTAACTTAATAAAGGATATTAGCAATCAATTGATGGATAGTAAATGGTTACCGTCAGATTAATCAAGCCAACGTACCTCAGATCAGGGGCCGCAGTTGACTGAGGAGGATCTAGACATTTTGACAGGCTCAGATATGCACATTTGTGATCAGCATGAATTGTACATTGTGGCTGCAACTGATATTATGGTTGCCCTGCCAACGAATGCATAGGTGGAAAAATGGGAATGTGCAAACCTATCATCATCGCCTAAATACTGTGGCTGCAAACCATCGACAAAAAGGAATTTTAGAAAGACAGAAAAAGGAATAGCTTCTATCGAAGAAAAATTACTGGTTGAAGCAAGACATAGGAGGGAACGTACAGTGTTGGAGTCAGTGTTGGGCTGCGAGTTTGTTTTTTACCCGTTACTTGTGTTTTGTTTTTTTTTTTGTACTCTGTGCGAGATATGCATTCCTCTGATCAAAATTGATGGGTAATAATATGGACGAATTTTAGAAGATCAGTTAGAAGCAAAATAGCATAGTGTAAAGAAGTAATCTGCACCAAATCATTTCTAAGACTATACTATTTTGGTTCGCATTGATCTTTTATAATTGTACTCAATTATCAGTGACCATTTTTTGTTATATATAACATGTATTAAATAGATGCAAACTTTTTTTTTGGCACATATCTTTGTTATTAATTCTTCTAGTAAAAAGTATATATATATATATATATATATATATATATATATTATATATATATATATATATATATATATATATAGTGTTAGTGTAAACCTTTTAATAGAATAATGAATAACAAAGATATGCACCCAAAAAAAAGTGTGTATGTATTTATGTATTTTGCATGTTATATATATAGTAACCTGAAGAACAGAAAAAACTAAGTAATCTGCACCAAATCATTTCTAAGACTATACTATTTTGGTTCGCATTGATCTTTTATAATTGTACTCAATTATCAGTGACCATTTTTTGTTATATATAACATGTATTAAATAGATGCAAACTTTTTTTTTGGCACATATCTTTGTTATTAATTCTTCTAGTAAAAAGTATATATTTATATATATATATATATATATATATATATATATATATATAGTGTTAGTGTAAACCTTTTAATAGAATAATGAATAACAAAGATATGCACCCAAAAAAAAGTGTGTATGTATTTATGTATTTTGCATGTTATATATATAGTAACCTGAAGAACAGAAAAAACTGGTCAAAATCTGTACATGAATACAGTGAATATAAAAACAGGTTGTGAAATCTAAGTTGCGCTTAACTTCTGGTCGTCGCCATATGCAAGAACAGAAACCTGAAGAATAAAAAAATATAAATAAATTATGCATACGAAGACAATGACTACGCAAAGATTAAAAAAGTATGAATGTTGAGTGTAAATACCATGTAAATATAGTGGTAGGTGAAAGGAGGCAATCATATGCAGTGAGACAGTTCAGTGTAAGAAAAATGTTCAGTACAAAAAACAACAACAAAGTATCAACGATGGATGTATACACCATATGAAACTGGGTATAGCTGCATATGTCCAGTAACCGTGACTGGTTGCCATACATCCATCGCTGATATTCTGTCTGTTTTTTTTACAATCTTTAGTTTTACATTATCTGAGTTCGACCTGTAGATAGATTCAGAAATCGATATCATTGGATCGATATTAAAAACTGATTGCAAGAAATAAATATACCTGGCACAGGTGCAAATCTAAGAGATTGGGTTACCAAAAGCTACATATTAACTTCTTTAAGCAGAGTAACAGGTTCATGACAGCCTATGACAACCAATAAGTAACAAAGTTAAACATTTTAGCTGAGGTCTGCGAAGAAGGTATCAGTTTAATATCATTGGGTTGATATTAATAAGCGATTGCAAGAAGTAAACATACCTGGTGCGGTTGCAAATCTAAAAGTTTGTCCTGCCAAGGGGCAGAAGTCATCAGAGGCTATTGTGCAAACAGGTACGTGCGATCATCATCTGATATGAAAATCACAACATTTGTACAGCAGGCATAAAGAGTTCGCAACCAATAAGCGACAAACTGAAACATTTTGGCTCAGATCTGTGAAGAAGTTATGAATTTTGATATCATTGGACTGATATTAATAAGCGATCAGAAGAAATAAATATACCTGGCACGGCTGCAAATCTAAAAGTTTGCCCTGCCAAGTGCCAGGGATTCATTTCTTAAATCAGGGTCACAGACTCATCACAGCCTATTGTGCAAACATCCATGCATGGTAACTATCCCATATGAAAACGACAACATTTCTACAGCAGGTGGCAAAAGTTTACAACCAATAAGTGAAAAACTCAAACAATTTAGCTCAGATCTGTGAAGAAATTATGAGTTTTACATCATCAGAAATAAATACACGTGGCACGGCTGCAAATATGAAAGTTTGCCCTGCCAAGTGCCAGAGATTCACTTCTTAAATCAGACTCACAGACTCATCACAACCTATTGCGCAGGCATTCATGGATGTTAATTATTTCATATGAAAATGACAACATTTCAACAGCAGGCAACAAAAGTTCACAAAGAACATGTGCACAACTACCAAGAAAATCACAGGGAAGAGACATGTATAAATCTTCAGCGAATTCTATCATTTGTTAGTGATCGGAAAAAGGCTAAAAAAATCGAGGCCAACACTGGTACAACAACTGTAACCAAAGTCCACAGTCCATTATATATAGGAGAGTGCAAGAGCAAAGGAATGGTGAAACCTTTGCAAGGAACACTAAACACACAGCATGGCTGCAACCGCAATCTTAGTTACCTTGCCAAGCAACATGTGTTCAGAGAATGTAAGGTGACAAAATTATCCCAGCTGCTGCACAGAGACAGCTGAAAAGAGGTGGTGGCTGCAAAATAAGACCGGTTGCTTAGCTATTGTTTAGAGCATGCCGCCTGGTAATTGCCTTGCCATCACCTGATTATATAATAGCCGAAGTAAGCTGCTGATTGCCTTGCCACCAGCTAACTATATAATAGCCAAAGCAAGGTGAACATGTATACGTAACAGGTCCAGGCACATAATTAGCATTGATAGTATGGCATTCAAGAATTGTGCCGCGGATACCTTTGCAAGGCAACTGTAACACCAACACAGAAGAAAAAGGCAAGTAAGTAAACTGAATCGCGGGGGAAAAATCTGAGACGTCTGTTACACCACCTGATATGCCACTCATATCTGCCATTTCAGGTAATAACAGGTATAGGTAACATATCAAGTGAGCTAACATACGCATCACAAACATGGAGATAATACTTTTTAGCCGCACAAAACATCGAAAAGGCAGCTACATAGACCTTAAAGAAACAAAATACCGGTAGACTACGGCAAAAGCAGCAGCCACATAAGTAAAAGATGAACATAACCAAAAGACATGTAAAACAGCAGGTATCATAACGTTTATGCACGCAAGAAGCAAAAAAAAAAAAAAATGGTGACTGAAACAATGCACAAATAACGCACCAAAAAAAAAAAAAAACGCCAACGACCACAAAGGAGAGCTACATAAGCAAAAGGAATCTAAATGACCATAGCCGATCCGCAAGTAGACAACACTGGCAACCAAGCACACATAACGAAACGATTAACAGATAAAGTATAAAAAAAAAAAAAAAAAAAAAACAGTAATCACCACAAAGAACAGCCACAGTAGCAAAAGAAATCTAAAAGACGATAACCGATCCGCAAGCAAACAATACCGCCATAGCCGATCCGGAAAGTGCACATAACCAAACGGTGAACAAATAAGGTACCACATAGAAAGAACAACAACCATCAGAAAGAACAGGCACATAAGCAAAAGAAATCTAAAAGACCATAACCGATCCGCAAGTAAAACGATGAACAAATAAGGTACTACAAAAAAAAAAAAAAAAAAAAAACAACCACCACAAAGAACAGCTACATAATCAAAAGAAATCTAAAAGATCATAACCGATCCGCAAGTAAACAACGACGGCAGGCTAGCGCACATAACAAACAGCGATCAAATAACCTACAACAAAAAAAAAAGTAACTACCACAAAGAACAGGCACATAAGCAAAACGAATCTAAAAGACCATAACCGATCCGCAAGTAAAACGATGAACAAATAAGGCACTACAAAAAAAAAAAAACAGCAACCACCACAAAGAGCAGCTACATAATCAAAAGAAATCTAAAAGATCATAACCGATCCGCAAGTAAACAACGACGGCAGCCTAGCGCACATAACAAACAGCGATCAAATAACCTACCACAAAAAAAAAGTAACTACCACAAAGAACAGGCACATAAGCAAAAGGGATCTAAAAGACCATAACTGATCCGCAAGTAAACACCACCGGCAGCCAATTAGGGTTTCGTTAGAAGGCAGTAGAACATGGAAGAGTAAATGAAGTGGTAGGTACCCGGAATTGGGGTAGCTAAAGAAGCGAATCGACAAACCAAAGGAGAAAACCGGGAGCCCAGAGCCCAAAACGGAGCCCAACACTGCTACAACGACTGTAGCAAAACTTGACGCCAAATTATATATATGGTAATGTTTTGATAATTCTAAAAACTTACATATTTGATGAAAATATCAATTGTGATGAACAAAACTTGGAATATAAAATTGCTCATCACAAACTGTTCATCAAAGAAAATTTAACACTAAAGTTTTTTTATCAAATATAACTGTTCATCAAAGATTTAACATGAAAGTTGTTCATCAAATAATCTTTTATATAATAAAACAAAACTCCTAGTGGGGACTTTTACATTTCAAAAAAATCAAATCATACCTTATTAAGTAATAATCAAATTATTATTATTATTATTTTCTTAAATATTAAATAAGAAAAGCTTAAATACTTCTAAATTTATTCATATTGTACAAAAAAAAGAATGTGATTTGTAATCATTCAATAAAAACTTACAAAAATATATGTGTCAAAATATAAAAAATTAAAACTTGAAAATGGTGGAGCAAATTTTTCAAAGATTTGGGCTGAAACTTAAAATTCAGTATCATTCCCACTAAATATTTGAAGTCCCAACATTCTCAAATTCCTCCTCCATCAATCAAACTCGATCTCTTATCATTCATTCACGCACAATCATTGATACAAGAACATCTCCTCCAAATCTAATTAATATTAAAACCCACTACATTCGTAAATAACCCTAATTTAATACCTCAATCAAAGTACAATGGTTTTGAAGGTCCTGTTATAATAATTAAAACCCGAAATTAAAAATAATAATTCATTTAAATGATTAGAAAAAACCCCGCGCGTGCGCGGGCATTATATCTAGTGTTAAGTAAACTAAATTGTTTATTAAAAAAACAAAAATGCTTATTATGTTCATCAAAGAATAAAAAATGTTATGTTCATCAATATAAAATATTCATCAATTTTTTCTATGTTCATCAATATGTGTTTATCAACAGAAAATGTTCATCAATATTATGCAAGAATGTTCATCGGTACAAAATATTCATTAGTATAAAAAGGTCATCAATACAAAATGTTCATCGATATTCAAATGTTCATCAATACTCCGCTCACAACAACCAATAAATAACATGACAACACCTTGTGACTTTTTAAAACTTTTTAGAAGGGAACTAACTTTCTATGTGTCCTCCTTCGTTTGAAATAGAAATACACATTTTGAGCATTTAAGAATAATAAGAAAAGAATATATTTTTAATTGGCCAATTATACTGCTAAATTTTGTCACGTTATTAAACTGAACATTATAATCAATCGATAAAAGTCAAAATTGAACATATCTTTGGTCAAAATTAGCTCAAATTGGTTTTCAAGAAAAAAAATTCATAAAAACATGTTTCTAAATTGTAAAAGAAAAAACTTAAGAAGAATAGATAGTGTAATCTAAAAGTTTTATTTTAATAAAAATATATAACATACTTCCTCCGTCCTAAACACGTAGATCATATTTTTAGTTTTCGCAATTTCTAATTAGTTTATGAATTTAACAAATACACCTAAACTTTATATTAAAAAAACAACTTTATAATTATCAAATTAAATTAATCATAATACCCAAAACTTTGTATATATATATGTGATTATAAATATCGTAACGCACGCACGTGTTATTGTGGTATACAAATAAATGCATGATATTATACATATAACAACTCATATTAAAGATTATCAGCTGATTGGCATGGCTAAATTGTATGACTAATTATATGACTAAGCATATGTGTCAACTTCTTATTGGTGACATCAGGGGACCCACTTATTCACATTTTATCTTTACTCATCTCCATTATTTATTTTGCCACTGTCTTAATCTTCTGAATAGGCATGTTTTTAGGCACACATTTTAGGTCTCCTCATGTTTGAGAGACTATATGGTTGGCGCCTCCAGGCCCATATTACACATATAACAAATAAATACTTGGTTGGCGCTTTCAGACCCATATTCTTGACTAAGGCCCAATACATCTTTCATTAACTTTACATGGACTCGAGTAAATATAGCTTTGGGTAAGCTAATTTAAATTTGTCCATCTCATACCAATTGTCTTCCCAAAAAGCACAAGCACATCGCGTCGTGGCGGTGGTGTAATCGGGAGGACGCACGCGTGTGTGTGGGGTGGGGGATGTCAGTAACCATCTTGCCTCCTCTTTGATTTTCAAATACTAAATACCTAATATCAACGAAAGGTAGGGACTGCACGAAGCAGCTCCGCTTGTTAGACATAATTTCTTATGCCCACATGAGGTAAGTTGCTACAAAACATGAAGTGGATATTAGACATTGGGTCTGGCTCCCTTTAAACAGTGATAGTTTATACAAGTACTACTAAATGCATTTCACATGTTCTTGCAAGCAGGGACGGAGCCAGGGGGTTCCGCGGGTGCCCGGGAACCCCATGGATTTTTTCAATATAGTGTTAATTTTTGAAAAAAACACCGATTTTTTCTAAATGCATCTTAAATACACCCGGTCCTTCGAATGTGTTTCTAGTATTACGGTTCAAAAGATTTTGTGCACCCAGGAGGTCGTGGCTCTGTCCCTGCTTGCAAGGACAATGCTAAAAGCAGACATGGCCATACAAAGAAAAGGTGGGCAATGATGACGGTTTTGTTGTTCCTAAGTAACAAAGCATGGCATGTTCTTCGTTTGGTACGCAAAATGTGCAGTGATACTTCCTCAACACTGAGCCAAAGATACAGCTAAAGTTATACATATGAATCATCATTTTTCATTTTTTTTCTTATTAAAACAAAACAAATGTTGGTTATCATGTCTACTGGAACACTTACGCATGTCTTTTCTTGCCCTCTCTGAATATAAAGATTACCAACCGCCAACAAAACCATTTTTGTTGTTGTTGTTGTTCTTGTTAGTAGAAAAGGTTGTACATTGACCCAAGGAGACATAAAAAAAGCAAGTAGTTTTGCTATTATGCATGTCAATGATCATCTTAACCAGCAACTAATGATATTTGCATATATAGAAAGATTAATGTGTTATAAGGTGCTATTTATAGAACAAGAAACTAAGACACAAGTTTAATCCTGCTTTGCGGGTACAGCTAAACTTCTGCAGACTCTAGCTATTTTTGTTACTGGACACAAACAAAATATTATGAAATCTGACCAATGGACCTCATAAGAAGTAACCTCTAGGATCTCCTGCAGATGCAAACCTTCTTGGTGCAGGGCCCCACCCACTATATTTCATCACTTTCTTCGTTTTTCGTTTTGATCTTTGCCTAGTCACTTTCTTCATGGTTGATCGCAAAGCTAACCCCTCAGCATAAATGTCTTCAGAACATTCAGTTGACTTTCCCTGTCCAACTTCTGTGATGTCTGCAACTGCAGGTCCAATTTTTATGTCAGCCTCATATGACCCATTATTCTCTTTCTTGACACTTTTAGCAGACATTCGAGTTCCATGCACTTCCCCATCTATCTTCCTTTTCTTGTTACTTTGACCAAAAACTCGATTTCCATGCAATTTGGTTTTTATCTTCACTTTCTTGACACTTTTAGCAGACATACGAGTCCCGTGCAGTTTAACTTTTCTTTTCACTTTCTTGATCCTTTTAGCAAGCATCCAAATTTCATGCAGTTTACATTGTATCTTCACTTTCTTGATACTTTTAGCATACCCTCGACTTCCATGCAGTTTGTTTTTCGTCCTCACATTCTTGATGTGTTTAGCAAACGTTTTGCCAAACAGCCTCGAGTCTCTACTTTTTATCTGTTTATGATTTACAGACTGAGTATGGTCTTCAGTGGTATCAAATGACCCAAGCCCTAAGCTATTTTTGAAGAGCACATCAGAATCAGCTTGCTCGGATTGTGGCTGACAGGGTAAGATGGATAGCGTTTGACGAGATGACATTATTCCACCTAGTGGGATCGCTTGGTCCAACTCTTCTTTTAGCAGTTTCACATCCTTACATTTATTAGATATCTCCCCACTGCATATATCAAGTAAAATTGTGTTAAACAAGATGTTTTAGCCAAGCTAAGATAGTCAATTGCTCATGTAAACATTACAACTTACTGTAACATGTCAACTGCACGGGCACGATCTATGAGGAACTCATGCAACTGTCATGAGAAAAAGGGATTGACCATAATGTGGATTAGTTTATTTTTCTTAACAAGAGTACTAACTTAATATATTTTATAATGAGGTGTCTACCATCAACTCTTTCTGCATCTCGCCATGCCACCACCCCGTTCGATAGTGTGGTTCAAATTGGTTTGTTTGAGATTTCGGGGAGTTTTGTACAAAGGGTCAAAGTTGTGGTCGTGGTAGTGGTTGTGTTGTGGTTTCCATTTGTTCCATACTTATTACAGGTGATTGCCCTCGAGTGGTTAGCGTTTTCGGGTTGAGATGGTGGAGTTTATTGTTTTGATTGTTTGGTTATTCACAATGTTTATTTTAGGGTCGTTGTATTGATAGGTCGTGTTGGTCAAGTGGTTCATCAATGTACTTTCTAGCTTCTTGCTAGTTTGTTTTAATAAAATTATTGCCTTTCTAAAAAAAAAAAAATAATGAGGTGTTTAGCATTTTGATTTAGAAGTGATAACTGTGACAAAATCGGTTGTAGAAGATAGTGTTTGGATGTGCGTCTGCTGTTTGAAGATGTGATAATAAACTGAGGAGGGTTATCGAATTTGATTATATGACTCGTAAACAATCAGAATCAGTTTGACTATACCCAAACAGTCTAATCTGATTATCATCAACATGAAAATGCAATTATCTGATAACACTTTTCAAATCTCAATTCCAAACACCCCCTTTGTAACAATACCACATTACTACCTTGGACGTCTCTAATGCTTCTTGTTTCACTTTCTTAGACTCTAGTTTCAGTTTTTCCATCTGCATTTTCTCATATGCAACCGCTGCAGCAGCAGATGCTTCACCTTCTTGCTTATTTAAAATAGCTAATTTCCTCTTTGTCGATGCTGAAGTCCATCTGATATTAAGGGCCCTATCCATCTAATAAAAAAATAATTAATTTAACTATTAGCACAAATCAAGTTTTCATAATGCAAGTTTTGATCAACATTAGTAACATAAGTATTACCTCATTAAGAAGTTCAAGAGAGCTATTTCCGTTGTCCAATAAACTTGCCACGCGAAGCTGAAGAGTCTCCATTTCAGTAACTAAATGTTGCTTCTGTCCATTCACTTCATTCGCAAGCTACAGAGGCCAGAAAAACACTTAACGGATGCGAAACAAGTCCTTAAAGACTATATATTTGTAGGTTGAAAAGTACCATCTCATTTGTTATCACTACATGTAGCTGTGCTTGTTGAAGTTCGTTCAACTTTGCAATCGTATCAGAGCAACTCCAAGCAGATTCAGCTTCCGCTTTTGCTTGTTCTGCTGCTTTCTCTTCACATTCCACTTCTTTCATAAGCCTCGTAACTGTATCCATCGTTGAATCCAGTGTTTTCTGCAAGAAAACATCAAGACAGTGAAATTTTGAATATTTATAGTTTTCAACTTTGTACTAAAAAGAACAAAAAAAGAGGCTATGCATATTGCAAGAGAAGTAAGTCCGCATACTTTTGACAATTTCAAGGTGTTTGTGATTGCTTATTTAAGTGTTTATCCGCAGATTTAGTAACTAGATAAGCAGTTTATAGTGTTCAAACAAACACTTACAGATAACCAGGTTGTAACGCGCTTATTTTTTGAGCAGATAAGCAGTTTCTACTACTACAAAAACATCAAGAAACCAGTGTATATTTTTTAACTTTCTAAAATTAAAAACTAAAAAAATGTGGTTATATGTATTTCAGAAAAGTAAGAAAGTACACATAATTTTGACAAACTCAAGGTGAATAACGAGAGTGATAATCATAAATCAAAAAACGCCAAACCACCCGCTACCCGCAAACCCAAGCGAATTGCACCCAATTTAGTACAGCAGCGTTCCCAAAACGCCTTGGTAGCATTCCAATTTAGTACATGCCTTTAAAAATGGCATTTTGCAAAGGAAAATGGTTAGATGTATTAGGAAGTTTGGATATTTTTACACCTTATGATAAACATAAATCATAACGAGAGTGATAATCATAAATCATATCACATTTATCATTTATACAAACACTTTAAGGGTGTTCGGGATTGCTTACTTAAGTGTTATATCGATTAGCTTATATTTTAAGCAGATAAGAAATTTATAGAGTTTGGATACCAAAAAGCACTTAAACATAAGCACCTTATTAGTTGCTTATCTTTTTAAGCAGATAAGCATACCAAAAACGGGTAAACAAATGCGGGTAAACAGATAATGAACAACAAATGCAATGAAATTATACAAGTAATGAATAAAAAAAATAAAATAATACACCTTTTGATTTTTAACATCTTGAATGGAATTATCAAGAAGTTGATTAGGGGTGTTCATATTATCCATCTGAAAGAAATCAAGAAATACGAAATAAGACCTTAATTCAATAAAGCCAACGGTCTTTAAAATAAGCAATCGATATATGTAACCTTGAAAAATAGGACTAGGCGTCGGAAATGATGCTACTTTTTATATTACTAGTAAACACTGTCTCAAAATTATTGTCACCCGATAAAAAATACATTTTTTTAGAAAAATGTCACTATCACTACTTTCTCTCTCTTACTTTTTTGCAAAATAACAAGTTTACCCTTAACCAATTAATTACTACTTCTTTAAAGTTGGAATTATTAATTTCAATCAAGGGTAATATAGTAAACTTTACAAAACTCAATTATCTATTCACTTTCTATTTTGATTATAAAGAATAAGTGAGAATAAAATTTGAGACTAAGGGAGTAGCTTGTAAACACTTTCTTTCTTTGCAAATATGGGTCTAAATGGTATTTGTGACCACCAAATCTCTTTGCATCATTTTTATTTTTCTTTTTTAACTTTTAACTTTGCTCAAGATTTTACATACACTTTTTCTTTTTCTTTTTTTTTTTTTTTAAACGGCAAGTATATAAATAAAGAAAAACTAGCAAGAAGTTAAAAAAATTATAATGGGGTTTTTAGCCAATCATGCCAAGCTAAACATATAGGATTTCTATTTTGTATCTTAAAAAAAGAATTAAGTCTAATGCTATCAAACAAGTCACGTTTTCTCAAATTTTGATAATCGAATGTAACCGAATTTTGAAATTTCTAATTTATATAAGTTGCATGAATCTAATTTGTAAGCGTACATATTCTTCTATTCATGTAACCTTTTTAAAAGTGAAGCTAAAGGAATGGTTGTGTACCAAAATTCTTGACTGATCTGATCGTTATATACACTCTATTTTGCTTCTTTTTATTTTAAACATTTATTACAATATTTATATATTAAAATTAAAACTAATACCAGAGTCTATTAAATATGGAACCATGATTCATAAATGGAGAAAAAAAAAAGCATATTCAAGTTGAAAAAAATGTGATAGCTAGTTTCAAATATGGAAGATAGAAGCACTACAGGTTGTATTAAATGGAGAAAACGAATATTAAAATTTATTCACCTATTCAAAAAATTTTACCCGCATTTGTCTTGCAAATATTGAATATACACATATCTTCGCAAAACACTTGTCAATCTTATACATTAATTTCAACTACTTACCTAACTAAACAATAGTATTCTTTTTATTCACTAAAACTTCTCATGTTCATATTAAACTTCCTACACTCTTTTTTTTCATACTTTGCAATTTTCTCATACCCACACAAATTATCATGTAATGTTGCCCACAAATAGTAGTTTTCTTGATCTCTTTTGTAGTTTTACACCCGAACCAAAATGTACAGTTTTCATCACGTAATGGTGATAAATTTGGAACATCTGATGAATGCAACTCACAATATAGTGAGGATAACAACGAATCAAAGAGTGATGTTGGAGATGACTTTGATGATTGGGAGTGAAGTTGCAGTTCAATCACACTCTCAAAGGAGCCATAGACTTTATGAATGATGTTGGTGATGCTTCATGATGACGTTGATAAAAGTCAATGGTGACTTTTGCTAAAGTTCAGTTTGCTCATAGCTTAATTATTGTCCCATTTATATCCAAGAGTGCATAAATCTGTTTAAAATGAATTATGGGTTGGTCTTGAAAAAAAAAATAAATAAAAAAATTGAAGGAAGTTTAATCTGAATATGAGAAGCTTCATTGAAGGAAAAGAAAACCATTGCTTACCTAGGTAGTTAGTTGAGATTAATGTATAAGATTGACCAGTGTTTTATAAAGATATTTTAATATTGACAAGTGAAAGAAATGTAGAGAATGAATTCATTTCATTAACTGAAAATGTTTACACCAGATTGACTTATATACATGAGCAGTCAAACTAAAAAGTCAACCATGCTAATGAAAACAGTAAGCTAACTAATTGTACAAGCAAATCTATACAGAACTACATCTTGCTACACTTTACTAAGCTATTATAAAGTAGAACTTGCATCTTTGAAGGACTCCTCTTCCTCTGTACACTTTGCACACTCTGCATACTTGAAGACTATGCTGAAGTAGTGTTTGGATTAGTAGTTATCTCCACTTTATCCCCCCCACAAGTTGGCATTGTGTATGGATCACAAATGCCCAACTTGGACAAATTATTGAAGTGGAGATATCTGCACAAACCTTTGGTGAAGATGTCTGCTAATTGTGACTTGGTAGGAACAAAGTATGGTGAAATGAGACCTTGTTTATTTGTCTCTAACAAAGTGCAGTCAATCTCATTGTTTTTCCTGGCATGGTGTATTGATTGTTAGCTAGAGCAATAGTGGAGGCATTATCACACATGACCAGAGTTGGAGTAGGTACAATGACTCCAAGATCCAATAGCAACATCTGACCCATGATATCTCAAGTCTGTTGCTAGAGCTCTATATTCAGCTTCAGTAGAACTCTTGAGACCACTGTTTGTTTCTTTGATGCCATGAAATGAGACTATGCCTAAGACACTGCATATCCTGAAACAGACCTTCTAGTGATAGCACAACTAGCCCAGTCACTATCCAATAGTTGTAAGATGATTAGAGTTTGTGCAGGAAAGAAAAACCTTGACCTGGACAAAGTTTAATGTATCTGAGAACTCTTGTGAGGGCGGCAAAGTGAGAAGACTTGGACTATGAGAGAATTGGCTGAGTGCTGGCAGCAAATGAAAGATAGGTCTTGTGATGTGTTAGATAAAGAAGCTTGCCTACAAAGTTTATAGGTGAAGGGATCAGGAAGAAGGTATCCTACTTATCATTAATTGCTTCACTTTAGGATCCATGGAGTTAAGCAATGGGTATAACATCAAGTTAATCTGCACTTTCAAGTAACTCAAGTGCTAATATTTTCTTTGAGACATAGCAAGACCATGAGAATTCCTCAGAAACTCTATCCCAAGATAATAGTGTAAAGATCCTAGATCTTTAATGCTGAACTTATCATGCAGTTTAGTCTTGATCTCTTTAATATAGTTAGCATCCTTTCCTACTAACAGTATATCATCAACATAAACAAGAAGTGAAGTAATAGTACCATTGTAGGTGATGGTGAAGAGGGATGTATCTACATAACTTTGTTTGAAACCAAGTTCTTTCAGAAATGTTGTAAGCTTCTCAAACCACTGTCTGTTTGCTTGCTTCAGACCATAGAGAGACTTTGTGAGCTTACAGACTGTGTTGGGAGGTAGATTCTTAGAGTAACCAGGAGGAACTGTCATGCACACCTCTTCATGAAGGTCCCCATGTAAAAATGCATTGTTGATGTCAAGTTGTTCTATAAACCAATTGTTCTTGACAGCTATGGAGAGAAGACATCTTACTGTTACCATTTTTGCCACTGGAGCAAAGGTTTCTTTGAAATCAATACCCTCTTTTTGATTAAAACCTTTTGCCACAAGTCTAGCTTTGAATCTCTCAATGGTACCATTAGCATTTAGCTTGATTCTGTATACCCATTTACATCCAATTGGTGATTTACCAGGAGGTAAAGTGGTGTAAACCCAAGTATGATTGTCTTCCAAAGCTTTGACTTCTTTGGTCATTGCCTCTTGCCATCTAGGGTCTTTGGAAGCTTGGATGTATGAATTTGGTTCACTAATGCTATTTACACTATTGATGAAATGCATGTTTGATTGTGAAAGATTTCTATAATTAATGAAGTTAAAATGATGATGTTTTGAGAGAATGGAGTTTGTGAATGATTTTGGAAGTGTATAATGAAAGTCTGTAAATTTGGATGGAATGGACTTCTGCCTGGTGGACTGTCGCTGAGGTGGTGGTGGTGGATTAGGTGGTGGTTCAGGTGAATTTGTTGATGGTGTAGGTGAATTGGTTGGTGGTGTAGGTAAGTGTTGAGTTAATGGTATTGGTTCTGTGGTTGGTTGATGAGTTGTGACAGGGGAAGTTTCAGGTTGAGATGGTCTAATGTTGTTTGGTGTTGGAGGTATAGTGGGTGTGTGTGGTGGTGCTGCAGCATATTGTAATGGAGATGAAAATGGGTCAATTGAAGGTTTTGATGGGTGTTTTGAAAAAGGAAATATGTGTTCATCAAATAAAACATTTCTGCTGACAATGGTTTTATGGTTTTGAAGGTCATAAAGAAGATAACCTTTTTAGTTGTGTGGATATCCAAGTAACACAGTGGGAGTGGATCTTGGGCCAAATTTGTCAGTGTTGTGGGTGTAGGTGTGGGCTTGACATCCAATAACTCTAAGGTGATCAAGGTCTGGGGGGTGGTTGTAAAGAAGTTCAAATGGGCTTTTGTTGTCAAGTAATCTTGATGGGAGTCTGTTGATTAAATATGTGGAAGCTAAGATACAATGGCCCCAAAAATGAATGGGAAAATGAGCCTGAAAATGAATTGATCTGGCCATTTCAAGGAGGTGTTTGTGTTTTCTTTCAGCCCTACCATTTTGTTGAGGTGTGTATGGGCAAGAGGTTTGATGAATGATGCCTTTTGATTGTAAGAATGATGTGAATATATTGTTTGTAAATTATGTGCCATTATCACTTCTCACTGTTTTGATTTGGCAGTTAAATTGTGTTTGGACATACACATAAAAGAGTTGAAAGGTTGATGAAACATGGTGTTTGGATGGTAATAGGTATGTCCATGTGGCTCTTGTGTAGTCATCAACTATGGTGAGAAAATATTTGCATTTGTTGAGTGTTGAGTGTCTATATGGGCCCCATACATCCATGTGAATAAGATCAAACTTAGCAGAAGCATGTGAATCACTTAAAGGAAATGGCATTACATGTTGTTTAGCTAATGGGCATATAGTACAAGTTGAATCAGTGTTACAGGACAACAAAGGTGAAAGTTGTTTTATTCTTTGGATTACAGGAAAAGAGGAATGGCCTAATCTAGCATGCCACAACTTGGTGATGTTGGAATGGGTGAGAGCAGCAGAGTGAGTGGTTGCATCTGTTGTAGGGGTTGAGGTTAGAGCATACAGTCCACCAAAGAGAGTTCCATGGGTGATTGAACCATCATGGCCCTGAAAGATACATTGTTTGTGAGTGAATGTAATAGATGAATGTGTTGAATTTGTGAGTTTGCTTATGGAGATTAAATTGTATGTGAAGGATGGAATATATAAGACATTTGTGAGTGTTAATTGTGGATTAATGTAAACAGAACCAATGGTAGTGACTGTGACTTGTTGACCATTAGGAAGTGAGACAAGGATTGGTGAGCATGTGTGAATGTTATGCATTCTAATGAGTGAAATGCAAATATGATCAGTAGCACCACTATCAATTATCCAAATTTCCTTGACCTTTGATGTAAAAGAGGCAATGAAGGTGTATCTACCTGACATGTGAGGCATGGTGTAGGCAGTGAACTCCTTTGGATTGTTCTGCAACATTAACAAGACTTGATTGAGCTGATTTTGTAGTTGATCCATCCTTGAGTGCACAAAAGTATCAGCAGAAGTTGAAGTAGAAGGAGTGTTGACTGATTCTGAGGGTTCTTCATTCACAACAGCCATGTTCACTGTGTTGTGTTTGTGATTGGTTGTCCTTTGTGATGGTGGAATGTACTTGTTGTGTAATGGGTGTCCTGGGGGATAACCAACAATTTTGTAACATTCCTCACCTTTGTGACCCTCTTTGTTGCAATTAGTACAGTAAACACCCTTCCTGAATGGAGTTCTCCTTGTGTTTGTAGATGATGTAGTTGACTGTGAGTGAGAAGGAGTGTTTGGTTTGAACTGATTGGGGTTTGATTTGTAATGACTGGTTGTGTTGAGTGCAGTAGGGACATTCAGGGTTGATTTTGGGATATCTCTTTGCTTTTCTTCCTGTCTTAGCATGCTGTAAGCCTTTGAGACTGGTGGTAAAGGTTGAATAAGCAAGATTTGACCCCTAATGTTTGTGTAGCACTCATCAAGCCCCATCAAAAACTGAATCAATCTTTTCCTTTGATCCCTCTCACCATTTGCTCTGCCATTGGTACAATCACATCTACAAACACATGCATATGGTGCCTCTAGTGCATCTAACTCATCCCATAGTCCTTTCAACTTGTGATAGTACAATTCAATGGTGGTGTTTCCTTGTTTCAAACTAGCAATTTCATTAGACACTTGATAGAATCTGTGACCATCCAGTTGTGCATAATGTTCATTCAATTCACCCCACAATGCACTAGCAGAATTCACAAAGCTCAAACTATTGCCAATTTGTTCTGAAACAGTATTGAGGATCCAAGAAATCACCATATCATTAGCTCTTTCCCATAATGATCTGAATGGTGATGTGAGTTCTGGTTCCTCAAATTCTCCATTGATGAGTTTCAGTTTGTTTCGAGCATTTAGTGCAATCATCATGGATCTCTTCCAAGAGCTGTAATTGTCAGAACCAGTGAGTTTCTTGGAGATGAGAACAAGTCCAGGATGATCATTTTGGTGAAAATAAAGTGGATGATGAATTGAATTGATATCATCAGGATTTGTTGTGTTTTGTGAAGAAGATGTAGTGTTATCAGTTGAGGATTGGCCAGCCATGGTGTTTGAAGGTTGTTGTTTCAAGATTCAGTTGAAAATGGTGATTGAATGAAATTTGTTTTTGAATGAAATTGATAGATTTGATGGTTTTGGATAATTCTGAGTGATTTAGTTGTGTTCTTGTTGATGGATTGAATCGAATGGTGAAGATTGGTGTGAAAAATTGATGAATTTGATGATTCATGGTGGTTTTAGTGGTGGTTTTAGTTGGTTATGGTGGCCGGAGTTTGTTATAGTGGTGGCCGGAGTTTGTTAGTGATGGCCAGAGTTTGTTAGAGCGGATGTTTGCTCTGATACCATATTGACAAGTGAAAGAAATGTAGAGAATGAATTCATTTCATTAACTGAAAAGGTTTACACCAGATTGACTTATATACATGAGCAGTCAAACTAAAAAGTCAACCATGCTAATGAAAACAGTAAGCTAACTAATTGTACAAGCAAATCTATACAGAACTACATCTTGCTACACTTTACTAAGCTATTATAAAGTAGAACTTGCATCTTTGAAGGACTCCTCTTCCTCTGTACACTTTGCACACTCTGCATACTTGAAGACTGTGCTGAAGTAGTGTTTGGATTAGTAGTTATCTCCACTTTATAAAGATATTTTAATATTTAAAGCTTTGCAAGACAAATGTGTGTAAAAGATTTAAATAAGTGAATGAATTTTATTTTATTTTATTTTTATTTATAACGTCAACTTTTATACTCATATCCTATCCCACCTATCTCACACATAATATCTCACAATGTCTCTGACGAGACTTGAACTCACCACTTCTAGATTAATGAGCTACTCACATACAACCTGTCGTGCTTTCATCTTTCATATTTGAAACTAGCTATCAGATTTATTTCAACTTTAATACACTCTTCTTTTCTCCATTTATGAATCATGCTTACATATAATAGAACCTTATCTTGATTTTAATTTTAATATATGAATATTGCAATAAAATTTTAAAATAAAAAGATGCAAAAGAAAATTGAAGTATATGTAAAATCTTGAGCAAATATAGTGTACATATCGATTGGATCCAGTTAAGCATTTTGGTTTTTAATATATGAATATTGCAATAAATTTTTAAAATAAAAAGATGCAAAAGAAATTTGAAGTATATGTAAAATCTTGAGCAAATATAGTGTACATAACGATTGGATCCAGTTAAGCATTTTGGTACACAACCATTCTTTAGCTTCACTTTTAAATAGGTTACATGAAAAGAAGAAAATGTACACGTAAAGAAATTAGATTCATGCAACTAATATAGATTAGATGAAGTGTATATAAAATCTTGAGCTAAGTTAAAGGTTAAAAATGAAAAACAAAATTGGTGCAAAGAGATTTGGTGGTCCACAAATATCATTTAGAGTTTTAGACCCATATTTGCAAAAAAAAAAAAAAGGCAAAAAAAAAAAAAAAAAAAAAAAAAAGGACATATGTTTACAAACTAGGGTGTGTTTGGTAAAAGTAGCAGTGAGCAGTAGCTGTGAGCGGTGAGCAGTAGCCACAGCCCACCGCTCACAGCTTCTTAAAGAAGCATTGGAAAAATGAGCATTCCTAAAAAATCGCAAAGCTCACCGCTCCTTTGCCAAACGAACAATAAAAATCAAAAAACTCATTGGTCACCGCTCATCGCCCCAAAAAACTTCAAAAAGCTCCGCGCCAAACATAGCCCTAATATGAAATAACACAATTTTTGCAAAAAACTCCACTATTTCGTGTAGTGTGTTTGCATACATACAATTCGAGGTGTTTGTTCTTAGAGCTTATTTTTTATACTACTCCCTCCGTCCTTAAATAATTGTCTACCGACAAAGGATGAGTACACAATTACTGTATTACTAATTTCTCTCTCTTACTTTTTGCAAAATGACAATTTTGCTTTTAACTAATTAATTAATATTTTATTAAAAGTTTGTAATAATAATTTCAAGTAAAAGTAATATAGTAATTAATTTCGATCAAATTTTCTTATATATTTTTAGTGGTAGACAACTAATTTGGAACAACTCGGAATGTAAATGTGGACAATGATGTTAGGACGAATGGAGTAATAAACATTATGTTATTAGCTAAAATCACTACTTTATCACACCAATAATATAGAATTCGAGTGGTACTAAAGAGATAGAAAGATAGATGAGGCGTGGTACTAAAGAGAGATGGAAGATGTAAGCAACTCGTGTATATTAGATTAGTAGAAGAAAGAAAGAATACAAGAGAAACACACACTCCCACCTTTATCCTCTTTCAAGCACACCTCTAAATGAGGTAGGAGTGTGTGTTTTATAGATACAATGGATGAAGTCTATGGGCTTTATGATGGGCCTTTCATGGTCTTGGATTGGACTTGTTACATGGACTATTATGACTAGGCTTTTAGTCACTTAGCTTAGACCAACTCTATTAGCCCATCATCTATTCTATACATATAACACGACACAAATACAAAGTTATAAATAAGAAATGACCATCACTTTTAAATCAATGCTAACAATCTCCCCCTAAGAGATGGTCATTCAAATGATGCTCCTAGTGATTTAGTCTTTCGTCTTCGATGTCTTTAACTTTGTGTGTCGTTGTAGAATAGTCTCAGTTCTTCTGTTCCTTCATGGATTGTGATCTTCAAAGTAATCGTCTTATGGTTCTTCTTGCCTTTGATCAACATCTTCTTGTACATTTGCGTCGTATCCTCCATCATACTCATACTTCTTGAACTTCATACTTATGTCATCATTTCTTGATACATGAGCTTGTTCTTGACTTCTTGATTAGCTTTTTGACGTTGTCTTTAACTTGATCTTTTCGTCTTGAACTTTTCACTTTGAACTTTTGTTGAGGATGATCTTCATAAGTATGAGTATGAGGAGATATGGATGTTGAGACATATGATGATGGTAAATGGACTTTCGTCAGTACCTGCATAAAACAGTTAGCAATAAATCGTCCAGCGCTTACAGGTTTGGATTTTGAGATCGTCAACAACATAATGTGAAGACTTTCTCTAATCCTAGCCCAGGCCGTTCTGAATCGGATACCCCTGAAAAGGCTTACACAGACACACCGAAGTGCATCAACGATTCAGTGAGCCGCTGAGGATCACCCCACGACTGTAGACCTTTTGAAGCATGTAACCATCACAATATAAGGCAAGATCTGAGGATCTCATTAAGACTCTTGTACACCATGTGTCCTTATTGGTGAACACATGTGTATTATATGGAAAGTGTTCCTAAGAGATCTTTTGATGAATTGCATGGCTCTAGACTCGATAATCTGCGTTTTGGTTTTAGTAGTCGGAGGCATGGAGCAGAGTGCCACATTTTCAATATCAACACATCTCGGAATGAGAGGTCGATAGATTATGCAGTGTTCTCCGTGAGAAATGAAACAAATATCTTTTAAGAGATATATGAGTGACTAGGAGGGGTTTGTGCAGCGCGTCACTGGGTCCATGACGTCTTGTCTTCAATATCGGTATCACCTTAGTGAATACCGATAGCAGATGTATTGACCCGGTTTCTGCCCTAAGTTTTCATGGAGGGCTATTTCTTTTCACCCTTTTATAAACTTTTCTTTTTAATTTTTCAACCCCTTCTTTCCCTTTCTCATATACTCCTTTTTTCAATCTTTCCTAAGGACTTCTAATTCTAATCTATTAGAATTGTCCTTGGGTAGATCCCTCCGGCTTTGGCGGATCATAGGACATAACCTAACCATAATCACCTTATTACTCCATGATTATCCTAGATTTGTTGATCACTTGCCATAAAACCTTTTTTGTGAAAATCTCTCGAAGTGTTTATGAGTAAAACACATTTAGTTAACACTTCGAGAGTTTTGCATTTTCTGAAATACTCCCCCTTCACATGTGCTCATGCATTTTTAAGATAAATTTGCACATGTTGGGTAGAGTTCGCACATTTTTAAATTGATCGATTTTCAATGAACATGACCATTGCGAGACACGTTTACATCACTAGTTAGACTAGCTTGAAATTATTACCCGTTCCGGTCATATTCAAAGATCATCTCTCGAATTGGTACATTCTACTCAGACAAGTCCTTTGCAAGACACGTTTACATCACTGGATAACCAGCTTGAAATTATTACCCGTCCCGGACAAGTCTTTTCGATTACTGACATTTAGTTTTCGTCAATTCGAGGGTTCATGTTGAGTCTTTTTGTAGAGCTCTTTTGAAATTCAATCCACGATCTTTAAACTTTTGATCACATTTTAATCACGTCTTCTCCCCCTCAAAAATAGCATTTAGTGATATTTTTGATATCAACTGATTAAAATAAAGCTTTCTGGAGAGAAAGACGGATTTTTAGCATGAATTTGGAACATTTTTTAATTTTTATACTTCCCCTTAAATAAAGCATATTTTTAAACATTTGAGTTTAAGAGGGGGAATTCTTGAGCACAGAATTTGAGAAAGATTTTGAAAAATCTTGATCATGTGCTCAAGGGTTGTTGTATTTTGCCATTAACAATACGAGTCCTGATCGGAAATAATCAGAAGTCATCAATGTAGCGCGGGTTTCGTACTGAAATATACGAAAGCCGTCATTTAAGTGTGGGTTTCGTACTGAAATATACAAAAGCCATTGAGATTTTTAGGATAAGTGCTCGAAAAATATTTAAAACCTTTGATTTGATTAGGAACTTTCCTTTCGTTGACGCTCGGGTCCGAAACTGAGTTGTTCTGAAGCCATTGAGATTTATAGAAACGACATGTTTTGAAAAACATTTAAATGAACTCTCGCTCAAGCATCTGTACATGTCCGTATCATTGTTGAATGACATTTCTAGATACGTACAGAATATCGATTATACGAGAGACATGTCGTGAGAAGAATATTTTTTGTTTTTATGATTTTATATTGTTTTTGTATTTTTTGAAAATTTTCTATTTTTGTATTTTGCTTTTGTTGGTTTTTCAAATTTTGTATTTTGTTTTTGTTTTTATAAAAGAAATGGAAAATCAAAAATAGAAGAATAAAAGAATGATTTTGAAGAATTTACAGAAATGGAACCCTCTGAAGAACTGGGTTCAGAGATAGTTGAATCACTTGCAACCAAAGACGAAGAGTTTTCCCAAATAACAGTGTTAGAGGTACATGAATCATCACTCTCAGGGTGTTCACTATCAATGGTTGTAGTGGTTTCTACATCCTTATCCTGATGATTTTCACTATTATTTATCGTGGTGCAACTATCAAGAATCTTTCCTGTGGGAATCCATCTAATGTAAGATCTAGGAGTTGTTTTCTTTTTCAGATGCAGCGGAAGTTTCATTCTGAGAAAAACTACGTCCTGTAGAGATCCACCTATTAGGTTTCTTAGCCTCTTGCTTCTTATCAACGGGTGTGTTTCTATTTGGTGTCTTAGTGGATTGTGTCTGAGAACGTACATTTGCTTTCTTGAGATACTGTGCTACACATGCATCATGATTCGCTGAAAAGACACATTTTTGACATGTAGGACAGACAAATTCAACATTCTTGTTTAAAACAGCAACCTTAACTTTGTCACTACAGTCATTTGGAAATTCTTTATTGTTCGAAGAGGAATTTGAATTCTTAGTGTTGCATTCTATGTGCATAACATTTTCTTTTGCGCAACTACTCTTAGATGCAAGCCAATCCCTATTTTTGTAGAGTGTTGCTAGGTAATGGTTTACTACTACTAGCAGTGCCTTGTAATGTTGTAGAATTTATCACCCTAGGTTTTGTACCTAAAATTCAGTCTTTTCGAATTTGTGCCTTTTGCCTAGCTTTTTCTAGATAGTGATTGTGGACCATATCGTTAGAATCAACAGATTCCTTAACTGTTTTTGTGGTCACATATGGTGTACTATTCCTAGAAAGGCCAGGTGCAATCACTTTTGGTGTTTTGACAACAGCTTTTCCTTTATCAACACTTTTTCCTTTTTCATTTTGCTTAGGCAAGGGTGTTGGAGTGACTGGTTTTGTCAAATCATTTTTCACATCAACTTTTGGAACAGATTGAGAAATAGACATTTTTGGTTTAACAACCGGTTTGTCCGAAGTCGATGGTTTTGCAAACTTAGTTTCCTCACCTTCCCTTTTTGACTTGCCATCTGAGACTTCAAATGATCAATTTTTTCTTTCATGTTTTTGTATGCACGCTCATACGACAATTTGTCATACTTGCATTCTTCGTTCTTTCGATCAAGTTGTTTAAAATATGTTACATTTTCTTTTTCAAGCTTAGCAAGTGCATTTTCATATTTTAAAACAATTGCAGAAGTCTCAGCTCGGAGTCTTTCATCATCTTCAACAGAGTATGTTAGGTAAATAATGGACATAATATCAGTTGACAAAGCTATTTCGAAGAGAGTATCATTGTGGTTTTCCAAAACTTTGATGCGTTCAATGTTTTCATTAGCTTCTTTTACTAGGGATTTGTGGTCCTTGACAAAATCGACTGTTTCTTTTAAAATTGCTTGTTCAACATGAATTACTCTCGCATGAACTGCATATAATGGAGCAGTAATTTCTGTTTCAAACACCTTTTTCATTTCATTATGAAAACTTGAATGCCAGTTGCTGATGCTAATATTTGTTTTTGAGTCAACAATACTTTGAAGTGTTTTTACTCTCTCTTTAAGATCATCCAAACATTCTCTAGTTTCACTTGTGTTAAAAGGGTTTCTAGAGGACATTTGTTCTAATTTTGAAAGATTTTTGGAAACAACTTTTTGTGTTATTGAAACAACTGGTCTTTTGAAAACCTTTTGCGTTTGTTGTGGTTTAACAAAATTTACTCCAGAAAGTATGTTCAGCTTATTATAATCAATTGGTTTAATTTCTGGATTCATTTGTTTCATTTTGATTCTACTCTCTTCGGCAAGCTCTATCGTTTCATCATAATCCCTAACCTCGGGAGGATCATGTTTATCTAACAGCACATTACCATTATACAAAACATTCTGTTCTTTCTGAGCTTTCTTGAGTGTATAAGGATTTTCACAACCGATAGCCATTTTCTTCATTGTGTGCAAAAGCGGGTTTGGATCTTTAATTAACATATGAATTGTTTGAGCAGAATGACCCGTTTTGACAAGCAAATCTTCCAACTTCTTAATTGTTTCTTGTTTCTCAATGATTTCATCAAGTAGATCATTTTCTCGTTTTGAAAAATCTGCTTTCAACTGTTTTTTTTTTCTTTTTCAAGATCAGAACAAGTTGATGTTTGTTTAGAAAGTTGGTTTTTCAATTCTGAAATTTCTGCGTTTAAGGATTTTATTTTCATATTCAAATTAACATCAAGTGTGTCAAACTTGATTTGCAATTGTTTTTCTTTTGAAACGGAATTTCGATAACCAATTTCTAATTCTGACTGTCGTTGTTTATTAAACTCAAAAGCTTTTTCGTTTTCCTTATACCTCTCAAGCTCAGTGGTCAATTTCACATTCGCGGTCTTAAGATCGTGATTGACCTTTTTCACTTTTTCAATCTCAATGCGACAATTATTCAGTAATGATTCAAAGAGAGCACGGGTTTCCTCATCATTAGCATCATTTTGTGCAACTTGAACTTCATTAGGATCCATATATGAAGTTTCACAGTTAACATTGCTATTAACATGCTCCCCCACATATGTATCATAATTAGGTTCTAGAGGCAGAGAATGTGGCTTTTCATGAGCAAACGGATTTTGTACCTCATGGAGTGGTTCTGTGTCATAAGTTGGAGGAATTTCAGAATCATTGCATGATGTTGTTTCTTGCTGATGAGCCATAAGATTGAAGTTACCATTGAGATCTGCTGCATTATCATTAACTTTTGTTGTAACCATGAAGTCATATTCCTCAGCAGTCAACGGTGTTCCCGACTCTTCCTTTTTGGCTAGCATCAACATGTACTGGAGCTTTTGAAGCTTCGTCATTGCATTGACATTGCAATCATTACCAATATCACTATTGTGAATTTCAGGTGTAGGTTTCTGAATCGTAGTCGTAAGACAGTAATTCTCATTTTGATTAACCCCGTTCTGATTCACAAACTGATCCATTTGGTTTCCAGCATGCTGCCCTGCATATTGCATATGATTCCCCATTTGTATACTCATAGCATTTCCTTGCGGATACTCAGTAACTTCAACCATTTGTCCTTCTTGACCCATATAAATACTTGGTTGAGCAAACTGCGTATTGTCAGTGTACGATGAAATCCATTGGTGGTTGTTATGAGGTTTGATGTTTAATGCCTTGGAGAGTAAAGCAAAAGCATTTGCCAAATCAGTTGCGCTATTATCTTGGTGAGTTGCCATTGATGAAGTTTGGTATGATAAAGTTGATGTAGGATCGTTGCAAAGATATAGGAGTTGTGATTGGTGTTGTTTACGGTAAGGATATTGGTGATTTCTTATTTCTCTCCAAAAATAGAATCTGAAAAAAATTTCCCCCAGAATTTGAAATACACCATAAAATGTAGTTCTAAGGTTACTAGAAAATTTTGAGTTTTAAAAATTTTGGCGCCAAATTTCACCGTAAAAATTCAAATTTTGACATAAAAATTTGAATTTTGGGCCAAAATTTTCACCGTTATACCAAAATTTGAATTTTGCGTAAAAATTGAACGTTTAGTCTCTCCAAAAAATTAAATTTTACTCAAATTTTCCCGCCAAAAAACTTTTTTTTTTAGACTTCTAATATATGAGAGAAAGGTAGTCAAATCGCAATGAGGGAATGTAGCCAAATCGCAATGAAGGACTGAAGCCAAGTCGCAATGAAGAAATGAAGCCGAATCGCAATTAGCAAACCGCAACTGACAAATCTCAAGGAAGAGCTTTAGTCAAAACGCAATGAAGAGCTTTGAGTGAAAACGCAATAAAGAATTTTGGTCAAACCGCAATAAAGAAATCTTGTCAAAACGCAATGAGGAATCTTGAGTCAAAACGCAATGAAGAATCTTGAGTCAAAACGCAATACCCAAAACGAAAAGAGGCAAAATGCAATGCCCAAAACGCAATAAGCAAACCGCAGTCTTGAAGAGGCAAAACGCAATACCCAAAATGCCATAAGCAAACCGCAGTCTTGAAGAGGCAAAACGTAATACCCAAAACGCAATAAGCAAACCGCAGTCTTGAAGAGGCAAAACGCAATACCCAAAACGCAATCAAGAATCCAACCAGAGAGTCAAACCGCAGTGAAGAAAAATACGAACTTTTTCACCTAAAATCACCTAAAAATCACCCTTTTTGACGTTTTTGATTCATATCTTTTGCACAACTTAATCCTAGAAGGTTATAACTACTCGAAAAACACTAACTTTAATACCACAGATGTGAGAATCGAATAAAGCTAAGAAAAAGACTATAAACCTTCAAAAGACCAAACTTTTGATCTAAACTAAAACCAAACTCGAAGAATTGGACAGAAACTCGAAGGATTTGGTCTGTGAATAGTAACTCGATCCAAAAGTCTTCTCCTAAATCTTTGTTTGGCTATTAATACCACTTGTTATTAGCTAAAATCACTACTTTATCACACCAATAATATAGAATGCGAGTGGTACTAAAGAGATAGAAAGATAGATGAGGCGTGGTACTAAAGAGAGATGGAAGATGTAAGCAACTCGTGTATATTAGATTAGTAGAAGAAAGAAAGAATACAAGAGAAACACACACTCCCACCTTTACCCTCTTTCAAGCACACCTCTAAATGAGGTAGGAGTGTCTGTTTTATAGATACAATGGATGAAGTCTATGGGCTTTATGATGGGCCTTTCATGGTCTTGGATTGGACTTGTTACATGGACTATTATGACTAGGCTTTTAGTCACTTAGCTTAGACCAACTCTATTAGCCCATCATCTATTCTATACATATAACACGACACAAATACAAAGTTATAAATAAGAAATGACCATCACTTTTAAATTAATGCTAACACATGAGTCAAAGACAAAAATAAATTTTTTATATTTAAAATAAATTGTAATAAATAATAAGTCGAAAGAAAAACTTATAAATATAAGTCGAGTTAAGAGCTCGTAAGCTTAAGTAAAAGCTTAAACATCAGTAGTAATTTTGGTTAATACAAACATTCATTTTTACTTCACGTTTTCCACTTAGCTTAATTTTTTTTAAATAGGATATTAGTAACTAAAATTTAAAAAACATGCTATTATCGCTGTTAAAAAAAATAAAAAATAAATAATAAATAAAGAAGTAGAAAACATTATTAATAATTGCTGAAAAAATTACTTTTTTTTTAACGAATATTACGTAAACTTTTTTTTTTTTTTTTTTTTTTCTAATCTATCTTTTGTTGTTAATTTTTTGTTCTTTCAACTTTTTGAACATTTTTTACAAACTGATTATTTTTCTATATTGTATTATTTTTATAAGATCTTAACTCATGTGGTATAAATGTATAATAGATATGCTGATATTTGACCGTGTAAACAAATGAAGAGGTATACTTGATTGCGCGTTGCGGCCAGTGCAAAAACGTTTATTTTATAGTAACAAGATAAAAATTTTATGGGCTAATAGTCTGAAAATGCATTAAACTTGCCATATTTTCCTTTTGTATGCTATAAACTTTTTTTTTCCTAAAAAATTCAAATACTTTCTTAATTAAAAAATTCAAATACTTTCTTAATTTTGCTATTGTAGCCATAAATCTGACGTGACATAACCTAATCAAGAGTTAATTACATAAATCATCCATGTGGCCCTAAACAATTATACCATTCGTCCTTGAGTTAATTAAATAAAAGGTCCCTGTGGCTCTAAACAATTACACATGTCGAACCACTCGATCAAATTTTTTTATCGACGCAAAAAGTGATCTATCATGTATACGTTTTTATGAAGCCCCGAGAGTATCGATCACGTTTACATTTTAATCTAAGCAAAAACTTGATCGATCATGTATACGTTTTTATGAAGCCCCGAGAGTATCGATCACGTATACATTTTAATCTAAGCAAAAACGTGATCGATCATTTATACGCTTTTATGAAGCCCCGAGGATCCACATACGTGATCGATCACATTTTTGCTTCGATGAAATTTTTTATCACGTATAAAAAAAGGAAGAAGTGATCGAGTGGTATTGAAGCAAAAAAAAAAAAAAAAAAAAAAAAAAAAAAAAAAAGTCTAAAAAATGGAAGAAAAAGAATGGATAAAAATATATACGTGATCGATCACGTATAAATTTTTTTATGTATTTTTGTACGTAAAAAATATGGCAAAAGATTTGATAAAAAATGTGGTATAAAAAATGTGGCAAAAGATTTGATAAAAAAAATGTGGTATAAAATTTTTTAGAGCAACAGGGATGATTTATGCAATTAACTCAAGGACAAATTATGTAATTGTTTAGAGCCACATGACAATTTATGTAATTAACTCTTGAAGACGACATGTGTAAATTATTAGAGACACAGAGACCTTTTATGTAATTGACTCAAGGACGAATGGTGTAATTGTTTAGAGCCACAGAGACAATTTATGCGAATTTATGTAATTAACTCTTGATTAGATCATGTCACGTCAAATTTATGGCTTCATTAGCAAAATTAAGAAAGTATTTGAATTTTTTAGGGAAAAAAAAGTTTGTAGCATACAAAAGGAAAATGTGACAAGTTTAATGAATTTTCAGACCATTAGCCCAATTTTTATTTAAGTAACGTATAAAATAAAATTAAAAAAAATTAAAAAAAAAAAAAAAAAAAAAAAAAATCACGTATGTATGATAATATATACTATCTAAGATAGTGATATATGGATACTATAAGTATTTATTTTCATTGGGCTAGGAGTAAACGTAATGGGGCGTTGTTTGCCTTGTTTGTTCACTAACATCGCCCTTATTACCAAAACGCAGGGGCGTTGTTGCAAAGATTTTGCTCCACCAGGTTGTTCTGACAACGCCCCGAAACTTGCTTATTTCAAAGAAAATGACGGTTTGGTACTAAAAAAAAATCCTCCACTCACCACTACACCACTTTTTCAATAAAGCCCAACAAAGCCCCCACTGCCACATGGCGAACAACGCCCCACCCTCTCTTAGGCACCACTGCACAATACACATAGTCTAAGGAGCATCTGCAAGTTTATAACATCTGTCAAGACATTAAAACAGCATTATCCGCAAACATTTACAAGACAAACCAGAAGCAAAAGAAGCATTGCTTTATATGAAAACTCTTCACATCAATTATTGTAATCACTGCTTGCAATTTCATGATAAAAAGAACCTTCAAAACATATAACGCGAAACTAAGCTTTGTGAAAACTATGTCTTGCCATGCTGATAAAACATGTTTGTTTAGCTTACTTTACTGTATACTTATTCCCACTAGTAATTTAACCAAGTAACCTACAAACCAAACAAACAACAACAACACCAACCCAGCTAGCATACAAAGAATAATCATAAATCTGATGAATTCTACAGTTTCAATAACCTTCCCCTCAATCGAATCCACTTTGAGACCATTTATCTTCGCTTCTGGTTTTGGTTTTTCTCCACAATCATTGCTTTTGATAGTTGATTTCAAAGCAACCGAACTTTCCATTAGCAACGCCTTTGGTTCTTCTGTAATGGGCGCACCGACATTCTTATGTTCCTCAGGTTTTTCAAGACTTTTACTGTTTGAATTTTTTGATAATAACGGTTCAACCTCCACCAATTTATCAGACATGTCTCCACTGCACAAAATAAAAGTAACGTTTTGTAAAACAAGTTATTAAAAGCTACAAATGACGCATATGGCACTAATGTTATGACAAAATTTTTGATTCATATGCAAAATGTGTAATTAACACATACGTAGACACTAAGTTTGAAAGAACTTTGTCCGGCCATGCTGATAGAACAAGTTTTAACTATCACAATTTGTTAAATGGAAAATTCTTTTCCATAACATAAACAACGATAAGCACAAACAAAAGATAAATAATCACTGCGCACTTGATCAGTTGGATGTCATTAGCATCAGCCTTTCTGTTATCTGGATCTGCACTCTTTTTAGAATCCACTATTGATTTATGGTTTTCTCCACAATCGTTGCTTTTAATGGTTGATTTCAAATCAACCGCAACAGCATTCTTATTTTCCTCTAGTTTTTTTAAACATGAAGTAGTCGAATCATATGTTAGTAACGGGACCGATGGGTCAACCCCCTCTTTGATAAAGTTCAAATCCTTGTAGTTATCTGAAATCTCTTCGCTACAGAAAATTAAATAACGTTTTGTTAAAAATAAGTTGTTCGAGCCTGCAGTATGTAAGTTTCTCATTTAGATACTAAAACTTACTATAACATTTGGACTGATTGGTGACGTTCATCAAGGATCTTCTGCAACTATAACAAAACCAAAGAACTATTAAAAAAAGTTTAAGATTGGTGTTATCATTAATCAACTATTATGTTACATTATGATCACCTTGTTGTTCTCAAAAGTTTCTTCTTTGAGTCTATGAAATTCTTCTACCGCCCTCTCTATTTGATTTTCATGGTATGCAAGTGCGTGTTCATTTTCTTCTTTTTTTCTAAACGCCAACTCCTTTTCAGTTAGAGCTGAGTTTAATCTCAACTCAAGGGATGTGCGCATCTAATGAAAAGAAAATGATAGTAATTACTAATTAGCACTCAACGCAGCTTGATCGAGTTACCAACTAACCCACAGAACAAATATAGTACTCATACCTTGTTAAGAAGGTCTAGGGATCTATCTTCATCATCCAACATATTCGTGACACGGCCTCTAAGCACCACCATTTTAGTAGCTAAAACATCATTTTCAGCATTCAACTTTTCAACAAGCTAAAGATCGAAACCAAATATTAAGTAATTAAACTCACTTGTAACTTTGACATGAATTTATACACGTAAGAAAATCAATTAAAACGAAGTTTACAACCATATTATTTGCTTCTTGGACTTGTAGCAGCGTTTTCTTACGTTCCTCCACCTTTGCAAGAATATCTAAACCACTCAAAGCCGTTTCCTCTTTTGCTTCTTCTGCAGCTCTCTCTTCTTTTTCAACTTCTCCCATAAGCCGGTTAACTAACTCCATTGTTGTCAAAATTGTTTTCTGCAAAAAATAAAAACTTTGAACAAACATACAATAAAACAACCCAAAATTCTTTGTCCCAAACAAAAACAAACAATTATACAAATATATATATGGGACAGGACTAATATATAGGACAGGACTATATATATATATATATATATATATATATATATATATATGGGACAGGACTAATAACATTGCATGATTGAACATATATTTAGTTATAGTTAAATATAAAAACATACCTGCTTTTCTCTAACATCTTGAATGGAAGTGTCAAGCATGCAACAAAGTTGGTGGGAACTGGTGTTCATAATGTCCGTCGACGTCGAGTCATCCTTATGATAAACTTGCTCAATCTCGTAACCAGTGGGCTTATGTAACTCCATCTGATCATATCCAGATGAATGTAAATTAAGTTGAAAGTTGCACATTATTACAGTAAAGATTGTCCATAACACATAAAGTACAACTAATTAACTTCAAAAGAATAATGATATAACATGCTACATGTACAGGTGTACTTATATGTGTAACAACTAACAGGCAATCGATCCTAAGTTACAGAACATTGTTCGATAAGTAAAAGATGCATGAATATATATATACCTGCAGAGCCATTATAAACCTGCAACTTATTAATTAATCTTAATAAATAGGGCAGAATGTAGGTTAATCTAAAAGGTAAAATATATAGGGTTTAATTTAACTTGGTAACCGGAGTTAAGTTGGTAACTAGCGATATTTTTGCTAGTCAGGATTCGTCATTATCACTTTTTGATATTGTTCAGAATCTATAGAAATTTCTACGAAATTGACAATAGTCAAAACTTCTATTTTTCAAACCGCGTCCTCAAACATGGATAACTAAATCAATACTATAAGAGTAATTTACATGGTTCGTCCATGTGGTTTAGGCTAAATCTATAATTGAGTCCTTATCTTTTCAATTTTGCCTAATTTATCCTTATAATGAAACTATATAACACCATTCATCCTCACCGCCCAATTTAGTTATCTTCTCTGTTAGGTCCCGATCATCAAGTGACAACGTTAGTCCATTAACCAAACAATAATTTGCAACGTTAGTCCTATACACCAACGGCCGTTTCTAATAAACTCAAATTTTGGTTTCTTACATTTTTGTACGTATTTATACATTTTTTGTATGTTTTCGTCTATTTTTCATACGTTTTTATCCGTTTTTATTTATTTTTATACGTTTTCGTCCGTTTTTATACATTTTCGACTTGTTTTCTTACGTTTTCACTCGTTTATTTATTAATTATTTATTTTATTTTTTTACGTTTTCATACGTTTTCTTACGCTTTCATACGTTTTTGTCCGTTCATATACGTTTTCGTCCGTTTTTATACGTTTTTGTCCGTTATTATGCGTTTCTGTCCATTTTCTGATGTTTTCATACATTTTATCTGTTTTTATATGTAAACATTGGGTGAAAACGAGTGAAAACATATAAAAACTAACGAAAATGTATATAAACGGAAGGAAAACGAGCGAAAACGTATAAACATCGACGAAAACGTATGAAAACGGACGAAAATGAATAAAAACGTAAGAAAATCAAATTTTGAGTTAATTAGAAACGGCCGTTAGTATAAAGGACTAACGTTGCAAACGATTGTTTGGTTAATGGACTAACGTTGTCACTTGATTTGTAATTTAGCTAGGTTGTTGTGTTTATGGCCTGTCATGAACACTAGTTTATCAAGCTTTTTGCTTGAGGTTAATGTGGTCCCTCTGCCACATTCCATTTGTTCTTAACATTTTTTGTTGGTTATATATTTTCCGGGGTAATTCCCTTTACCCAAAAAAAAACGTTGTCACTTGATGACTGGGACCTAACGAAGAAGATAACTGAATTGGGCGATAAGGATGAATGGTGTTACATAGTTTCATTATAAGGATCAATTAGGCAAAATTGAAAAGATAAGGATTCAATTAAGGATTTTGCTTAAACCACAGGGACGAACCATGTAATTTACTGATACTATAAATAACTAATAAAGAACATAAAATAACAAGGCTAAACAAAGTATTAACTCTTTTTATATATTTCCTGAATCATGGGTATATATATGACATTTTAACAGATTAATCATCCGTGTTTTTATTTTTTATTTTTTGAGTGATAATGTTATCCGATCTTTTAGCTGATTAATTCAAGGTGTTTAAGCCCACCACAACAAATACTCAAATTAGGCAAAACCCGCCCCTTGGGATCATCTCACCAGTCAAACCACATGATACCGCTAAGCTAGAAGCGCTTTGACAATGAAGGGTTAAATGATCTTCAGAGTACAGGCACAATGATCATAGATGTGGAGTCAGCTAAATAGGAAAAAATTAACCAAGCTTTAAAACAGCTTCTTGCAGATAAAAGTTTGCTTCCAAAATACCATTGACATAACCATTCACTACTACAAAATTTTCACTTTACAAAAGAAAACACAAGATAAAAAGATAAATGATAATAACAACCAAACGAATATTGAACGCTATGTCATCAAAACTATCTTGTCTCTGATATGCAGCTGAGCTCTCTTCCGATACCCCTTGAAAACCTTTTATCTTCACTTTCTTGATACAACAAGCAAACTTTCTATTTCCTCGAATCTTGTCTCTTATCTTAGAATTCTTGATTCTTTTACGAAACATTTGACTTCCATGCAGTTTGTTCACCTCCTCGCTTGCTGATTCTGAAGAACTTTCTACAAGATCATTGGTTTTAATGGTAGATTGCAAAGCTAAGATGGATGGTATTCGGGTAGATGACAGTATTTCACCAGACAGTATCACTTGGTCCAGCTCCTTTTTTACGGAATTCACATCCTGACATTTAGCAGATATCCCTCCACTGCACAAATCAACAATTGTTGTGTCTAAGGACTAACAAATATAAGACTCTATATTAAATATGTTTGGTATCTTGAGTTTATCGTTACCATTAATTAGTTTCCTTATTGGGTCCTAGCATTGTATACAAATATAAGTTCAAAACAGTAACAAATTAGTTGCATGTGTCAGTTTGTTGTTCAAAAATTGAAAAAACTTACTGTAACATATGGACTACATCGCCACGATCAACGAGGAGCTCCTGCAACTATAGCAAAAAAAATCCATGATGTGTGGATCATCTTTCTTCTTATAATATATGTAATTGTAACGAGAACACAAGTATAACATGTTAAGTTATATTACAACCTTGTTGATCTCAACTGCTTCTTGTTTTAGTTTCTTCGACTCTTCTACCATCTTTTCTAGGCGCAACTCTTCATGTGCAAGGGCTATTTGAGAAATTGCTTCATTTTCTTGCTTTTTTTTAATTGCTAAGTCTTTTTTCATTTTAGCCGAAGTCAATCTTACATCGAGGGTTGTAAGCATCTAATGAAGGAGTTATTATTGTCATGAGCACACAATAACATCAAGGAAACTTATGTTACTTATATTTGTTTACAAAATTATTACCTCGTCAAGAACTTCAAGAGATCTATCTCCATCATCCAATGTATGTGCCGCCTGTAGTTGAAGCACCTCCATTTTAGTAGCTAAAACAGCCTTCTGTACACAAACTTTTCTAGCTAGCTGCATATCGATACCAATGTGATAACTCTTAGCATGTTTGTAAGTGTGAATATCTAAACTAACCAAGCATGTACACATTGAAATGACTAATAATAAAAACTGAGTAGATGGGTATAAGGTGCCACTAACCATGTCATTTGTTTCCTTTGCATTCCATTGCGCTTGTTTACGTTCATCCATCTTTACAAGAATATCAAAGCCACTCTTAATTGCTTCCTCTTTTGCTTCTTTCGCAGCTTTCTCTTCACGTTCAACTTCTATCATTAGCCTCATAACTTTATCCATTGTTGAATCCAGGGTTTCCTTTAACAGAGGAAATAAAACGACAAAACCATAAAAATATGTACAGCCCAACTTTTTCCTATTGTAATATAACAAAAGTTGATCATGCAAACTTTATATATAACATGAGCCATGTCTATAAAAAAAACCTATCATACTTGTTAAGAAACTCGTATTATGCTGTATAAAAACAAAAAAGTTTGATAACTAATACAAAAGAGAACAATATATGATGCATGTGCTATACAAAATAAAATTTGAACAAAAAAACAGAACTATTTACTTATGGATTACTAGATTTATAAAATCCTTCGAAATTAGTACTAGTACCTTTTTAATTATAACATCTTCAATGAAAGTTTCAAGAAGTTGAGTGGTAGGCATATTGTTCAAAGTAGAATCATCATCAGGAAGATGAACAGTTTCAAACCCCGAATCATCATTATGATCAGTAGTGACCTTACATAAATCCATCTGAGTAGACCAAGAAATAAACTGTTCGGAACAAGAAGATATTAAAATATAAACAGGGAAAAAAAAAGAAAAAAAGAGACGTGTTTAACTAATAGGACTAGTGATTCACTTGATAACCGGGATTCCGTTTGAAACTAACCAGACGTGCTCAACGATTAGGATTCTAAACGGTATAATGTTACTTTGAAAAATAGTCAAAGTTTTTACTTTAAAGAAATTGGAAAATGGCCCTTTTTTTTCCTTCTAAAAAGTATTTGTTAACAAGTTTTATTGTTTCTTGCTAAAAAAAAGAAAAGGGTTATTATTTATCTCCTTAAACTAATCAAAGTCAAAACGGACCTAAACACGTATAGATGATAAATACAATAAATTAATTATAACACCATGATAGGGTTAGAACCAGAATTGAGAAGAAGAAGCTAAAAGTTAGGAGGAAGCTATCACAAAACTGGATAGCAAATCTCATTCACGTAAACGAATATTTATCACCAAGCAAATTACATAAGATACCCTTGTAATGACAAGATTCACGCTCAGGAGGTCGGGGAACTCAAAATAAAGGTTAAACATTGTATTTATTAGATTAAGAATGGGGAGGTGCGTGTGTTTTTCTAGAGAGAGAAAATAAAGAAAAACACACACACCTTATGGTGTAACTGAGAATCCCGCCCTCAGGGGCGGAACCATGTGTACTCCAGGGGTAGCGGTCGCTACCCCTGAACTTTTACCCGATAGTGGAATTTTTGGCAATTTTTTGTGTTTTTCGTACTATGTTTCGTATTTCGCTACCCCTGAAAGAAATTTTCGCTACCCCTAAATAAATTGATCAAGGCCAAATCATTCTTTAAAAAAACTCCAAAGGCCCAAGCCCACTAAATGTTTAAAAATAAAAACAAAAAAACATACAAAAACTTATAATAAAACTGAGTGGCTTATTATAAAATTATAGTAAAAGTCAAATTAAACAAATTCAACACCCTTTTGTTTCCAAAAGAGGACAGCCTATTTCCCACTTACCCCTGGCCCAATGCAAGCAGTAAGAAAAGATTATTCATTTTCATTCCTTTCATTAATTATCATTACTTTTGGGTGTTAATATCTTGAATAAACTCAGGCAGATGTTGATAACAGTGGAACGATTGATTATGAAGAATTTGTTGCTGCAACATTGCATATGAATAAAATTGAGAAAGAAAATCATCTGTTTGCAGCTTTTTCTTACTTTGATAAGGATGGAAGTGGTTATATTACCGAAAGAAAGAAATAAATAATCAAAAGAAGACACCACTCCACGAAGACCAGTCACAACCGCTCCCACCACCAGTCATGACCGCCGACCGGCTTCCGCCACCACTATCCAACAGGTTTGTTTAATTTTGTTTTTGCAATTAATTTTGTTTTTGTCCTAATCTAATTTATTGATATGTTAATTGTTAAGTTAATTGTGTTTTCCCTAATTTAGATTATTGCTAAGTTAATTATTTTTGCCCTAATTTAGTCTATTGCTAATTTAATTGTTTTTGCCCCAATTTATTTTTGCCCTAATTTAGTTTATTCCCTGTTATTTTATTTTTTTTATTTTTTTTTTACATTACAAATTGCAAATCGATTATGTTTGTTAGGATATCATAGGATGTTTTACATTACATTACAAATTACAAATTGCAAATCGATTTAGTTTAAGGTGCTATGTTGTTGTTTTTATTGGTGATACAGTTTGCTAAGGGTGTTTTGTTTGTTTTTGCAGAAAAAGATGGATTTTACTCTGAAAGTAGTTGGTGGTGACATATCAGCTATTCCCGGTGTTGCTGATGCTCTTGAGGTGTGACTTTTTTATTTGTATTAATGATCTCTTTCGGGATGTTTATCACTGATTGAATATCTGTGAGACAGAAATGTTTTAATAATATTTTTAAGAGGTGACATGTTTATGCAGAGTACCATACATGATGCTGTTGAGGATTCAATCACATGGCCTGTCCGAAAAGTTATTCCTATACTCCCTGGTGATTACAGGTATGGCTGCAAAACCAGCAACGAAACTTTTGCGAGGAAAATATTGTACGTAGGGCTTGTGTCACATATCGACTTACTATAGGGGTGGTTCCTGGCATTGGTTTCTTTTAAAAAAAATTATGGTTAACTTTTTTTTTCCGCTACCCCTGAACTTTAGTCCTGGCTCCGCCACTGCCCACCATCCTAGTTGAGACTAGGAGGGTATTTATACTATTTTACAAGTCTAACTTTACACTAATGGCAAAACTAGTCCTTGTACTTTATTCTATTGCAATTCCCGACAATAACAAACTTTAAAGGCTAACAATCTCTCCTCAAAGTGAAGTTATACGGGAATTGCTTACAACGTTCCCTACAAGTAAAATGTAAACCATAAGCGCAGAGAAAGGTCTTCAAACTTCATTACTTCGTTCAGCTTGCAGAAACTTCTCAGCTGTCATTTCTTTACTTGCAGACGAACCATGTGAGAAAATCTAATTAGGGTTTAATTATGTGTGCCGTGAGTGCTCTCCCCTAATTAGTGCTCTCCCCCAAACTGACAACCATACTTATAAGTGCTCTAAGTGCCCTGCTGTTCGGGGGAATAGAGTATCAATATCTTTATCTTACCAAATGCGATAGTCTTTGTCCGAGAAACAATTGCGAAAAAGGCCAATTGCGAAAGAGACCAGTTGCAAAAGGGACCAATTGCGAAAGGGACCAATTGCGAAAGAGTTCAACCAATTGTGAAAGCGAAAGGGACCAATTGCAAAAGAGTTCAACCAATTGCGAAAGAGTTCAACCAATTGCGAAAGGGTCAGATTTGCAATAGGCTTTTTGTAGCCATCTTTTCTCGATCAACAACCACCAACAACTCGTAAAACTTGAAATGCATCCCAGTTATGTCCTCGATGTACACATTTCTCTCCCCTGATGATTACGATTCGTCGAAATCAGCATAATGGTGTGTACGTGAAGTATCAACTGGAAGCCCGTTATCGAGAATCATATCAGCCCGTGAGAAGATGTCGAAATACCCAATCTACTAATAATACCATCTAAAATGTGTAACTCTTTATCAACCTCCTTTATAAAAAACAACGGCTTTATGTAGTGACTACTGATGGAGAAAATCCAGTATGACGAACTTGAGACTGAAGTAATATAACCCAGACATGTGACTTAAGCTTGCACTGTTGTATGACTAAGTACCTATACTTGAGCACTACAACGTAACTCCTTAAAGCATAGGTCGTTTCTGTTGGAATATGGAAGTTGGAATAGCTTAAATACAACTAAAGGTGTGTGAGCCTATTGGGGGCACATACATTAAACACTTAGAGTATGTTAAATTCTTCGCGTATACCAAAAAGACATGAAATGAACTAGACAAGACGTCTTACTTGTCCTAACCATTGTGGCCAGCTTATGAAGGATCTAGAAGGGATCTTGGAATGTCTAGATTCATTAGTGATAAGGAGGAAAGGAAGAGTTATGATAAGGCTTAAAGTTGGAAGAGTTTTAAGCTTATCATAAATGTGTTTTAGCATTATCATGAGTAAGATTGAGAGGCTATATAAACCTCCCATCCCTGCTCATGATATACGACACAAAATTAAAAAACCAAAAGCAAATTACTATAATTCTTTTAGTCAACATATACGTAGCAGCTACTGACAATTCAAAGGGTTTCTTTTGGTTCTTAGTAGCTACTGACAACACAACATTGCTTTTGTTTTGTTTCTCCACGTAGCAGACATATATAAGTAACAAAAGAATTCATTTTTTGTTTACTTTTATTTTGTCTTGTTCCTCCTTTAACCAAATCAAACGTATCCCTTTGTGGGATTTGATTTGGGTCAAGTAAGCTACAACAATAACATTGTTTGGGGCTGTTTTGGTTTTGACATTCGATACTTGGTATTTGGTTGATACGTAATACTCGGCTAGCATTCCGGGCATACTTGGTTAACGTGTTTGTGTGAGCAACCGTAGAGGTAGTATATATTTACTACTTAGTTTCATTTGCGGTGACCACAAGGTTAGTTTCGATTTATTTGTTCTTGTCCTTTAGTTGTTATATTTGTTTATTATTTGTGTTAATTCTAATAGCCAAACTAGATCCAATATTCCGCTGCGTACTCGTAGTGTTAATTGGTTAACATATTAATAAATCCAACAGTGGCATCACGAGTTCAACTCGTTTGGTGTATTCTGGGTTACACAATTTAATAAACACGTTAAAAGGCTGCATGAAATCTACTTTAGTTATTTGTTTTATTTTTATTTTGACAACTACAATGCAATACTTGTCATTAATTAATAAAAAATAACAAGACACAAACAAATTAATTAAAGGTTAATTAGATACATAAAATAGCAAATTAATAGTTAATAAGTTTGCCATGTTATTTTATGTGTGTATTCCGGCTATAAGACCTACGCAATCAATTTTTTGATGCATGTGGCGATCTAGGCACTTGATGAAAACCTAGTGAGGGTCTTATGGTTCTCCTTTTGGGGAAGACTCGCGAGAGAACTCGGATTTTATGTGTTTAATTAATGTCTTTGTTTATGTTTGTGATTCCATATGTGCATAATTGTTATATGTTTTACACACCTAATTGCATGCAATATGGAATAATACATATGCGAAACCATGACGTTAAAAGGGTATTAATTTACACGCCTAAATATCATGCTTAATGTAACATGCTATTTGATTCGTGGAAAATTGTTTTTTGTAAAATTAATTTACCTAAATTATTGAAACAAGTTTTTCATGAAATTAAAAACTGGACGATATGGACACTTGGGAAGTACGGCTCACCTACTAGAACAAACTATAAGGGGGGTATAAGGCGGTGCGCACAGTCACACCTAAAGGATTTCCGGTCATAGCTTCGCGCTGACTTGGTCCTCCGCTTCCTTGCGAGTTCGATTGGAGCTACCGTGAACCATGATGATCACTACAGTGTCATGACTAAATGTTTTTAAATTAAGTGCTACAAAGTTGTTTTGCATGCTTCTTTGTACACGATTTTACCACATTTATGTGTATACCCTATGTGTAAAATTTTAAGTCTATGCCAGCCAACCAAGAACACGTACTTTTGGCTTGACCTCTTTGGTCAGACCTTAGGGCCATTCCAAACCCATGGCATATTTTGCTCATTGGTCAGACCTTTGGTGATATTTGCACGTTCTTGCTTGGTCGACTTATTTCGAGTATGCTTGGTCAGACCTTGGACCCGAGGCATAAGATGAGACTAAACATGCTCAGGATATTATTACTTGTCTACTAATGTCTTGATCAGTCTCATAAGTCTAAGAGTTGCAGTTTATGCAATTAACGCTCGTCGCTTACCTCTTGCCCTACTTGTTTACACGCTGGTCAGACCTTCGGTAATAAGTGGGAGGTCAAGATGGATCTTAGTCTTAATTAGTAATTAATTGGGTAGTTAATTCTATTAAGAATTTAATTATCGAAAATACTAACATTGAACTTTCTATGTTCTGATTAAAATTGTGTTGTTGCAACATAATTCGTAAACAAAAGTTTGTTTTTCTTAAAAAGACACACTTAGTCTCTTTTCCTGGTAAGAAGAGTGAGACTTATTCCTATTTATTTCTCCTTAGTTGACAAACTAAGATAGGATTACAATTGTTAAACTCACTTATGATCTTTCATTACCCTTTTCCGGTATTGAAATAATTGAAAAATAAAATATTTTGTGTAACTAGAAAACATTTTGTCTATAGCTACCAAAATAAATGACATCTTGCACTTGTCACGATGTATGAGTTTAAACCGCAAAGAGTAAAGAAATTACTAGCATATTCGCTAGGTATTTTTCTTGGACTCTTATTATTCCTTATAGTGCTAAATACCCTTGGGGCTATGTAGACGATAAAGGAGGAATTGCATGCTAACTATTCAAGTTAAATGAAAGCATGAATGGCTAGTCCCTCATCTACATAAGTAGGACTTCATATACTCTGTTCAATACCTAAGTACATTGCTACTTGTAGGCATTCGAAGAGAATAGGAAAGTGTATTAAATTGCAATATGCTTTCTACTGGCAATGTAACACTTACAATGTTGACAAATCCAGTGGGAGCATTGCGTTTTATTACTGAAATAACATTCTTGTAATGTTGTCAATTTCAGTGGGAGCTACGAGATTTATTTCCTTGTTAGTCACCCATATCATTTCAAACTTGCTTTGAAATAATTCATTACTTTCCGAATATGAACGACCATTTCTTACAGGATAATTGCATTTTATTTTATTAGATAACACGTTGCCTTTCTGCTGTTGCTTTCTGAACGTTATCTATATAATAATAATCCACAATTCCTTATTAAAGGTTATGGTTCTAAAACTACTAGTAACATCTATGACATTATCATATTGTTTACACAATCAATCACATGTTGTTTGTTTTCATAATATGATGTTGTGCCTTACACAAGTGGGAGAAATCTCAAAGTGTGTGCAAGGAACAACATATTATTTGTTTCTCTTGACCTCAAGGTAAGAAAGCTAATAATTCTACTAGGACTTAAACACACAAGATGTTTGTTGCCCTACTACATTCAAATGTCATGATATAGTGTAAAGATACTTCAACATTTCGACTACATGTTTTAGTCAACATAATTATGGTTAAATGATAATAATCATAATTCTGAAGTATAAAATTAACTTGAAATTACTACAGAACTCAAGAGTTTGCGTTCATGATTACTTTTGTTAGTATAATTATGTTTACATGTTAAGACATAATTATAAAGTCCTTGAATTAATCAATGACTTATAACATAAAGTATATAGTAAAATTGTTATGTCTTCTTGTTAACACATAAACATGAGGCCTTTGAATTATTCAAAGACTTATAATGTATTATTGACATGTTATGTTTTCTTGTAAACACATGAACATATAATTCTTGAACAGTTATGTCTTCTTGTTAACACATGAGCATAAGGTTCTTGTATTATTCAAGAAATATACATTATAGCATGCACTTGGTTCGAAAATACTTAATATGCAATTTGACTCGACCCAATTGACAAGTATTTGATCCAAAGAGAATTAAATTACCTATGAAATTCTGATATAGTTTCACAATTCAAATACTTATAGAATACCACATTATTATGGTATTTCTAATAGGTTGAAACAAACAATATTCATATTGTTTGGTTCATGATAGCTTTAATTGCTCTGCCTCCAAAATCCATCAAGGTTAGAAATTTGCGTGTGTCGTGGACATACTCAATATGGTTCAAACCTAGAAGGTATTCAAGACAACCCATGACCGAAAACCCTAAACCTTTAGGGATTTTTGGTTTTTCCACTCAAAGTAATCGAATCCTAAACCCTTTTGGGTTTTGATTTTTCTACACTTCCTAGCTTGAAGATTGTAGTATCGGTGTTCCTCCTAGCTCGACGAAACACAAAATGGTTGCTAAGGTTTTCGGTTAAAGGGTGATACAAAATTAGGGTTTTGCTACAAACCTTAATTAGAGTTGTTGGAAGAAATTCCATTATGTCTTGATTTAAGTTCTGAATTTGTTAAAATCTTATGAAGCATTTTATTAACAATCTTGATATGAGAACTTAAAATGTATTTTGTGGTTCCCAAATAAAAAACAATTTATTGTTGCTTAAATACTTAGTATTTAGAGAATTGTCTCTACTTACAAAAGTAAGTGGGAGCATCAACAAATCTTGAAGATATTCAAGAACAAATACATAACCTTCTAAAATCCACTTATTAATGTCATACTAAGGATAAACATGTAAATGTTGACCGAAGTATAATGTTACTCTCATTCATAAATCTGCAAGGATGCCTCATCACTTGATTGATATTTTGATATCAATGCTGAGGAATATAAGTTAATGGATCATTAAAAATCTACTAACTGATAACGTACATTATCACATCTTGAATCTGATAAATGTCTTAGAATTATGAATGATAAGATGCAGTCCTTAAAAGGCAAATCAATGTTTTGACCTTGATTGTTGTTTTGCCTAACAGTTAACCTATGAGGTTGGAATAAGTTTCTTTTGAAGAAAGGCTCACAAGGACAAAATTGTATACATGTTAATGCATGGCTTATAATAAGAAGTTTTAATCTTACTCATGCAATTGACTGTGATTAGATTTTCTTATATACATGCATTAATTAAATAAAGATAATTAATTGTCATACATGTTTCCTTGAATGTGGAATATGGCAATTAAGTTTTATAACTCTTTCTTTAATGATTACTTTTTGCGAGGACGGTGTGTAATCAAAAGGGTTATGAGTCTATATAATCTTTATGTAATATACAAGTTTAAGCAATCCAAGTTTGGATCGAATCAGGCATCTAGGAGCTGAGATCTTGAATTTAATTACAATATGATTTTGATTGAATTAAGATAACTCCTTGAGTACATCTAACATTAAGTGGGAGCACTATGTTTTTCCTTAAAGTTCATATGTTGTATAACATATTGAAGATATCACTCCATTTAAGCTAGATTTTAATCCTTAAGCTTGGAATGAAACTTCACTTGGGATTTAGGGAATAGAATAAACGACCTTGGAATAAATGTTTATTTGGAATAAACATATGCGGAAAATTAAGTCCAACACAAATGCAATATATCATCGAAGCAAGTCTTAAATGGTATATTTCACTCAGAATAATTTATTACATGGATGGAAACCTTATGTTTTTAACTAAAGATTTATCATGTATATATTATGTTGTGTATAAGACTGGTTGTTACTTTTGCACTAGAGCAAGATGAGCTGACAACAACAATATCTAATTGAGAGTATTTAGATTATTGTTAATACATATGTTTACGAATTATAAAGCATAGTGTTGTATACGTACAATGATGCTAGAGGATAATTAAATCTAGTTAAAGTTGGATTTTATCATTTATGATAAATCTGCTAACTAGATATGCTCAACGAAGAGCATTGTTGCATTACACATTAAGGAATAAAGAGTACTTTACATTTTAAGAAACTGTAAAGATGATTGTCAGTATGTCGTTGACTTCTAATACCTTATGCAAGGTAGGGCAACATCTCCATACTATGACACTTGCAGTAGTATGAGCATATGAGATAAGACACTCATCTCAAATCCCTCACTATATGTGAAATTTGAAAATAGTATTCGGAAAGTTTACTCAGATGACTATATAGTTTTCTTGCAAAGAAAAGTTGAGAATGTTGGAAACATTTGACTTCAACTTACTAATTAGTCTCATGCATATCTGTTTTTAGTATTTGGATAATTGGGATTGTAAGACAATTTTTACTTTATGATTAATAAAGATACTTGGTATTTGTTATTCATTCATATAATAATTGTTATCCTATATTTGCATGTTTAATCCTTGAATGATTTTATCATTCTAAATATGTCCATTGTCGGTTAACAATATGGGAATATTGTTATGCAAGGCAAATGTGAGTGTTGGTTATATTCTATGAGAATGTGGATTGTTCCCGCCAAACTCATATGTATTCACAAGGGATGCATATTGGATACCCCAACTTCAAACATTTACTTTTGGATCCTTGTCATGAGTAAGATGTTGAAAATGGTTTATTAAGTCATCCTTAGACTTGAGATACAAGCAAGTTCTGTTATGTGTGGATATCACTTTTGTAATTATATGCCAAACGCTGTCCTGAATAAGGTAGTTATAAAAGCTATTTTTCGGAGTGATGTGAAGCAGCATCCACAACACTTGTAGTCAACAAAGGATTTGTTACTCCACTTGATATGTGCAGAAAGATACCATGGGCCCTCTCCAGAATTAATCAGATAATTGTTCGGCCGAACCCAAAGGGTAATGCAAGATGATGCTTGATTACATTTGGTATATCTAATTAAATTCTATAACGAGAATCAAAATGGTTAAACTATATGGAATGAGTTAGGATCCATATCCATGGTTTAACGGTATCTATAACAAAGGATGATAAAAGCAAGACATAAATGACCATGCTACTGAGAATGATTTATGAAACTACATCTCAGACACCTTTAGTTTAAATAGCGAGTGAGAGCGTTGCTAGACGTTTCCATCGTTGGTATTTGTGCTATCTACTACTCCAACTCCCAAGTGGGAGCTGTTGGAATATGGAAGTTGGAATAGCTTAAATACAACTAAAGGTGTGTGAGCCTATTGGGGGCACACACGTTAAACACTTAGAGTATGTTAAATTCTTCGCGTATACCAAAAAGACATGAAATGAACTAGACAAGACGTCTTACTTGTCCTAACCAGTGTGGCCAGCTTATGAAGGATCTAGAAGGGATCTTGGAATGTCTAGATTCATTAGTGATAAGGAGGAAAGGAAGAGTTATGATAAGGCTTAAAGTTGGAAGAGTTTTAAGCTTATCATAAATGTGTTTTAGCATTATCATGAGTAAGATTGAGAGGCTATATAAACCTCCCATCCCTGCTCATGATATACGACACAAAATTAAAAAACCAAAAGCAAATTACTATAATTCTTTTAGTCAACATATACGTAGCAGCTACTGACAATTCAAAGGGTTTCTTTTGGTTCTTAGTAGCTACTGACAACACAACATTGCTTTTGTTTTGTTTCTCCACGTAGCAGACATATATAAGTAACAAAAGAATTCATTTTTTGTTTACTTTTATTTTGTCTTGTTCCTCCTTTAACCAAATCAAACGTATCCCTTTATGGGATTTGATTTGGGTCAAGTAAGCTACAACAATAACATTGTTTGGGGCTGTTTTGGTTTTGACATTCGATACTTGGTATTTGGTTGATACGTAATACTCGGCTAGCATTCCGGGCATACTTGGTTAACGTGTTTGTGTGAGCAACCGTAGAGGTAGTATATATTTACTACTTAGTTTCATTTGCGGGTGACCACAAGGGTTAGTTTTCGATTTATTTTTCTTGTCCCTTTTAGTTGTTATATTTGTTTATTATTTGTGTTAATTCTAATAGCCAAACTAGATCCAATATTCCACTGCGTACTCGTAGTGTTAATTGGTTAACATATTAATAAATCCCAACAGTTTCATATACCCATCCAACCTTCCTTAATAGTATATGAACATCTCTTGAATTATCCACATCTTTGTGTGACACTGAGTACTACAATGTAACCCCTTTAAGTGATAGTTAACTAGGTCTTCGTCCATCTACCCCTTGACCTATGAAAACTAGATAAATCAAGACTTAATCATTTAATGATCTGTTAGCTCAAACAAGGATCTCGAAGAATCATGCATCCAACCAACCTCGATATCTTCAAGATACTAAGTACACACACCCGTGATATTCCACTTCGACTTCAAATAGGCAATAATGAATCATCATCCTTGTAGTCACAGTTGATAACAATCAACAATCAATATTTAGCCATTGTCATTTGATTGCGAATCTTGATCAGTATCTTTTAAGCTATACGTGGTGATGTTGACGGTGTATGCCAATAATATCATTTTTTTTATTATTTATTTTTTTTTATTTTTTTTTTCATAATTTGAAATATACTAGGAAATGCAATTATAAGAAGACTAGAAAAATTTGAGTGTTACATATTTTGACGCCAATTTTCACCAAAAAAATTCGAATTTTGACCTACAAATTTGAATTTTGGGCCAAAATTTTCACTGTTATATCAAAATTTGAATTTCACGTAAAAATTGAACGTTTAATCACCTGAAAAAATTAAATTTTACTCAACTTTTCCCGCCAAAATTTTCACTGTTATACCAAAAATTGGCATACTCAATGTTTTCCTTGCTCGGAAATTTTTCTCTAACTCGGAAGAATTCTATTTGCTCGGAGAAAAACTTGCTCGGAAAAACATACTTACTCGGCAAAAAACTTGCTCGGAGAAAATCCTTGCTCGGAAATGTCCTATCTCGGAAGAATTGGACTTACTCGGAAAACTTTACTCGGAAGATTTGGGTCTAACTCGGAAGAAATTATCCTTGCTCGGAAGATTTTGTGCTACCTCGGAAATCCTTACTCGGAGGATTCAGTGCTTACTCGGAGGAATTTGTGCACTTACTCGGAGGAATTTCCACTTACTCGGAAATTTTTGTTCCTTGCTCAGAAAATTTTTTCTTACTCAGAGAAATACGTAACTTTTTCGAGAAAAAACACCAAAAAATCACATTTTTCACCAAAAATCACCACGATTCGATCCAGGTTTGCTCTTGATACCAATTGTAATGACAAGATTTACGCTCAGAAGGTCGGGGGAACTCGAAATAAAGGTTAAACATTGTATTTATTAGATTAAGAATGGGGAGGTGTGTGTGTTTTTCTAGAGAGAGAAAGTAAAAAAAACACACACACCTTATGGTGTAACTGAGAATCCCACCCTCCTAGTTGAGACTAGGAGGGTATTTATACTATTTTACAAGTCTAACTTTACACTAATGGCAAAACTAGTCCTTGTACTTTATTCTATTGCAATTCCCGACAATAACAAACTTTAAAGGCTAACAACCCTAGACAATGTCAATAAAACAAATGCCCCCTTAGTCTTGACAGTAATAAAAAACATAAAAATAAACGTAACACACCACATTTGGATGTCTGAACTTGAATTAGCAGCATATCTATTCATTTAAATTGGGGTATATATTAAAAAACGTACGCAACTTTACGTAAAATATGGTTTTACGTAGCCAACAATTCATCACCCTATTTTTGATGCCAACTCCTTAATACCCCTTTAGAAACGCATTGTTTAACCTTTATTGCCGGTAGCCCGTATTTGCTTCTTTTTCACTTTGCAAAATAACCAACCTGGATTTACAGGTCAGACTCCATCTTCCCCACCACATGCTTCCATGAAATTTACACACGCTCTTGTTAGTACGAGGTTAGGTACGAGGTTGTTGCTTTATATTCGAACCTTATCCAACCATTATACTCAACTTTACCCCACAGCAAATTTAATGAACGTCACTTTCCAAACCCTAATTTGAAAAACACTTTAATTTATTCAATTGATTGGTCCATTCCAAAATTGGAGGGGACACAAGGTATATTTCATCTCTATTTTAACATTTTCTTACCAGATTTGTGTTGTTTTAATTAAATATAATGAAAATATATATATATATATATATATATATATATATATATATATATATATATATATATATATATATCTATACTACATACTAATGCATTTAGGACTTCTAAATGTGGAAGTCTTAAAAATTTTAAGACAAAAAACATTTCCTAAATAAGAAATAACAAGCCATTTAGTAAATGTTGTTCACAATAATATTAGTCAATACGTTTAATAGATAGATGTTAACAGACTTTATGATAGACTTTATGATGAACTTTATGACTAATACAAAAATGGCCAATATAATGGAAATAAGTGTTTTACAAAGCTTGTATCATACGCATAATTAAAGTTGAAGAAAAAAAATCAAATGTCTTAAATTATATAAACTTGTAACAGCCTATAAAATTAAATATCTTAAATTCTATAAACTTATAACAACAACAAAAATTAAATGTCATTTAATTCTATTGAATATAAACTTGTAACAAAATATTCATATAAATTACACCACTCTTAAAACTAAAAAACAAAACCATCTTCACTTTCTCATCTTCAATCTTCACTTTCTCTGGAAATACGCTCGCGGGAACCATATCTGACTTCAAAAATCTATAACAAACCTACCTGTGTTCGACACCAAAATCTTGAAGCCGAAAGAAAGTAAAGAAAAAGATCTAAAGTATTTGTCTTTGGTGTTGGGTTTAGTACCAGAAAGACATCGGTACGCCACAACAAACCAAACGGACCCTTCGTCCTCCTCGGCTACAACTCCACAACAACCTCAACTACACAACAAACCAACTTCCAATCTAATCCTAAACCAAATCCGACCATAACTCGGGTTTACCAAACCCTTAATCCGAACCAAAAATGAAATGACAAACAACAAGAATAACAACATATCAATAACCACAATCTCGACACAAACAATGAAACACAAATATAAACCGCTCACGGCTTGACCTCGATTTGACCACACAAACCCAAATAAATGATACCAAACTCGAACACATGTTTTTAGTTATTAAAAAGGTTAACTCACATGTTTTTATACCCAAATCCGAACCAAAATAGTGTTAGTCAACTTGTTATGTACGAGTTGACTCACACCGAGTCACTCACGTGGGTGAAACGGTGTAACCTACCTTCCAAACGCTCGGATCTACTCGGTTTTTGTGGTTATCGTGGCGGTGGAGGCGCGTCGTGGTGGTGGAGGGTGTTTCTTGGTGCGTGTTGTAGCAAAACGTGATAAGGAGATCACGTGGAGGGCTTATATGGTGGTGGTGTGGTGTACTGAGTGGCCCTGGTGGTGGTTTGAGAGGTGGCCGGCAGCGGCTATAAGTGGAGAGGAGTGAGTATATTAGTTTCTAGGGTTTTGATAAAAGTGAGGAGAGAGAGAGGAGTGTGGGATGTTATATCCCCACAGGGACCGAATGTGTAATTTTATCTAACCCTAGGGCACGGCCAATTATGAACTCCAGGGACCATTTATGTAATTTCACTATTCTTTTGATAAAAACGCTCTCGAGCTCGTTTAGCATACCAACGGTGCTCGTATGACGTTCTAAGTTGCGCCAATATTTTTAGAATTGTTTTTTCCGTTAAAAATGACTATAAATATGTCCATGCTTGTTTAACGCGTCAGAAATCAACATTTCTCGTATTATTAAGATTAGACTCGTGCCGATTCGCGTTGTGTTCAAACTCAAGTTCTACGGGGCGGATACACATATCCAATAACAATATTCCAAGATCTAATCTCATATAATCTAAACTGGTTTATAGGTCTCAGTTATCGTATTTATTTGTAACGCAGTTATATAAATAAATCCCAAAATTACCGGTTGGTTTCGGTTTCGATATATTAAAGTAGATTTTTGGGGTTTATTATTAATCGTCATCAAATCCGAAACCATATGAAAAGATTTTATTTAATCCTTTAAGCGAAACAAGACAAAAAAAAAATGAACAATAAAACCCAAATAAAAAAAATCATAACAAAAGAAAAAATAAATAAAAACAAAAACAAGTAAGGAAAAAAAAGGGGGAAAGACATTAAGAAGTACATCTATAATAGCATTGGTTGCAACACTTTAAAGCACTCTTTGTAGACATGTTTTTTTTAAATAATTAATAAAAAAATACAAAGTAATTTAATATAAGAAAGGAAAAAAAAACGTTTATAGCAATAATTACCTAATAGATGTTATCTTTAAAATACCCTTAATATGAAAAATACTTGTTATTATACATATTAAACTAATAAAACACACAAAGCTTAATATAATTTATATGTAAACAAGTTGATGGAACATATGATTTTAAAAAATGGACCGGACCAACAGGTTCAACCGGGAACCGGAGTCACCACCGGTTCGGCTAGCCCATAAAAGTCGTCCGAAAACGATATTATTAAATCAATAGAGTTTCAAAATGCATACACCTTTTAGAATTTTTTTGATAAAACTTACCGTAAAAAACTAAAAACTATGTTTTATAAAAATCGGAAAATTTTTGAAGAAGCAAAGGAGCAAAGTGCTAAGTGCTAATTATATATTTTAAATTTATTATTTATATTTGTATAATAATAATTATTATACTCTTTAAAGTAACCTAAATGACTTCTTGAATATTTAGTTTTTATTTATCTTTATAAGTACTTTTTTACTTGTATCATCCATCTGTGTGGGTTAAATATAACAAACATTGCTTTTAGAGAACTAAATTTTCTTAGTATAATGTAAGTGCTTTTTAAAATTCGATATGGTGTTATTATTTAATGATAACTTGCGACTACGGGCCATTATGAACTACTTTAACCCCATAGCTTTACAATATACCAGCTACCAACTCAGTATTGTCACAAAATCACGTGGATAATCTACAGTTATAATATGAAAAATCTTGTTATTGCATAAAATTATTCAAATCTAAAATTACTGTCATCCGTATATCTATTTTATCGTAAAATATAAAACTAAAAGAAATTTTTGCTGAATATCACAATTGCATGGTACCCGCCACTGCAACGCGCGGGTACCCTGCTATATATATATATATATATATATATATATATATATATATATATTTTATATATATATATATATATATATATATATATATATCTTACTATATTATAAAGCATTAAGGCCTACTAATAATGGAAACTCTTAAAATTAAGTAATCCAAGTTATAAAGCTAAAAGTACAAGTAATTAAAACACATTTTCTAACATTTACAAGTTCTTAAGCTCAAAGTACAACTAATTAAAATAGAAATACTAACATTAAATACAATAAATAAATCATTATGTACATTAAATACAATTAATTAATGGGTCAATAAATACAATTAATGCAGTTATTAAAACACCCCTTACATAAGAAATACAAATTATCAAGCATATTGTACAACCAACTTAAACACAATTCCTGCATTAAATGTCACTAATACAAATAATAAAGCACATTATACAAATATTCAAGCCAGAACGGGCAACGGGCCAAATGGGCTTGAGCCCAAACGGACACGGGCCAAACGGTTCGAGCCCGAACGGACACGAGCCAACGGGCTCGAGCCCGAACGGGCACGAGCTAAACGAAATTCTTGATATCAGTAAATTTATTGTAAAAAAGAACAAATAAACTAAAATACATGATTCACTGAAAAATTCTATTTCAGGGTACCCGCCGCCGCAACGCGCGGGTACCCTGCTAGTATATATATATATATATATATATATATTTTTGCCTGAATATGGAATACATAGGCTAAGTAGTTTTTTTATATTGTTACAGGTGCGGTATGATTGACTTACCACTTGATGTGGTCTTCAAAATACACTACAATGGTGTATTTATGTTTGACCCTTTAAGGTATGATTATGGTAGGGAGTTATTAATGGAGGCGTCATCTAAGGATAGGATTATGTTTAGTCCACTGTTAGACTTATTAGTAGCGAAGGTAAGGCAAAATATATGGGCTGTCTATTACTGCATTCCTGGACAAGATATTGATACAGGGGGCTTGAAGATAATTGAAAGGGATGTAGATGTGCATGCATTGTATGATCATGCTAAACACCATAAGTTGGTTGAACTTTATCTAGCTCATTCCCCACAGAATTTGGCACCTTATTACCACGCTAATTTGTGTTTAGAAAGCTCGGACTCTGATGTTACATCAAAAAAAAGGGAACACGAAAAACTTAAAAAGGATGCATCTGAGATGTCTGCTGATCAATTGATAGCCTGGGCCGAGCAACAAGAAAAAACTAGTCCATTCCTTAGGTCTTCTCCCCCTTTAAGAATAGGCTGCTAAGAAATGATTTTGAGGGCAGGGTTACCTTTTTTAGAGTATGGAATTATCAGGATGAACATGCTTATGATTACCCATTCCTAACTGCGGAAGAGGTGTACAAGGAGTACGGTGTTGAAGTGGATAAGATTCCGGACTATGTGGATGTGGAGGATACTAGGAGCAACAATGAGGTTCAACCTGATATTGCAATGGAGGATACGCAATATAACAATGCTGTTCAAGATGCACCTTTTGAGCAAAGAGATCCAAGTGTTGAAGTTGTTGAGAATATGGCTGAAGATGATAACCATGATCAGGATGCATCGAATGAAAACATTGACGAACTTGAGCTTGCTAGGCAAAAGAAGTTAGACAAGGGTAAGTCTGTAATGACTGGAAACGATAAGCAAAAAGCAAAGTCTACAAACAACGTACGTCGAGTTTCTGGTATACACATTAGGGAGAACACGAACCCGGTTACCTCTCAAAGTGACAGTGAAGATTATGTTGACACTACTCATGAAACGAGCGGTAACGACTCGTCTGGGTACGATTCGTACGACTCGTCTGTTCAATCAGATAAGTCATATGATTACTTAAGCAATGGTTAGGATGAGGTAATTCAATTTAGGAAGCGTTACTTGGAACACAGACATGCACCTGCTGATGTTGACCAACAGGAAGATGCACATAAGGTTGAGTGTTCTGATGATTCCGATTCTTCTGCTTCTTATAACTTAGGCCCGTTAGTGAAGGAGCACGAGAGACACATGAGAAAGTTATTGAAAAAGTTAAGAGGTAATGGAGTGGGGTTAAAAGACCCATTTGAGGCTGTGGAGAACTTTAAAAGCAATGACGAGTACCCTATTCATGATGACCAAACACATTGGAGATTGAAGAAACCTAAGGTATGTGTGACATTATTTCTGTGTATGTTATGTGCGACAACTTCTTTTTTTCCTATCTTATTAACGTCAAACTGTTATCTTGTACCAACAGCTAGGGGAGAAGTACGCTAATGCAGAAAGTTTTAAGGAATGCCTTACTCACTATGCATTGGCAAACGGGTACTCATTGTGGCTAGAGCGGAGCACAAAAAATGATGTGATTGCAAGATGTGGACAACGAAAAGAGAAGCTCAGGGATCCTACTAAGGGAAAGAGGGCAAATTTCAAGAAGTGGCCTTCTGAGAAAGCGAGGAACAAGGATTGCCCATGGAGATGTTTCGGAAGGATGCTGCATGACAGTTTTCAGGTTATATCTTTACGTGATACCCATACTTGTGCAAGAAATTTTGAATATGGCAGGCTAGTAACCTTTAAATGGATAGGTAGGGAATTCGGTGATAAAATTAGGATGAATCCTAAAATCAGTATTAATGACATACAAGAGCTAGTATATAAGAAATACAGATGCAAAGTTACTCATACCCAATGCCACAACGCTAAGTCGTTTGCATTGAACGAAAGGGATGCTACTATCCAAGATCATTATGGTATGCTTAGGTCTTACGCAAGGGTGTTGCTAGAGTCAAACCCATGTAGTACCGTAAAAATAGGTGTGCCAGTAAATCCTGATGAAAAGACCTACTTCGATAGAATGTATGTATGTTTTGAAGCTTTTAAGGAAGGTTGGAAGTTAGGTTGTCGAAGGATTCTGGCTTTAGACGGTTGCTTCTTAAAGAAACCAAACCAAGGGGAGACTTTGACTGCTGTGGGTAGGGATGGGAACAACCATATATTCCCGGTGGCATGGGCTGTTGTATCAGTGGAGAACAAAGACAATTGGGCATGGTTTTTAAGGTTATTGGGAGATGACTTGGACATTCCAAATGGACATGGTGTTACACTGATGTCTGACCAGCATAAGGTATGTCGTTATTAGACCCATACTCTACTAGACGGTATGTTTCAATAGTTACTAACCAACACAGTTTATGTTATATAATACGCATTATGTGTGTCTCTTATCTTTGTAGGGATTGATTGAAGCCGTGAAGGAAGTGATGCCACTTGCCGAGCACCGAAAATGTGCCCGCCATATATATGAGGGATTCAGAAAACAATTCAGCGGTGTGGAGTTTAGAGCTCTCTTCTGGGCAGCTTCAAAATCATCATACCCACAACACCATAAAAAGATCATGGAAAAAATAAAGAGAGCCAATCCCAAGGCATTTGAGTATTTGCAAAAAAAAGATCCCAAGACATGGTCGAGAGCATTTTTCAGGGAAGGCGTATGTTGTGAAGCTGTTGAAAATGGTTTTAGCGAATGCTTCAACTCAGTATTGGTTTCGGTGAGGCACAAACCAATTATAACTATGTTGGAGTCAATCAGACTGCTGGTTATGGAGAGAACGAATACTATGCGATCGTTGATGAAGAAGTGGACTAGTGACATATGTCCAAACATTCAAAAGATTTTAGAGTCTTCCAAGGATCAGCAAAGGTATATTCTAAAACCGCAGTATCTTATATTATGTAACCGTAAAACTAATCTGATTATGTGTTATCTTTGAAGGTTTTGGCATGTAATTCCAAGTGGTCAAAACAAATTTGAAGTTAGGAAGGGTTGTGATGCTTTCAAGGTTGATGAGCCGAATAGGAAATGCTCATGTCGAATGTGGCAACTTTCAGGTTTGCCTTGTACCCACGCTATAGCGTCTATCTTTAAATTAAATAGGTTTGTCGAGGACTACGTGCCAGAATGTTTTAGGAAGGATAGGTACTTGTTGACTTACAACCATTACATGCAACCAGTCGACGGTATAGACTTTTGGCCCGATTGTAGTAATCTGTCTAGGATATTAGGCCCCATTCTAAAGCGAATGCCCGGTAGGCCCAGAAGAAAGAGGGTTAGAGCTAGCCATGAAACCTTGGGGACTACTGCTAACGGTAATAGGATTAGAAAGGTGGGGGTTTCAATGACTTGTAGGAATTGTGGCGAAACAGGGCATAACAAAGCTAGCTGTCATAAGCCACCCATCCCACCCGTCCCAAAACCTAAGAAAAAAGGAGGTAGGCCTAAAAAGAAAAAAATAGATGAGCCTTCCTTAGTAGACGAGGATGATATCCCTGAGTTTGTTAACAATGAGATTAACGAGTTTGACATGGGAGAAAGGAATATGAGTGGGATGTTTAGTGACGGAAGAGTGTTTCATATAGGTAGAATGAGTAACAAGACACGAGGTGCTCGGAAGATTGGTCATGTGAAGATGAGAGGAGGGAAAAGTAGATCGGGTAGACTTGTACCAGCAGAGAGGGTAACTAGGATGGGTACTTGGTTGGCTACGGATGGTTCACAGACAGATAGCATTGAGGATCGGGAAGAACTGAATGCATCTGTGCCTCCCACAAGCGAAAGAGAAGTTAACACAGATAACCCACAAAACCTTGCAGGTACATTTTAATTGTGATAGTAATTACTTGTATTAGTTTTATAATTAGAAAAATTACATACAAATTTGTTAAATGTCCATGCAGTAACCCAACAATCACAAGTTTGTACATCCGTTGGAGTCAGAAGGAACATTCTAACAAGGTCAAAAAAGGCTGCACAAACTGACATTGTGGAGACTAGGATAGTAATGGATGGAAGGGAAAGCAAATCCATAAAGAAAGGAATGACAAGTTTAGAGATGCCAAGACCAAGTAAAGGCAAAGCAATTGCAGCCCCACAAAGAAGCTGCCCAGAATTTGAAACATCTACAAGATCCACAGGACCTACAAATGCGATGCAAAGCCCAAGAAAGAAATCGAATGCTACGAAATCAAGGTCAAATGCGGATGAAATGATACAACCAAGGATGAGTCAACGTGTTTTACAAAAGAAATTGTCGAAACCTGTTACCGGACCAGGTTCAAGTATCGACAATGAAATAGTAGTTGACTAAGCAACACTGCTTATCCACTTAGACTGCACATATTTTGTTTAGTTGTTGTATGTGCTTAACAACAAAACTTAGTATGCTAATTATGTGTAATTAAACTGCCCTATTTTGTCCACAAAAGGGCCAACTGTATTTAGGTTATGAAACTACAATAGTGCAGCAATTCATGCCACTATTGTCAGTTGTAAGATAGCTAAAGTAGTGCTGCAGTGTAAGCCACTACAAAGCCCTATTTTGTACATTGAAGGGCCATGTACAGAAAGTATGTAGGTTGTGTTCTTATTTTCACAACATAAACTTGATTGCAGAATCTGATTATGTTGTGAAAGAACATATGCTTGTTTCAGTTAATGTAATTTTATTAGTGTCTTCAGTTACTTAGTTTGTTTTACTTTTAATGAGAAATGTGCAGTATTATGCAATGGATTTGTCATGCTATCATGTTGAGAACCTGCATTACAAAACTGTGGTGTTAAACACTTGAGTGACACATGAAATACAACCCCATGGGTGATTCAAAACAAACAAAAGATAACGCCAATAAATGGGACCTTTTCATTGATGAAATAGCTGATACAAAACATAAACTTCCATTGGTCAACTTGTTCCTTACCTAACTACATTACACCATTATCATAAAATGTTCCTTCACAACAACAGTAAGTACATAGAAGAGAATTACTTGCAGAGACAACTACTTCACGACAACTACCTAACTACATTAGTTGGAGAGACAACTACTTCACGACAACAACGTATGCAAGCAAAACCACCAAGACAATGATCAATGATGTCGAACCAACGAAGAGAATTTCATACAATTTACCCTTCACCTTTAGCTCATTCAAATCCTTGAAAATGACTTCCATTGGTAGTTGACTTGATGTGTTGTTAGCCACCTTATTATCTGCATCATCCTGTTGACTAAGGGTGTCAATCTTGCACTCCAAAAACTGGTTATCCTTATACAACTTGTAAAGAAGATCCTTGTAGTATTGTGAGGGTAATTCATCGTCCAGAAATCCATAAACATCACATTTCTTGTCTTTATTCTACAACAACAAGAAGAGTAAATATATATGAAGCATCATAAACACAATCGAAATCAAACAGTTGATGATAATTTCATGAAAATGCTTAAAGTTTGAATCTTACACGAGTGGGACATCCTTTGAATCGTCGACCTGGATTGTCAGGAGTCCAGGATACTTATTCATAAATTGGAAATTTGCAAGAACAATGACTCATACGAGCAATTTTGTCTTTGGTAAATCTCCTTCTATTATAATGAATTCTTGAGGGAGATGAAGACATTAAAAGAAGTTAATTGTTCCCTAGGTCAACTCAATTGTTGCAATTCGAAAAACTAGATTTAGGGTTCTTGATGAGATAATGTTGAAGAAGAAGAGGGAGAAATATGGGTTAATTGTTATTTGTATGGTATAGTTATTTGACGTGGATAAAAAACATAAATTCGTTCCTAGCTGGCATGAACCGGCTGACTTGGAAGAAACAGGCCAAAATGGTTAAATCATGCGTTTCTAAAGGGGAATTAAGGAGTTGGCATCAAAAATAGGGGTGATTAATTGTTCGATATGTAAAACCATATTTTATGTAAAGTTCCATACGTTTTTTAAGTAATACCCCCATTTAAATTCATCTTTTTTGAGTTTGAATTAGCAACATCGTCGTCATTACCGACCAAACCCACTGTTGCCATCAATCACTACCATACCCACCAACAAACGCCGTCAACCTCAACCCCAATACTCGTCGCTATCGTAATAAGGGATGATGTGGTGAGTGGTGGTGGCAGGGGGTGAATGGTGGTGGCGGATGGGGTTGGTGGTGGCGGATGGGGTTGGTGGTGGTGGGCGGGGTTGGTATGGCGGCGGTGGTTGGTGGTAGTAGTGGTGAGCGGGGTTATTGGTAGCGACAGTGATTGGTGGTTGTGGCAGCGATAGTGGACTTAAAATGTAAAATTTAACAGATGATCCGTTAACTATTTAACGAAAATACTCCAATTGGTCAAAAAAAATAAGTTCGGTACATTTTCATGAAGAAAAAAAAAAGAGTTACTTGATTGGAAATGACCATAACTTGACTATCTTTTTGTATCATTTGCCTTATTTAAAAAGAAAAAACCATTACTACTACAGAAAAAACGCATTAGGTACGGTTTTTAAGGGCTTTTGGTACGGTTTCTGAACCGTACTAGATAATAGCGTGTCAAAAAATAGAACATTTTTTGGTACGGTTTGTTTTCTAAACAACTGCACCAAAATCCTTTTGTTTTTTTTTTAAAAATAATTGATTTTGATTTTGTTTTAAAGTTGTGTAACCAAAGAATCCAACTAGAGTCTAAGCTAAACCATTCACATGTCACAGCAACCCAAACAATGCCATTTACATCAAATCTAAACAATATTTAACAAACTTAACATGTGATACATAAATCAGCAAACACAACAATCTAAAGAGATATGAAGTGTATATATTAAACAACACTGTTAAACAAAAAATTTATATATAATTATAAGACTATATAAATATCTTCATGAAAATAAGAACCCCAACTATGAAGAGTCTCATGTATCTACACGAGCAGCCACATCTCTTAAAAACGGTCACTCAGCATCAAAAGCACGCCACTTGGTCGATCTCAAGTTATTTTAAATGGGGTATATCAACCCAGATCTACAAAAAGAAATTAAAAGCATAAGTTTATAATATTTTGCATAAAACCAACATCTTGGCTGAAAATACATGTAGCCAACTAGCAAACTATAAACTATAACCTAATAACCTGTGTAAAACTGTGAAACAAGTGTAAAATCTGAAGAACAAAGAAAGTGGTTATGTTAGATAACAGAAAATGACGAACGCTAAAGAAAGTTCAATATATTTTAGAAAAGTTGCATGTAGTACCAAAACCTCATCTTGGTAGCCTGAAAAAGGCTTTTGTGAAGTCCTGGATGCACGAATCTATTTATGAGGAGCAAAATGGAACCATTTAGTTCACGTAAAGCTATACAAATGTCATAAGGATAAGTAATTACAAGTGCTGTTACCATAGAGATTGTTACCTGAAGATGAAAAAACAAAGAAGATGGATCGGAGAAAAGAGAATAATAAGGTATAATGGTTGATGGGGAAGGCGGCTGGAGAAAATAGAGAATAATAAAGAGTAGGGTTTGGTTTGATTAATGTGTTGTGTAGCCTTAAAAGAGAAAGAACATTTGGGGCTAACCATTTTAGGGGGAAAGAAATTTGGTGAAAATTGAATGGGGGAAAAGTTTTGGTGAAATGTAGTTGGGGGGAAATATGTGAACGAAAAACAACCACAAAAATTTATTTGGTACGGTTCCTAAATAAACCATAATAAATTATGTTTATTTGGTACGGTTTTATAAATAACCGTACCAAAAAATAAATCCCACAACCGTACCAAATAATGCCTTTTTAGCACGGTTGTTTTAAGAACCGTATCAAATGAGTTTTTTTTCATCTTCTAGTACGGTTTTCCTTGTAACTGTATTAAAATGGCGTTCCAAATAATAGTTTGTGTAGTAGTGCAATAAAATTAATAATGAAATGAGAAAAAAAAAAGATTTTATTATACATGGATGAAATACTCCTCCTTACTAATAGGGCTAAAAACCATGGTCACTATTCTCTCACCTTACACGTCAGCGTCACTTAAGCTTTCTCTCTCCTCTCACTTCCCCTCACTCCCTCTCTCATTTCACGGGACATGATCACCTTACCCTCAACTTTCATTAAAATACCCACTTTTTACAACGGCAAATAGTTTAGTGATTAAAAAAAGTTTATGTGTTATAAATAAAATAATAAAGTTTGAGGATTTGGGAGTTAAACATAATGTTTTGAAACCCGGTTTAACCCGGGTGGTTCAACCGGTTGAACCGTTCCAATCGAAAAATGGGTCAATTTAAACCGGGTCAACCCGACGGATTGGGTCGAGAAAACGGATCAAATTAAAACGGGTCAACCCGCCAGGTTTGAAGCGTCCTGGGTCAACCCGGTTTTCGATGTGTATTAATAGTTTCCTTTTTGAAACATATGTTTTCGACATTTCCTTTTTTAGTTTCAACATTTCCTTTTTAATTTTTTCAACATTTCACTTTCTTAATTTTTCAATTTTTTACTTTGACCATTTTTGTTTTATAGATAGTAAGTATAGATATACCCCACACACATTCACAAACAAAATAAAAAATAATAAAACAAAAAGAAGGGTCCACTTCACTCGGTTGTAAGTTAAGACTAGTGGTCATGGTCACCATAAGTTTACATACATTCACCTTACACATCAGCGTCAACTCAACTTTCTCTCTTATCTCACTTTCCTTCACTCCCACTCACCTTTCACAAGACATGGTCACCTTACCATTACCTTTTCATTAAAATACTCACTTTATACAAATATACTTCACTAAATTAGCACACACACTCACAAACAAAATAAAAACAATAAAACAAAACGAGGAGCCCAGGTCACTAAATTGTAACTTAAGATGAGCCAATCACCTTTTCTTCTCCTTTTTGGCCTTCACTCACAAGTGAGCGGTGTTGATGTTTTGGGTTTCATGCATGACTTGTGCATCACTAAGGGTGCGCTTGGTTCAAAGAGGGGAATGTGAATAAAAAAGGTAAAGGGAATACAATGGAATATAAAAAAATGGAATGGAGATTATCATTATCTTTGATAGTGCTTGGTTTAAGAAAAACACATTAACCTCTAAAGTGGTGGTGGTGGTGGTGGTGGCTGGTAGTGGTGGTGGTGGTGGCTGCTGGTGGTGGTGGTGGTGGTGGCTGGTGGTGGTGGTGGTTGCCGGTGGTGGTGGCTGGTGGTGGTGGTGGTGGTGGCTGGTGGTGGTGGTGGTGGTGGCTGGTGGTGGTGGTGGCTGATGGTGGTGGTGGTGGGTAATCATTACCTTACCTCCCAATTTACTGAGTAATGCCCCATTACCCACTACTAAGCAATGATTGCATTCCTTACTCTTAACCAGACATGTTTATTCATTACATTTCCCATTCCATACCCTCCAATACCCCCAACCAAGCACCCCCTAAGTGATTATTCACTCCCATGCCATCCAGCCTAAGGTGAGCCACTCACCTTAACTTCCCTTTTTTTCTACCTCTCACTTTACATTTGTGGTGACCAACATGGTGGTAACTAAGTGAAGTGGCTATTTAAGGTGAGGGCTCACGCCTTTGCCTCCCTATCTAAGGTTTTGTTGTCATTTTATTTAGTTATTTATTTTTTTCCCTTCCAAAGAGAAAAGTGTTCCATTAATCAAGGGGAGATGTTCATTTTGAAGTTGGGCATTTTCATTACTTAATAAAAGTTAAAATCAAAATTAATTTTGTAACACCCCAACCCGACAAGGGTAGAGATATCACATTATGGCGACATTTCAAAGCATTCATACATATACACAGCGGAAGCCATAAAACATCATAAATAAATAAGCCAAGTCAACATGACTTGAATCCAATACAAAAGTCTCACAAGATAACGAAATACTTCAAAGGAAAATACATAACGAAATGAATCCATGATCAAAATGTCTAAACAACTAGCAAGACTAGGGTAGGACATCATCTAAGGGAAAAGCTTCAACTAACTCTCATCCCAAGCATAAAATCCATATCCCAGCTAGATACCTGCCACACACGAAAAAGAAAACGTGCGGCTGAGCTTACAAAGCCCAGTGAACAGATACATAATACAAAGCAGAGATAACGAAACCGAAATATAATGAGGCACTGGAAAAATATCATAAGGTATAATCAAAGTAAAAGAGGAATAAGGAAATATAGGATAGTTATCTACCACGAGCCCATAAACTCAAAGTCATAATCTCAACATCATAGTCTCAAGTCATAAGCTCACAATCAGAGGGGATACCTCTCAGGCAACCAGATAATATGAGGGGTGTCCTCATGTATCAAAAGGGTGGAGTAGCTAGCTCCCATAAATGTGAAAGGCATGTATTGCACACAGTACCAGTCACCTCAAAGTCATAACTCAAAGTCATAGTTAAATCCACTAAACATACAAATCTAGGATTGCAACCCATAAGCCCCCAAACTCAAAGTCATCTCAAAATCATAGTAGCCATGGCAGATAATCATAAAAGGGACGGTGTGAGAAATCACTCCCCCACACGGGAGTCATGCCAGTGGTGCATCACAGACATGGCCAGGTTACCTTCCTGGCTAGGTAACATAAAAGTGGCTCGGGTATCAAACTAAGATTCAGGTCTCAATGTCATGTCAAAGTGTATCTCAAGGTCATAATCAGAAAGTATTTCTCAAAGTCATATCAAAAGGTTCATGTCAAAAGGTTCATGTCAAAAGGATCATGGCAAAGGTTTAAATCATAGCTCAACATCAATGCATAGGTGAAAAGACACCCTTACTAAAAAGGGTAGAGTATCCGTACCTTATGACGAAAGCACAAATAGAAACAAGCACAGAAGTAGGGGATAGCTCAAAGTCTCTCCTTCTTCACACCTAAAGTAGTAGAAGGGAATTACAATTCATTCTTAATTAATTGTATTTCCATTTCAAGTAACTTTCCATTTTTAGCAGGTTTCCATAATTAGTAAGTTTCCACTTTTAGAAAGTTTCTATTTTTAGAATGTTGGAGTAACATAACTTAGTTAAATCATTATTAATGGAATTAAGGTATCTTTTATCATATTTACACATTTGGTCCTCAGGGTTTCACAATTTACATTTTATACCCTTATATTCCAAAAGTTACACTTTAAACCTTCAAGTATTCATAGTTACACATTAAACCCTTAATTTATCCATTTTACACAATGATCACTTATTTTATCATATTGTACGAATGTATCCTCAAGTATTCATAATTTACACATTAGGTCCCTCTAGTTATCAAAGTTACATATTTAGTCCCTTAACTTACAATTTCCACCTTTTAATATTAATAATTACATATTAAACCATTAAATTTCCAAAATGACACATTACCCTCTGAATATAATTTATTACTCAAAACAGTACCAAGTTTCCAGAAATTACAAGTTTAGTCCCTCTATTTAATTATTTTACAAATCGAACCATAATTAATTTATAAAGACTTTTTAATCCTTTAGAATATAAAAATGACACTAGACCCCTCAACTTATATTTTATACAGAAAGTAAACATCCCAAAATAAGTTTTAAAAAATAACCCAAGAGTTTTAAAAGTTACAAAATCTACCCTAAACATTTTAACACCACACGCAAATCACTTTTAATCCACAAAATCAAACCCTAACACTTCCAAACCATTTTTAATCATTAAAAAACCATTTTACCTCAGTTAATATCATAAGAACAAACCCTAAACATCCCTAATCAGATCGTACCAAAATTCTTTATCTTTTACACGTTTCAAAACCAAACCCGATTAAACAAAATAATTCGAAAATAAATCATCCAGGCCATGACAACTCTTTCCAACATTTTTCCAGATCATTTAACATCATAACATACGTGAATAAATTATACATGAACCTCAGATCAGTCGTATACCATTTTACACAAGTTTATACGTTTTCATGGCTCGTTATTCATATGAATTATAGAACGTGCATGGATTGGATTAATCATTTTATTTGGTGTTCTTATAACATGTAAGGTCTGAGAAAAATACCAAAACCAGATTCGAACGTGTGAAAAGAGTTTCACGGATTCTTTTATACGCGTATAGCCAAAACGAGCCAAAAATCACTACGACATCACGAACGACCTCCAGACCTTGCAATCATTTTTCCCAGAGCATATTCGACATAAGGATCATGTGAAAAATAGCCAACGAATTTTATAGAGGTCGTGGGAATTAATAACGAATTACCTTGTTTCTACACGCTCGAAAAGGAAATAATTCCTCAAAATTAGAAATCGACCAAGAACAGCTCCAACAATATTTTTCCTAGGTTTTACACGTTATGAGGAGTGTTAGAAAAATGAGAAACGAATTTTGTGGTGATCGAACGAATTATAACGAATTATACCTCTTTGTTATGTCGCGATAGAAGAAAAAGCACCACGATCGAACCGTGCAAAGAACCACTTTACAATGAATTTTCTAAGACTCCTTGGGTGATGATCTAACACAGAAAATGCTTTGGGGGTTTATGGATGTCAAATGGAGGTTGAAGAAATTGTTTGGTGTGTTTGTTTCACGGCAACTAGGGTTAGGGAAAAAGAAAATGTGTGATTGATTTTAAAATAGGTATAACCGAGTATAGGGGGGGAAAGGACCAGAAATCTCGGTAGGATTAGTTGTCACATTAATTTGATTTGATTTCTTCCATTTTTGCCATGTTTTCTATAATTAAAATGTCATAAAAATACATATATAAATTATACGGTTCATGTAGGGGTACTTTGGTAATTTTGCCACTTATATAAATATTAAATGAAGTTCTTAAAATTATTTGGTAACATATCTCGTGCGTTGCCAGAAGTTTGGGATTGTTTTGATACTTTATAAGCCTTTAAATAATTTTCAAACTTGTAGGGGCAATTTGGTCATTTTACATGCTTTTCAGATTTTAGGTGTTACAGATTTGGTTAAACTTTAGATAAATTTGGTGGAGGAAAAAAAACTACCGCGCATAGCCTTGGCAATTCATTTCTATTCATCTTGGACTAAAGTGTAAAAAAACTTTATATCCTGATTGATTAAAAGAATTTGCAATTAAATCTTAAACATTTAAAAAAGAGTTAATCTTAAAGCATTTATGTAATAAGTATTTCTCGATTTTCATAAATTATAAAAAATGTACTTTAAACTTTTATAAAAAGAATCATCATTATTGTTGTTGTTGTTGTTGTCGCTGTCGTTGTCGATGTCGCTGCCACTGTCGTTGTCGCCACCATCACTGTCGTCGTCGTCATCGGCTGATGTAAGTCTGTATGTTTCGTTATGCACACACAATATCAACAAAATTCACTAAAAATTCAGCTATTAAAGTTTCTTAACTCCAAATGTCAACCCTTTTACTTTATTTCTTGATTCCTCGCTTAAACTTGGTTATAAGAATTTTTTATACGAACCTGTGCTTGTTTCCCTCCTTTTATATGTATGATAATGAGAAGGAGTGAAAATACAATACTTTTCTTAACTCATAGGTAAGGGTATGAGTGTCTTTTTAAATAAGTTTCATAGTTTGGCAAAGCTAGTCCCTTTTATCCAATCTATTGCATGAATGGTCCTTTTTTTGATAACTTATTTTTAAACAAGGTCCTTTTAATTAACGAACCCTTATACTATAACATGAGTTAACTTATAAGCTTTGAAATATATCTAAAGTCATTACCGTGAAAATTGGGTGTTACAGATAAGTAGAAAAACACTTACTATAGAAAGTACAAGAGTTGGTAGATGAGTCAAACAATTGTCAACACTGTTCTCTAAAGTGGGATTCGGCACATTTAAAGAATAAATTCATTTGATGCAGTAAGCAGGTAGAAGTCTAATTTATAGTTAGATCATCGACACATCCCTATTACCTAGCTCACATGTAACCACTTTGTATTCTGCTTATAAAAGAAAATTTCTCAAAGGAGTAAATGTTATCTCTTGCAAAAAAATGTGATACGTATTTCAGAGAGCATTTAGTTCTTCATAGACACTAGTACAATCAGGTGAATCGCAGGCGACGTTTTTTGAACATTGCCGGCGTCATGACGTCGGCATAATGACATACCGACGTCATGACGTCGGCATTAACGTGTCGAGACTGCCTCGTTGGGACTTAAGTTCCCGACAAACAACGCCGGCGACATTGTGGGACCCACATGATTTTCCGGTCAAACGTTCTTGTGGTTCGACAATATCTTACCGACACCAAGTCGTCGGTATAATACTGAATAATTAAAGATTTAATTAGCTAAGCTAATTAGAGTCAACGAAAGTCAAACAAATTTGTAATTAATACCGACGACATGACGTCGGTGCTATTTACAATAGTCAACGAAAAGTCAACAAAATTGTAAATAATACCGACGACATGACGTCGGTGATATTTACGATAGTCAACGAAAAGTCAACAAACTTGTGAATAATACCGACCACATGACGTCGGTATTATTTATGATAGTCAACAAGTTCTATATATTACCGACGACATGACGTCGGTACGATATGCAAAAGTCAATAACATGGTTTATTATATTGCCGACATGTCCACGGTAGTTAAGTTGTATTGCAGCTGCAATTCCCAAATTTTTGCCGCAAAAATTTGCAGCAAAAATCTACAACAACCTGGTTATATCTAACCTGCACATTCCATTACATTCCAATACATCCAACGGCTATAAACTTTATAACGGTTAAAACGGTTATATATAACCACTAAACACTTAATAAACTTTACAAAACGGCCATAAACTTTATAACACCCTCAAAATACATTATAAAGTTTACATAACGGGTTTTATAATCGCTAAACCTAGCTGCTATATCTACAAATGTTGCAATATCCACAATGTTCAAAGATAATAGGATTCGGGTCGTCAAAATATAGTTTCAAAGATAAAAACAACACAAAATAACACATAATATATACCTCTACGGCCCCTCGTCGTCATACGGTCCCTCGTCGTCATCCATATCATCACTATGACGATCCTCATCATCATCACTCTCGCTGCCAGAGCCACTCCTGCTCTCGCCTGAGCCACTCGCGCTCTCGCCTGCGCCGCTCCCTCCTGCGCCACTCCCGCTGCCGCCTGCTACGTCACCTCGAGAACCAACCTGGGTAATAAACGCCTCTCATTGCGGGTTGGTCTAGACAAAACGCGTCAACAACTCGAGCTGCTTCTGATTTTTCGATGCTTTTTTCTCAGCTCTTCTGCCCCTTCTTCTCAGCTTTTCTGTAAATCTTCTGAGCTTTTTTGCTCTCCTTCTCAGCTTCAGCTATCATCTTTTGAGCTTCATCAAGCTTCTTCTGTGCTTCAGCAAGCTTCTCGTCGATCTCGGCCGTACCTATAAACGAAATAATCAAAATTTAAAAACGGTCATTTCAATACATAAGATGAGTCATTTAATACTATCCAACTGTACATACCTGGCGGTGGAGGTGGGGTGTGTGGTAACCGTGGCCTCTTCAAGCCGGGTACCACCCTGCCCCTGCCGGCTATGTGACCACGCTGCTTGCCCTGTATTACCCGGGCAAGTATCTCCTCCTCCGTGAGGCACGGCACCTCTGTCGGCATATCCGATCTCGGCTCCCTTAGGCTGACCATCTCTTCCTATGTAGTTGAAAAAAAATGAGAAAATTAATATATTAGTCGGGTTAATTACTAGATTATGTTTCAATAAATCATTAAAGTGCGTGTTTGAAAAAAAAAAAAAAAAAAAAAAAAAAAAAAAAAAAAAAAACGATACTTACATACTCAACACGAGCCTCATCCTGCAACCAAACACCTTCCTTGCAGTGGGTGTCATAAAAGGTCTGGATGAGGGACGGGTACTGATGGTCCTCGCTGTTCTCGAACTGTATATATATACACATGCATATAGGATGAAACAAATTAAAATGACAAATCAAACACCATATATATTTTATTTAGTATAAATACTTTTAATTAATATATAATTAAAATTAAATAATCTTATAAAAATAAAATGTGTCTTACATATTCGTGTCGAGTAGCGGCCAATGATTTCGAACCGTGGCGGCTGTGAACCTTGTTCTTCTTTCGGTTCTCTTTGTTCACAGCCGATCGTTTTTGTGCCTTCTCCGACATGTACAACTCCACATGCTTCTCCCACACAGCCTGCTGCACGTTCGGGGGAGGATTTCTTCTGATCGCTTCCACATTCGGAGCCCCACCCTTGTCGGTAAAGTATTCGCGTTTCATTTCATATTTGTTGTCCGCGTATCGCTTAGCCAGATACGCGGTGATGGCGGTCCGAATGTTCACCCACTCCGATGAGCGCCTGTGGCGTTCCAAATTAAACATTGTCTGCAATCAAACAAATTTAAATAAATATACACATTTAAACAAATTTAAATAAATGTACACATTCAAATAATTAAATATAGAGATATAAATAAATAAACAAATTTAAATAAATATGCACATTTAAATAAATAAACACGATAACATAACAATATAAAAGGAAAACGAAATAACTGACCTCGAGCTGTGGAAGGAAGTGAGCCGTCTTCTCTGGTTCTATACTGTACCAGGAGTCATAGTGTAACGGCAGCTTCCTTACAAGCTCGCCGACGTAATTGCTGAACCACTTTTGGTTCTTGCCAACATGACAATACGTCCCCTGATCATTTATCTCAAACTCAATCGACTGTGGGCCGCTATTTATCACGGCTTTCTTGAGCGGCACGTTCTTCGTGGCGCTGCTTCGACGCGGCCTGCCGCCATCCCGGCCTCCACTACCCCTGCCTCCCCCTGGCCCTACCTCCTCGGCGGGGTCGCCCTGATCCTGCAATTGGAGTGAGTGAAAACGTCATAAAGTAACATGTAACCAAATTCAAATGATCAAGTTTAAGTTTCTTTGATATATAAGCAGTCAAGAACTCAAACTAGATATATCAACTCAAAACATGCAAATATATATATATATATATATATATATATTATATATATATATATATATATATATATATATATATATACACACATACACACACACACACACACATATATGTATATATATACATATAACATAATATATACACATATATATGTATATATATATATATACATATATGTATATATATATACACATTTATGTGTATATATATATATATATATATATATATATATATATATATATATATATATATATATATATATATATATATATATATATATATATAATCTAGAAATTCTTACTACCATCACGGCACCCGCTCTCAATCTGACGGGAAGGGAAAGGTGGGTCACCGGCACCGTCACCACCATGACTGAGCGCAACTGCTGCTGCCATCTGTAAAAGTACAAGTTGAATAACCTATAGAAATTCGGGAACAAATTAACATAAGCATGCACACATTCAAATACATACACATTCAAAATAAATATACACTTTTAAACAATCCATAACAATTTCATTAAAATAAGTGTCGTTTTAGAAGTTACATTTTAAGTTTAAGATCAATCTGCACAATCACAATCACTATCATAAACAACATTAGTCGCAACTTCAACTTCATCATCAGAATTGTTTGCGACGTCATTATCAGAAGCTGCTAAATCATAAGGATCGTCGTCTTCATCATCAATAAAATCATCGTCGTCATCAACAGGAATGATTGGTGGTGGTGCCTCAACTAACGTTGATTCACCATCGATATTTAAGGTTTCAAGTTCCAAATCATTCAAATTAGCAGACAGTTCGAGATCGGATGAGTTGTTGCCATGTATCACATCATCATCATCTTCTACCACGATGACATCCCAGGTTGTGTTGTGATTTACTTCTTGGACGACCTTCCAATAGAGTGGTCGTCTGGCAGGATCTTCAAGGTAGAAGACTTGTTTTGCTTGTGTTGCGAAAATGTATGGTTGATCTTCGAACGCATAGCCACATGCCAAAATTTGTGTCATGTTGTTTCTAGTGGTAAAACGTTGGACTTTACCTCTTTTGTTGCATAAGTCGAACCACTTGACTCGAAACAACACAACTTTGAACTAGGAATACGCGAACTCCAGAATTACTTTTAGCTGACCATAATACATTTCTCCCTCCTTCTCACCAGGTGAACAAATTTCGCTGTTCTGAGTTGTGCGTTTTATATCGCGGCTGTGTACGACAAACCTCACACCGTTGACTACACAAGAGTTGACTGAGATTGGGGTCGATGATGGTCCACAAGCCAAAGCGAATAAGTCGGGAGTACGGCTTGGGTCATCGGCTATGTAAAGTTTACGGATCTATGAAAAAAGATAAGAATAGATGGAGATGAGTAATAGTCGTTATTTATACATGGAAATACATAAAATAAGTTTACCTTCGTCTCAAACCAGCTCGGAAATTCTTGTTGCATGTCGATATTAGGAAATTCCCTGAAAATGTTCATGATATTAAAATAAATCGAAAAGATAACTTGGGAAAAAGAAATTTCAAAATATAAACGCATACCTCTCGAACGTGTCCATGTACGTGTCGATCTCAGGACTGTTGTGAAGTACATACCATATCATTCTCTTCATTTCTTGGAGACCTAACCCAATCAATGTCTCTTTACCAGACTTGGTACATAGTGATCGGAACACCTGGAAATCACTTGTTGGGCGAGGACGGTCCTGAGATGCAGCGGGACGATTAAATTTTGTCCCAACACCACGAAAATAACGAGAACAGAAAGTTAATGCTTCGTCTGCAACATAACCCTCCGCTATTGAACCCTCCGGCTTAGCTTTATTTCGCACATAGTTTTTTAGCTTTTTCATGTATCTTTCAAATTGATACATCCACCGGAATGAAACAGGCCCGCCTTCAATAGCCTCTTCAGGTAAATGCATAACCAAGTGAATCATAATGTCAAAAAAAGCAGGAGGATATATTTGCTCGAGACTGCACAAAATATTGATCAACTGGACTTTAGCTTTCTCCATGTCTTTCACCAACAAAGTTCGGGCGTAAATTTGCTTAAAGAAAAAACAAAGCTCGATCAATGGTGTATAAGTCTGTGCGTCCAAGTATTGCTGAAGTCCATAAGGAAGTAACCGTTGCATCATTATATGGCAGTCATGAGACTTCATGCCCATTATACTGTTATCATCTTTGGTCACTTTTGACTTGAACTTGGATCCGAACCCATCTGGTAGTTTAACTGTTTTGATGTATTGACAGAAGAGTTTTCTTTTACCGGATGTGAAGGAGTACTTAGCATGAGCCTTCGAGCACTTCCCGTTTTGTTTGTTTCTAAGCCACAACTCTTATCGAATGCCCAGAGCTTGCAAATCTTGTCTTGCCTTAACGATGTCTTTAGATTTGTCATTCATTAACAAGGTGTTCAAGATACTCTCCAACACATTTTTTTCGATATGCATGACATCTAAATTGTGTGGTAGAGAAAGAAAAGACCAATATTCAAGATCGTAGAAAATAGACCGTTTAGTCCAGTTCAGCTCGACTGTATGATTACGTTTTATCTTCCCACCCCTATAATCCGGATGTTTCCTCGGCACACGTGTGGGCAATGTCGCAAGTTGAGTCAAGATATCAGCCCTGGTATCTTTTCTAGGAGGATCTCTATCATCGGTTTCACCATTGAATGTCGTATAGTCCCTCCTCCATTTATGGTTTTTTTTAAGAATCTTCTATGACCAACATAAGCTGTTTTGCTTATCACACGCGTAGCCGGAGTGTCTACTTTGCATGTAGGGCAAGCGTAGTAACCTTGCCCTTGCCAACCAGACAAACTACTTCGAGCAGGAAAATCATTGATGGTCCATAAAAGCATCGCTCTCATGTGGAATTGAGTGCCTGTAGCAGCGTCCATAGTCAAGACACCTGGTTTTTTCCATAATTCTTGCAGGTCATCAATCAAGGGCTTCAAGTAAACATCAATGTCCTTCGCCGGTGATTTAGGGCCAGGAATCAACAACGCCAGCATCAAAGAAGTCTCTTTCATGCATAACCAAGGAGGCAAGTTGTATGTTGTTAATATGACCGGCCACATGCTGTAAGTCTGACTAAGGTTGCCGAACGGATTGAAACCATCAGCAGCCAACCCAAATCGAACATTTCTTGGTTCTATAGCAAAATCCGAATATTTATTGTCAAACTTCTGCCATGCTTTACCATCAACCGGGTGTTGCATCTTACCGTTTTTCGTAGACTTTCCAGTAGCATGCCAAGTCATATGTTTTGCAGTGTGAATAGACTTGTACAAACGTTGTAGTCTAGGAATGATAGGAAAGTAACGCAACACCTTGTTAGGAACTTTCTTCCCCGTTGTGTTCTGGTCTTTCCATCTACTCGTTTTACAGACCGGACAATACTCCAAATCTTCGCCATCATCCCCCCGATATAGAAAGCAATCATTTTCACAAGCATGTATCGACTCGTACCCTAACCCGATCTTTTTAAATGTCTTCTTTATATGATAGTATGACGGTGGGAGATTGTAACCTAACCTGGGCGGAAATACCTCATGGAGAAATTTTAGCGTTTTGTTAAATGAAGTATCACTCCATTTACCGCTGACCTTGAGATGCGTAAACTTTGCCATAAAATCTAATGTTGTCATAAAGTCACAACCTGGGTACAGAGCCTGGTTGGAACTTGCAAGTAACTCTTCAAACTCGTTACGCAGAGGAGGTGTCGCTGCTTGAGTCGGCTCGTTACTTGTCTCGCCAATATTTCCATGAGTCGGCTCATTATTCGAAAGAATATCAAGAATATCATTTTGATCATTATTCGGAGGAATATCAAGAATATCATTAAGGCACGCACCCATGTCACTCATCTCACGTTGTGTTGTGTTATGTACTAACGGCGCAGGATCCGGTTCACCGTGATTGCGCCATTGTGTATAAGTTGGGTCCCACCCATTTTGGCCTATGTGGTTTTTAAGACCTTCGAGAGATACCCATGGAACATTACGACAACGACGACATGGACATAGTATGTTTCCGTAACTATTCAATAACGGTTTGCAATGATCGAGGAAGGCGGCAAGACCATCAATAAATTCTTTTGAACCACGATTCTCTAAACTGGTCCAACTCTTATCAATTATCATAACTGCATTTTTATGATGCAATCGGTTATTATATGCACTTAATCAATGATTACGAGTTGTTTTGTTCACCTAGCGCAACTATGGAAGGCAATCCTAACCCACTCTTTGAATGATTCGTCTCATATATGAATGCGTATAACTGATTCACTATCTAAGAAAATTTCGGCAGCATTTCCCCTCAACTCCCCAAATATGTGCATTAAGGACATATTCGTAGGAGTAAAGGAGAAACACTGTCGAAATCATCTCAAATAGTAAATCAGATATACGCATCCATATCCTAAATGAGACAAAACATTCAAAAAGCAGTCCCAAACAGGGGACTTTCCGAAATTAATTTCTAATAAATTAATTCCAGACGGGTTTTCTATAGGATGATTAACTTCGGACGGGGACTTTCCGAAATTAATCACTAAAATCCTAAAACATTCACAAAAGTCTAACAATCAAATGCCATTCAAATATTAACCAAACGCATATGCACAAAACGACTAATATCCTAAAATCATTTGCAAAAGTCTAACAATAATACACAAATCGACTACAGTTCAATGAGTTTACCTATATAAATGAGCTTGTTCTTATTAGCTTATTAGTTTATGAGCTAAATAAATTCTTATAGCTAAGCTCCTCCATCATAACTACAATGAAACAGCTTATTTGATTCAAATAAGCAAGTTAAGCCATAAACTGCTCGGATACTCAAAACAGCTAATTGTATCCCGATAATGCAATGAAGTGTTTAGAACATAGCGTTTAGATTGGCTCATCAGCTTACTTCACATAAGCTAGTTTAAAACAGCTTATTAAATACAAGCTAGTAAACCTAATATATTTAACTATATCCAAACACTCACTTGTTTCTCAGCTAAATAAAAACACAATACTTACATACTACTTAGATAAACTTCCACACATATGCGCTACATTTGAGTTTAAATCAAACTAACACTAGTTGTCTAACTTAACATCTCATTAACATTCATCACAAAAACATATATAATCAAAACGTACATCTCAAGTTTTCAACCAAGGCTATCTAACTAAACGTCTCAGCAGCATTTATCACAAATCTAACTAACCAAACGCATAATCAGTCACATTTCAGAAACATATATAAAAAAAATAATACAACAAAGCATAAAAATGAAAAAACAATACGGGTATGTAACCAAACGCATAATCAGTCACATACTGTCTCGCTCTTGGGCTGTGGTCTCTCGGGCTGTACGTGGTCTCGGGCTGTGGTCTCAGGCTCGGGCTATATAAAAAGAGAGCACATTAATATATAGGTTGCTTCAAATTAAAGAAGTAAAACTGTTAACGGCGACATGTCGTCGGGATACCAAAAGTTTAAAAAAAAATAAAAAAGAGACCACATTACCTATGTCTCGGCTGTCTCAGCTCTCGGCTCTCGTCTCTCGGTCTCGGCTTTTGCTACTGTTTCGGCAGTATCAAAAAAAAAAAAAAAAAAAAAAAAAACACACACACACAAACAGAAAACAACATCAAAAAATTAACAAATGCAACATATAACCGTTTATTAAGTGTTATAATTAACAAAAAATTAAAAAAAAACAACAAAAATTAAAAATACCTATAACCGTATGGAAGAAAAAGTGGGGAAGAAGAGGAAGAATTAAACAAGACAAGGGGAGTTGAGGAGAGAATTAAACAAGAGAAGAGGAGGAGGAGAAGTGGTGGTTTGCAATGGTGGCAGTGGTGGTGTAATGGTGTAGCGAATGTGGCGGTGGAGACTGTGGTGGTGGTGGAGACTGTGGTGGTGGAGGAGACTGTGGTGGTGGTGGAGACTGTGGTGGTGGTGGAGCAATAATCGCCGGCGAAGATCAATAATTGAGGGGAGAAAGTATTTTAGCAAATGCGTCTAAGTGTTTGACCAGATCTACTTTTTGTTTATGTTTTAATTATGCCGACGACATGTCGTCGGTAACAATAGAAAACTTTGTCGTCTTGTGATTTGGCGGGATAAATGAAATATTTGGGCAGTTTTTAACACAAAAATACCTACGACATGTCGTAGGTATGAGTTGGCTATATTAAAAAATTTATTTCTTATAAATACTTTTATTTAATATATAATTAAAATTAAAAACTTTAAATTTAAAATTAAATACTTTGATTTAAAATTAAATACTTTTATAAAATTAAAAAAAAATATATTTAATTTAAATACTTTTATTTAATATATAATTAAAATTAAAAACTTTAAATTTATAATTAAATACTTTGATTTAAAATTAAATACTTTGATTCAAAATTAAATAGTTTTATAAAATTAAAAAAATATATATATTTAATTTAAGTACTTTTATTTAATATATACTTAAAGTTAAAGTTGAAAAGTAAATACCGAAAAAGTAAAAAGGGGATAATAATTTTAGGACGAGAGAGTATTACCTGCTACAATTTCTTGAAAGTTGTAGTCGACAAATACATTCAAAGTCCATGTGATTGGTTCTAGGGTTGCTTTCAACATTGAGATAAGTATGAGGCCCTCACCTTCTTATGAATGTGTACTATATATATGCCATAACAATTCACGAGATGTTAACTAATGAGCCGAGTTGTTTCATTTGCTTGTCGAGTTGTTTCGTTTGATATGGTTCTACACGAGATGTTAAGCGAATGAGCCGAGATGGTATGGTTCTACACGAGATGTTAAACGAATGATCCGAGATGATATGGTTCTACACGAGATGTTAAACGAATGATCCGAGATGATATGGTTCTACACGAGATGTTAAACGAATAATCCGAGCAATTATGGAACTCGTGCTCAATTAGTTTGAAAGATGCAATTCCTAACTAATGAGCCGAGTTGTTTCATTTGCTTGTCGAGTTGTTTCATTTTCTTGCCGAGTTGTTTCATTTTCTTGCCGAGTTGTTTCGTTTGATATGGTTCTACACGATAAACGAATGTTCTAGTTTGAAAGATGCAATTCCTAACTAATGAGCCGAGATGGTATTGTTCTACACGAGATGTTAAACGAATGATCCGAGATGATATGGTTCTACACGAGATGTTAAACGAATGATCCGAGCAATTATGGAACTCGTGCTCAACAACAAAGTTCCAGCTTATCTTGTTCTAGTTTGAAAGATGCAATTCCTAACTAATGAGCCGAGTTGTTTCATTTGCTTGTCGAGTTGTTTCGTTTGATATGGTTCTACACGAGATGTTAAACGAATGAGCCGAGATGGTATGGTTCTACACGAGATGTTAAACGAATGATCCGAAGGGAAAAGATGGTGCTGTTTGGACAAATCTCGAAGATACGTTTGGGTAACAAATCTCGAAGATACGTTTGAACATATCAAGCAAAGGAAAGAAAGGAAGGGAAAAGATGGTGCTGTTTGGACAGCATAAACCAAACGGCCCTGTTTGGACAGTGTAAACCAAACGGCCCTTGTGGGCTGCTGTTAACCAAACAGCATAAACCGAACGGCCCTTGTGGGCTGCTGTTAACCAGCTTGTTTTAACCAAAATGGTCATGGTTGCAACAACAACAACAACATTTTATTAAACAACCACAATAACACAAAAAACAACAACACAAACAACAACAACAACAACAACAACAACAACATTACATATGAAGATTGTCCATGTCACCTAACAGCTCACGGAGTATTGCAGCCGACTGACATGCGTGGTTCGGGTCGTCGGGATTCGTTGTCATTTCAAATCTTGCCTCCAGCATCCGTACTCTTGTCTCTAGCACCTGCTTTTGTGCCTCCAGCATATTTATCCTAAGATCTTTTTCATTACAGTTTGAGCACCCTGTTGGTGCAGATCCAGAACCGTGAGATGTTGAAGCAGAAGAAGTTAGTCGTAACTGCTTATCAAAGTCACTCTTCCACCTAAAATAGCCACATCCATGATCTTTTTCTCTTGGCTGTCATATAAATAATGTAATTATATGATTGTTTGTATATTTATATAAATAAGAAATGTATAATTATTCACCTTCGAAAGAGGACATGCATAATATTCGAATCCAAATGTATCTTTTTGATGTGATTTTCTTTTTTTTAGATTTCCTGTTTCACAATTACACATAAAAGGATTATATCACTGCATCTCAAGTTTTGAAATTGGTGTGAAGATAAGATGTTGTGAGGTTGATTGGTTTTGATGATAAGAAAACCTGAGATTGGTGTGAAGGCAAGAGGTTGTGAGGTTGAGTTGTTTTGAGGATAAGAGTGTATATAATGTGCTTGGGAATATAATACCGTTGACATGTCGTCGGCGTAATAAAGGCGGGAAAAAACCCCGCCCAATTATTCGCTATTACTCACACGCGGGGAAAGTCAAAATTTTGACCTACATAAATGCCGGCGACATGTCGTCGGTATAATAACAGTAACGGCAATATAAATCTTAAACAATCACTAATCACACGCTAATCACAATTATTTTTGGGTTTATATTCGTCGACATAATATTGGCGGGTCAAACTCCCGCCCAAGTTTTCACCATGTTTTGAAAAGTCAAACATTTTCAACATTATACCGTCGACATGTCGTCGGTATTTTACCAAGCTAAAAATTCAACGCACCCTTGGCTCGGTCAAGCCTTTTTTTGTCGTTTAGTGGTTGGCGCCAACGACATAATGTCTCCGGCATAATCATCGTCGCCCGTTCTGTGAATTCTTGTAGTGAGAACTAAGTCTCTCAATCCGTTCAGAGTGTTAGCATAATTATTACTTAAACACTTACTTTGGTTAGTGTTTAAGTTAGTGAGGATCGGAGATCATCATACATTGTCATTCAACTTAGATTGTTATTTCGCAAATAATCTTTGTAAATTCATTGATTCATTTATAATAAGAGTTTGAACGTTGAAAAACTTTTTTGTGTTTATTTTTTAAATTGCTTTATGTATTATTGCTATAAGGTGTTTTAGACATAAATCAAATTACATGAAGAATAATTTAACTTATTTAACTTAAGTTTATAAAGGTAACAAGAGTGAGTTACTGATACACTATTACTAACACTTAAATTCTTGGGTTCCTGTTACTATTCGTGTTCAAAACCTCAAGTAAAAGTCAGAGTAAATTTGCAAGTATCAAAATTAGAAAAGGATTAGAATTATTATATAAACCTAATAGACTTCTATAAGTAATAGGATTAATCATTCACTATAAACTAGCAGGGTACCCGCGCGTTGCGGCGGCGGGTACCCTGAAATAAAATTTTCCGGTGAATCATGTATTTTAGTTTATTATGTTTTTTTTGACAATAAATTTACGGACACCAAGACTTTCGTTTAGCCCGTGCCCGTTCGGGCTCGAGCCCATTTGGCCCGTTGCTCGTTTGGGCTTGAATATTTGTATAATGTGCTTTATTATTTGTATTAGTGACATTTAATGCATGATTTGTGTTTAAGTTGGTTGTACAATATGCTTAATAATTTGTATTTCTTATGTAAGGGGTGTTTTAATCACTGCATTAACTATATTTATTGACCAGTTAATTAATTGACTACATTAAATATCTTGACAACATTAATAGTGCTTTGTATTTTGTACATTAAGCTTTAAGACTTGTAAGTTATGTAGCAGAGAAATTATGTGCAAGCTATTGAACTTCTATAATAAGGTAGAGAAATTTTTAAGTATTTCTATTTATAGAAGGCCTTCCTCCATTATAAGATAGTAAGATACTTGCTTCTTAATATTATTTTTTTCTATATTCGTTGATTCAGCATATCATTCAATCCCTTCTTCGACACCTAACAACTCATTTTTTTTCTTCCTGTAATCAAATCCAATGTCATTACCCAAATGTACTCTCTTAACCATATTCTTCATTATCAATCACTTCACGATCATAAACTCGTCAACCTCATTCGTCGTGAAAGTATCACGCGACGAATCCACTTCCCTCTACACCCTACTACTCTCCATGAAAACCCCCCTCCAACCCACAACTCTCCTGCTCGACCTATCCGGCAAATATAGTTGGATAGATTGCAGTGCTGGAGTATACATCTCCTCAACCTACCATTACATCCCATGCGACTCACACCAGTGCAATTCCCTCACTTCACTAGCATGCTCCGACGACTGCTTCGATCAAGCTGGTCCAGGTTGTCACAGCAGCTCATGTGGGTTGTTTCCTGAGAACCCGGTTATTAAGAATACAGTTCTTGCACAAGCATTAGTTGATACGGTTGGTTTGAGTGTTACTGATGGATCAAGTGTGACTGGTAAATTTGGTGTTGTTCCTAACTTCGTGTTGTCATGCTCGGATACTTCTTTGTTACGAGGTTTGCCTGATGGTGTCTCGGGTTTGGCTGGTTTAGGACGGTTTAACTATTCGTTACCATCGCAGGTATGTTAGTTGTATGTTATCTTCTTTACGTTTTGAATTATTGTTGCTAAGATGGTAGTTTTAGTCCATACAGTTTTATTGTTTGCACTATTTTATCCATCAACTTTTATAAAAAAAATTTGTTTAGGTTTTACTTAGTTGTACAGAAATATAGAAGACATACAAATTCGTGTTTTGAAAAGTGCTTTTTTTGAACTATTATATAATTTCTTTTATAATTATCGTGACATATATATATGTATAATGCATGTTGGCAACCGTATTTAATTACATGAAACTTTGTAATTTGTGATATTGGCGTCCATGTGTTCATGATTTACGATAAATACATGTCACCATTGACTTCAAAAGGATTGATGTTTGGGGTCACGATGAAAGATCTTTTGGAAAAATATTGTTTGAAAAAGAAATCCCTTGGTCAAACAGTATTGGTTTGATTGCTTTGGTCCATGTATAGATAGTTTGAGCAGATAATTAATGTACACTATGTCATCAGGGGCGGAGCCAGAACTTTATTATCGAGGGGGCAAAATATGATAGTTTTTAGAAACTACACTAAAAATTGGTCTGTTGGAGGGGCAAATTACAAAAATAGCCGAAAATTTTTAAAAATTTACACTACAATTTTTTTCGCCGGAGGGTCACGTGACCCCCCGGACCCCCTTTATCTCCGCCCCTGTATGTCGTTGTTACTTTTTTACCTATGCCATGAAAATAAAATAATGTTAAACGCTATATACGCGTAAAAGGATATAATCAATCCAATAATTAATATTGTTGAAAATACAAACCGATGCATTTTTTCTATATACATGGGCAAAAATATCATCTTTAACTTATTTGGCTGAATTGTTATATTACATTAACAAATTAACGTGTGAACAAGAAAAAGTAACTTCTCCAAATCTTATATACGATACACGTTTGGTAGATGAAGTAATAAGTTTTACGATCCAACAAATAAACAATGCCACATGATTATAGAATATTGTACGATACACGTTTGGTAGATGAATTAATAAGTTTAGAGAGAGAAACGAGAGATAAGTTTTACGATCTTTTACAACTGTATCTTGTCTTATGTATCTGTCATATTAGATGGATTTTTGTAGCTATGATTTCTTGTTATATATAGCGACCCTCATAAAACTTAGTAAATTTAAGAGTGTTTGATTTTTTAGTACGTAAATAATCTTATATCAAATGTATACTATGCTTCAACATTGAACGTAATTAGTAGAAAACCAAGTTTCTTGGAATAACAACAAGAAAAATGTACATCAATTGATTACTGAGTTTGGTATCTGCTAATCTTTACAACACATGCATTAACACATTGTTGGAAACCTTTGATTCCTTCTTGTGCAGGTTAATTTAATTCCCAACAGTAAGGTCTTTAATTCACCCCGAGTGTTCGCGTTATGCCTTCCTAGCTGTCCAAATACCACAGAATATTCCGGTGCAGCCTTCTTCAACACACGCGGTCAATACAATTTCGCATCAGGAGTCGACCTATCCAGCCACCTTAGCTACACTCCACTCATCATAAACCCTATTGGATTCACCCTAATTACCTACTTCAACTACCCTTCAGCCGAATACTTCATAGGACTTACATCCATCAAGATTGATGGCAAACAAGTCGATATCAACCCGTCTCTTTTAACAATCGACAACAATGGCTATGGAGGGACAAGACTAAGCACCATCACACCTTACACCACTTTACACACCTCAATCTACAGACCCTTTATCCAGTTATTCATAAACGAATCAATGACACGTAACTTAACTATATCAACCAACCCAGTGAGCCCGTTTGAGGTGTGCTTTAATGCAAGTGGAATGCATAAAACGTGGTTCGGACCTAAGGTCCCAGTTATTGATCTTGTGATGCATAGTGAAGATGTGTTTTGGAAGGTTTATGGTTCAAATTCAATGGTGAAAGTTGAAGGTGAATATGGAGAAGGTTTGTGGTGTTTAGGGTTTGTTGATGGTGGTGATGAGGCAAGGCCTTCTGTTGTGATTGGTGGTAAGCAAATGGAGGATAATATGTTGCAATTTGATTTGGAGAATGAGAGACTAGGGTTTAGTTCGATTTTGGAGCATAAGAGTTCTTGCATTGAGTTTAACTTTACTGATGGCTATTGGTCACAACCAAGTCTGTGACTATGATTTTGTTTGTGCATTGGATACTTCTTTTGAATTTTAAATGTTATGAAGAGTGGAGTTATTCTACAAACAATAAAAACCTCACATACCAAGGGACAACTCCCATCTATTGATTTAGATTTGATCAATGGCTGAGATCATTCACTTGCTACTTAAAAAAATACACAAAGGGGCAATTTCGTAAAATTACAACAAGACACACCCCACTTACCCCTCACTTCCAATCATAATTTCTCTCACCTAACACTAACTAAAAACACACACTACTCAAAAATAAAAACCGATCAACATAAATGGAATCATAATTTCGCCGGAGATTTAATCAATTCATCGGAAAAAATGGAATCTCTGGCGAAAAGGAAGAAAGAAACACCAGTCAACAATCCAATTTCAGGTATACTGAAACTCTTTAAACAACTATTTAACTATCTCTTACTATCACATACGATTAGATAGTTATGGAAGTTTTATACTGATTAATTGATGTACGATTAGATACTATTTATTCAGATTATACTGAAAATATTACGATTTTACACTGATTAATCGATGTTTATGGAAGTTATAGTGATTTTATGAAGAAATTAGGTTTTCAGAGTTAACAGACACATTGAGATGAAGATATTGAAATAAAAGACATATTAGAAGAATTTATTGAAGGCGTCTGCTTAGCCGCAGAAGACGCCTTCGGCTTTGCCGAAGGCGTCGGCTGCGGCTAAGCCACAGAAGACGCCTTCGGCTTTGCCGAAGACGTCGGCTGCGGCTAAGCCACAGAAGACGCCTGCGGCTTTGTTTTTATATCGAACTAGATGCTTCAAATGTTGTATATATGTAGTTGTAATGATGTAGAATTAGAATACTAGGGAGTACAATTCGTGATAGTTTTTTTTTTTACTACATGTGTTTTTAGGCAAGTTCAGACATGTAAATGTTTATTTGCAACCGTTTTGAGACTGAAGTAAGATGTGATCTTGGATTGTTCTGACAAAGAATACACCGATGCTTAATATACGACTATGTTTTGCTGTTATCTGTTATATTATTTGCCAGCTTGTTGTATATATTGTGTAGCAAATGATACTTTAATTAAGTTGATTTGTTGATGTGTCAACACGTAACTTAGTATATTACGTGACATAAGAGATATTAGCTGAAATAAGGAAGTGAAAACGCATATTATTGAAACAGGAAGTTGATAATTGAAAGTTGTGAATCTGTAGACCATCATCTAACAAATGTTCTCATGTGAAGGCTTTAAATTTGTAACAATTTGATTGTGATTTTAGGGTTATGTTATCTACCGTGTGCGTGAGGCGTGGTGGACGAAAGAGGTATCACCTGTGATACATATTACTTATCACTTGTGATACATATTATGTAAACCATAAACTTCATTAAAAAATTCTGAATATTGGTTTACCATAAACTTCATCATTAAAAAAAATATCACAAGAATATCACTTGTGATATTCTGAATATCACAAGTAATATCACTATCACTTGTGATATTCAAAATATCACTTGTGATATTCAGAATATCGCTTGTGATATTTTGAATATCATTTGTGATATTCAGAATATCGCTTGTGATATTTTGAATATCACAGAATATCATTTGTGATATTCTGAATATCACATGTGATCATAAGTGATTTTCTGTGATATTAAGAATATCACAAGTGATATTCTGAATATCACAAGTTTGATGATATCACAAGTGATATCACAAGTTTAATTGTTAGTTTGTAGTGACTCTGAATGCTTAATATTGGTTAGTTTTGTTGTACGAGTGAGCTGATTAAGTGAGTTTGTTTGTGTGATTGTTGATTTATAGTGATTTTGAATGCTCGGTTTTGGTTGATTTATTGTACTAATGAGCTGAATAAGTGATAAGTTCGCGTGGTTGATTGCTGATACATAGTAATTTTAGATGCTCAGTTTATGTTAATTAAGTTTGTGTGGTTGATAGTTGATATATAGTAACCTGAATGGTTCATTTCTGTTAGTCTGTAGTCCGTGTTAGCTGATTCAGTAATATTACAAGTCGTTTTTCTGTAAAAACAAGTTGGTGTGTTTGACTGTTGCTTTAGAGTGATTACGAATGGTCAACCAAGTTAATTTGTAGACTTGAGTAAGTGAAAGTCATAAGTCAGCTGTTTAAATTAGATCTAAGTTTGATTGGTTACTTCAGTGAGTATTCCCTAATTGAATTGTATGTTGGTGAGTTTACAGTTTACATACCTTGATTTGAATATGCATGGCAGTGTGATGGCTTTAAGGAAATCTTGACACATCAAGGTGGCTGTGCGGGGGTACTTATGTCAGACAACAACTCTGATGCCGTAGTACAAACCGAGTCTGAAGATAAATTGGGGAGTGCTATAAAGAGAGAACGGGAAATTGATTTGAATATGCAAATGAAAACAGAAGAAAGCGAGCCAAATCTTAAAAGGCAGAAGTCTCAAGATGCATCATTTGACCCGATGCAAGACTTGGTCTCCACCACTAATGATGCTACCTTAGATATGAATAAAATGGTTGCAGATAATGGAAACAGTATGTCTGTTGAATAGACAAATGGTGAAATAGTCGCAAGCTCTGTTAAACTTGAGCCTCAATCAAGATGGACCCACCGACTGAAGCTGCTGATGTATTACAGGCAACAAATCATTGTGATAATAAAGATTTGGTGGAGAAGGTAGATATATTGGATGGTCTTCCCCAAAATAGCGAGCTTGTTAACTTGATTAAAAGGGCTAGGAATTCGTCAGTCAAAAACTCAGAACTTCTCCAGGATTGTGGAATTCATTTCTTGGGTGTGCTGTCACTAGACCGGTACGTATTTGTTGATAATCATTTCTTTTGACTTAGATCTTTTATTTGCCATTATTTGCAGCTTTGGAGACTATGTGTCTGATCAGGTTGTTGCTCCAGTTCGTGAAACTTGTGCGCAGGCTTTAGGAGCGGTTCTCAAGTACATGTCTCCTTTGCAAGTTCATGAGACACTGAATGTTTTGCTGAAAATGCAGGTAAATATCACATCTGACCTTTTTTTTTTTTTTTTTTTTTTTTTTAATATTATTGTTAAGCTTGGTGGTCCAATTATTGAATGCTTATTTTATTATTCCTGTCATATCTTATTGGTTCATGCTGCTGATTTCTTCTGCTGATTCTTCCAGCGTAGACCAGAATGGGAGATTCGCCATGGCAGTCTTTTGGGCATCAAATATTTGGTTGCTGTGCGTCAGGTACTCTTCTCATGGCCACAAACATCATAATACTTTTTCTTGACTATCTGCATGAAACATACCTAGTTCAAATTATGTTCTTGTTAAGATTCCTGTCGCTTTGTGCCAATTGAGCTAGTGCTGATATGTTGGTTGAATAAAATAGGAAATGCTTCCTGATTTGCTTGGTCGTGTCCTTCCTGCATGTAAAGTTGGTCTTGAGGATCCAGATGATGATGTAAGAGCAGTTGCTGCTGATGCCTTAATTCCCACTGCACGTGCCATTGTTTCACTTAGTGGACAAATGTTGCATTCTATTGTGATGCTACTGTGGGATATCTTGCTTGACCTGGACGATTTGAGCCCATCCACTAGCAGGTAATCTTTTTATTTCGTTAGTTCAACTTTTCTTTGATGAGAATTCGAGTTTTGTATTGAACATCTACGTGGAATAAGATGGATAAAGTTATAAAACTGTACCAACCCTAAACCTAAAATCACCACAGTTGAAAAATGATTGCCATTTGATTTCAGTGCTTGAATAGGGAATGTTAGAATCACATTTATATAGGATGCTTCTACTAGCAGAGATGCCTTATCAATTTATATGGAATGCACTTATCAATTTAGTTGGCTATCGACAAGTGTACTAAAGAAATTTCTTCGTATGTTACAGTGTGATAAATCTACTAGCAGAGATATATTCTCAGGAAGAGATGATTTCTTGGATGTTCTCAGCCCAGGAAGGAAATCAAGGACTTGACCTGAATGAGATAGTTTCTACTAATGATATTGCACGTACAGTGAATTTTCAAGAAAACCCCTACATGCTGTCAACATTAGCTCCACGGTTGTGGCCATTTATGAGGCATAGTATCACATCTGTTCGTTATTCAGCCATTCGAACATTGGTAAGCTGTTCTCTCCTTTCATCTACATCTTGACTTTCCAAATGCTTTTAAGTAGATTACTAGGCCCAAGTTTGTAACATAAACATATACAACCTTTTGGTAGTCTTTATAACTAAGTTATACGTGCAGGAGCGGTTGCTTGAAGCTGAATACAGAAGGAGTATTTCTGTATCTTCTAGCTCCTTTTGGCCTTCTTTCATACTGGTTGATACCCTTAGAATTGTTTTCCAAAATCTTCTACTTTAATCGAATCAGGAAATTTTACATTGTTCAGAGAGGGTCTGGAGGCTGCTTCTCGAGGTGAGTGATTTGTCCATGATGCATGGTTTTTATAGATAGTAAGTGCAATTAATTTTGTTGTGCAACATGCCTTGAGTTTGCTAAAGTTCCTTTTGAATTGTTGGTAGTGCCCAGTGAAGGACTTGGAAGCTGCTGCAAGATCATACATGGCATCTTGGATAGAACTTATAACTATGCCTTATGGATCTCTTGGCAAAGGTGGCAATTTCAGTCCATTTACTTATTAATGGGAATTTGTGCTGTGTTTTATCTAACGGGTCAGTTCTTAAAATACTCTAAGGGGAACATGTAAAATGGGTCGAACACGCTGAATGTTTGACAACATCCCTTTTCAGTGCATACAAACGAGCAGTTCAGCTAAATCCGAGATTCGCCTACGCCCACACCCTTTGTGGTCATGAGTATGAAGTTCCTTCTTAGTTCATCTCTTAATGTCGATTATTACACCTTATACTTTATTAGATATGTAGACTGTCTTTACATCACTCTGTTAAGCCTTTGATAACCTGCTCACTAATTTGTACTATTTTTTTTTACAGATATGTGGCGTTGGAGGATTTTGAGAATGGAATCAAGAGTTACCAGAATGCTCTTCAGGTTGATTCAAGACATTATAATGCCTGGTATGGCCTTGCAATGATATTTCTTCGCCAGGATATGGTGTTGTGAGACCAACCTTGGGTGGTCTTACTTCAAAAGTTGTCATGCTCGGAGGAACATTTTTTCTTGCATCTGAAGTGCTTGAGCTGGTAGAGCAAGTTGGGGCTGTTAGTGATCTTTCAGGAAAGGCGATGTTATTCTTATCGTGGATATTTACGTCCCTTTTTCTACTCTGAATAAGCTCCAGGTACTTATTGTGTTCATGATAAGTCCCGTATGAGCTTATTGTGTTCAGTATAAGTCCCATATTAACATCTATTGCCGCATGTGATTATTTCTTATCTCAGCAAAAAAGAAGGGGAAAGCGGCTGTCAAAAAGCCAGCAAAGAAGGTCAAAAGAAAAGCTCCGGTTGCAAAGAAAACCAAGGCAAAAAATGAGGAATGCAATTGTTCATGTGCATGTTCCACCGTTACATAACCTTCAAGCTGTCGTGGATGGTTTCCTGCTTTTTTGTTTCAGATAGAGGCAATCATGAATGACTTCATTCAATTAGCTGATTGTTTTAAACTCGCAATCAATTCTCAGTCCGCGTAGTTTATTAGAAGAGAAACTGTAGCGCCAGATAGTGTAGCCTATAAAGATTCGTGGAACTTGTATGGTAACAGAAGTATGTGATGCTTTTATACACAACATCAGTCAAATTTAGTTGCGGTTTCATGTACTTTGTTTTCATTAATTGTGTAAATGAACATACTAATCCTATGCCATGCCATGGCTCTAGCATGACCTTTGTTTTCATTCATTGTGATATCACATATCACAGGTGATATCACATGTGATATCTGAAGAAGCACAAACACCTGTGATATCAAATATCACATGTGATATCACATATGACCCATAAGAGCTTAATTGTGTTAAAACTTGATACATATACCACGTACATATATTAAAAAAACATACATGCATATTGCATAAATGTATTACAGTTATGGAGTGTATATGTGTGATATCACAGGTGATATCCCATATGAAGAAGCTCAAACACCTATGATATCACATATCACATGTGATATCACAGGTGATATCACATATCACATGTGATATCACATATCACATGTAATATCATAGGTGATATCACATGTGATATCTGAAGAAGCTCAAACACCTGTGATATCACATATCACATGTGATATCATAGGTGATACAAAATAAGATATCACCTGTGTGATACAGAATAACTTATTGAATATCACCTGTGATACAAAAATAAGATATTAGGTATCACCTGTGATGTACCAAATATTAGGTATCATCTGTGATGCAAAATATGATATTAGGTATCACCTGTGATACAAAATAAGATATTAGGTATCACCTAAAAGTGATATTCTGTGATTTTCTGTGATATTCAGAATATCACAAGTGATATTATCACAAGCGATCTTCTGAATATCACAAGTGATAATATCATTTGTGATATTCAGAATATCGCTTGTGATAATATCACTTGTGATATTCTGAATATCACAGAATATCACTTGTGATATTCAGAAAATCACAGAATATCACTTGTGATATTCAGGATATCACTTGTGATATTCTGAATATCACAGAATATCACTTGTGATATTCAAAAAAAATCACAGAATATCACATGTGATATTCAGAAAATCACTTGTGATATTTAGAATATCACTTGTGATATTTTGAATATCAAAGAATATGAATGAAAATGAATAAAAAGACCCAAGGGCAGAGATGGTTGTGGATGATGGAGTTTGTTACAAAATCATTTACTAAGATGTTCACTGTTAAGTTACCGGTTCCGCCGTTGTATGGAGTATTTAGAGTATTGCCTAATATCTTATTTTGTTACAAAACCATAGCTGGTGTCACAAATGTAGCTCAAAACACATGGTAGGTCTATATGCCTAATATCTTATTTTGTATCACAGGTGATACCTAATATCTTATTTTGTATCACAGGTGATACCTAATATTTGGCTTGTATCACAGGTGATACTTAATATCTTATTTTACGAATCAGAGCATTCCTTATAATACATTATAATACGGAGTATATATGTAACCCCTACATTGTTTGATACTATGATCACAAGTGAATACTGATGATACTATGAAAATGCAATAGACATGGATTATGTTAAACAGCAGTAACCAAAGTCCTTTTATAGTATACTGATGATACATTGTTGAACCTTTTGCATCATAAAACAGCTAGCTATCAATATCCATATCCATATCCTTTCTTCAACCATCATATAAGCTTTATCCTACCAAGTACCACCAACTAAATAAGTATGAATCAGACCTCCACAACAAGTTTGAGCCCATCTAGATCACGTCCAGTTCTCACGTCAACTCTCGATGGAAATGTTGAACTATCTGCACCATGTGAAATTGTGAGAAGAAGCTGACAAACATGACAAGGCTCCCCAAGATAGATAAAAAGTTCCATGACATCTGCAGCCTGTGGGCAAACCTGTATAAACAAAAATTTATACTTTTGCTTAGCAAGTACAGACATGTGCATATTTATTCCAATTAAGCCTTATAAAAAAATAGATTATTTACCCAGATAAGGTGTTTCTGCTTAAAGCTAAGAAGACTGCTTCCATCATCAGAACTCGGCAATATGCTGGAAACTGGCTTAAGAAGGCAACCAAATGGTCTACTAGGCACCTAACATAATTCAGAAAAAATTATTAAAAATAATAAGATATACGAGGTAATGCTCTATTGCAGATTTAACATAACATGAAGATGACTCATGCTTGCAATTAATGAGGTGGTATACTGAAGCCACAGAGCATGTAATTATCAGGCATCTAAAACAGTAATTTTAATAGATGCACCAAAACCATGTATTCTGGCCTTCTAATATTTTTGTTTGCAGTAATAGACTGAACTCGTAGATTTAATTATGACTGAACCCAAAATAGTAGCGAAATGTATATTTTTGTTAGAGTGTTTGGCAAAAAGAGAACTGATTCACGCAAGCAATTACATACATGTGAGGGTTGAACCGGCAGGGATGGAAGATGCTTGAAAAGTCGTAGTCCAAGAAACATTTCAAACTGTTTCTGACGGGAGTTATCAACAACTGTGTTTTTATATCTTCTCTGCAAAGTTATTTTCATATTCTGTGCCACAGAAAACTGCTTGAACTTGCCTGCTTCGTCACTGAATATGCTAAGAATCTGGCTATGCATTGCTTTAGATCCAGTGTAGAGTGTTGCATATCACCAGCTAACAAAAAGAGATCAGCGAGTTGGCATATAGGTGACAAAAGTGTAGACCTCTTAAACTCCTCAAAAGACATGTCAAAACGATTCCAGGGTTTATCTGGACATGGATGATTCCAGGTTGTGGTCCTCGTATTGTGATCAATATAGTATGATTTTCCAGTAACAGCGTCAGATCTTTTCTCCCATCCTGGCGGCAAAGGGGCGGTATATCCACCATAATTATCAGCTGACTGATAACCGATAGCCAAGTCGCTATCAAAAGTCTTGCTAATGTAATAATCATGAAGTCTTTCATCCTGAAAAATAATAGAATTAAACTCATAAACTGCAAATATACGAGGTATATTCCTATTTTATATCAAAATGGTGAAAACATGACACCTCTTCTTTCATGTGGACTCCCAGACGCTGATATACTTCGCGGTAACGTTCTCGGCTTATCTTACAGATTTGCTCCCATGCAGATTTGTGCCTTTCATCCCAATCCTATTCCAAATTTAATTATGAATAAATATATAACAAAAGTTAAGAAGACCAAGATAAAAAAGTTAAATCACAGACTGACTTGCACCGGCTGGGTTCTCTCTTTAAATTCAGCATCTTCAGCAAACCTCTTCTTCGATTCCTCATACAACACCTATCAACAAATCAGTTGAGAGGGAATGACAGATAAATATAAATAGCTAAAACCTCCGGATGCATCAGGTATTGTTGCACAAACCAGAAAGACTTTTCGGATAAATATAGAGATTTTCAGTACCACGTGTGATTTAACTTTCACGAAATTGTGCTCACCTCAAGTTCTCCAATAGCTTGATCGTTAACTTCCCCATTAGGGAACCTATCGATTAGGAACTCCGTCATCATCATTTTTGACTGCAAAAAAAAGTTAGACTCTAGAATAATAACAGGCTAAAAAAAAGCTTTGTATATCATGTTAGATGCAGGTATAATACGGATTTAATTTAACAAACATTCAAACAACACACGTACCTTAATGTCCAGATAATTACCATAATAGAATCTTCGGCGCACGCGAACTCCAGAATAGTCAAGCACACGAGCTAATGTTTCTCCAATAATAGTGGATTGTAAATGACCCATATGCATTTCGTTGGCTATATTTGGAGGCAAAAAGTCTATAACTGCTTTTTCAATAGGGAGTTTTGGTGCCCATGTGAGTAGACTACCCTCTATCATCTTCAAAATACTCTGCAGCATGGCAGCGTCTTCTGGAAAAAAAATCTATCGTATCTTTGACAACCTATTAAAAAAGATAAAAAAAACTAAGCAGTAAATTTTTCAAAATCCATGAGATTTCACTCACAAGAAAATACTACCAGTCCAGCACGTTTTGGTCCATCTAAGTAAGAAAGGCTTCTTATTTCAGGCCATATGTTCAAGACGCTGGTACTATTACCAAATGTAAATTTCTGAGTTAGTACTCATATCATTCAGAAGAAAGTAAAAGTGCATAAGTATGTATGAGAAAGGGCGAATATACCATAAGTAATCACAATCATCCGCTTCGGTGCCGGTAGAAATACTAGCACATACTTCAAGGTTTTTACTCAAAATGTCATTCACATAAGAGCCAAATAACCAAGAAATTTCTTTTTGAAGGTTCCATCTACCATCTTCTTCCTGCAATGTATTACAATACAAAACCGTTATTCTTAACTATTGACATATCCTCTAGTTTGATTTATATATTAAGCTTTTCTAAATCTATATAGTTCACGTGTGAATTGTGACAACAAAGACAACTTCAGATATAGCTATGAGCATGATAATGACCAGCTAAGCAGGCGTAATACAAGGCCACAGAGTCCCATTGGTCTCGTGCATTGACGTTTATGCCCGAACACTTTAGTCGGTATATACTTAACAATCACTAAAAACAAACCTAATTCAATAGGTACTATAATGGCTTCAAACAATTACAAACAGACTTAAATAACCTTGTGCTAACAAAATAACACAAAATCAGCATAAGTAGGACTATTACCATTCAAATGAGCAACAAAAATAACCCCAAACCATTCTGAAACCACAACAGACCTAATTTGATCAGTACTATAACCGCTTCAACACAATAGTATATACACTCAACATTCACTACAAAAGGACTCAGAATAGTAACAGCTACAGAACGACAGTGAATATACACAACAATCACAAAAAACATACCTAATTAACCTTCTGATACAACTCCGCTCTCGCCGAGTCTCCAAGGTTTTCGATATAGAATTTCCTCAACAATCACTTCAGATAAACCTAATTCAAGACGTACTATGACAGTTTCAATCATTACTAGAAATACACCAAATTCAATCAGTATATAATAGACCTAATTAACTTTCTAATAACATAAAAACAACATAATTAGGTCTCTCACCATGAGCATCGAAAACAAGTCCGAACCGTTCCGAAAGCGCAAACGGCCACAACGGAAGGTTCTCAGTATCGAATTTGAAATTCTCATCGGATGTGACCGGAACAGATTGTTACATAATTTTGATGAATTAAATAGCGAAATAAGGGTTTCAATTTGGTTATGGAGGTTAGGTGATAGCAGTGAAATGTGGAGAGGACTGCGAAGGGAAAACACACATTTTGTGTGTGTAAAAAAAGGAGCGGTTTTAAGATACGGTTTATATATTGACGAAAATACCCTTGTAGTGTAAATATTGTGTTTAATCTCAGCCATTCGATCAATGAAGATAGACGGTGAGGATTGGTCCCTTGGGATGTGAGAAATGTTTTGTCCTCAAATGATCTTAGATCATGTTATGACATATGTTTCTTTATCATTTTTTTGAGCTACTTTCAATATTATTGTGACATTACGTTATCCTTGCAAATCCATAAATTTGACTTGCTAATCTCATTGACCAAAAAGTAATTACGTTAAATAAGCTTTGAATTAGCGATGGCCTACCCTATTCCGGGGACCTTTTCCGGCTACCAACAACCCATCTCCGACTAACAACTCAACTAAAACCCAAATTAAACTTAAAAAAGACCCATATTCGACCCAAATTTGATGTGTAACTTACAATATGTTGAACAAACTCGTTTAATGTCTTGTAAGTTAAAAACTCGGTTATGTCTTGTAAGTTAGAATTGATGTGCATATGTTGAACCCAAATTAAACTAAAACTCGTTTTTGTACATATTGTAACCCAAATTTAAACTAAAACTCGTTTATTACATATTGTAACCTAAATTTAATGTCTACCCAAATTAAACTAAAACCCACAATTTAATGTCTTGTACGTTACAAATATATAATAATCAGCGGATGATTTGTTGGTGTTCGGATCATAAAGCCAGCCCGCTTTGAAACATAGATTAGATCTTGAAATTTGTTCAAAGTTTGAATGGGATAAAGTGTGTTTTATGATATGATAAGGAAGGTTCATTTGCCTTTTATTGTTTTTTAATGAGTTAGTGAAAGAGTGGAATTAAAGCATATAAATCAAAATGATTCAAACCAAAAATTAAAGTTCGTTTAAAGTGATAATCACGATTTATAAGTTTATAGTTGATTTTGTAAAACTAAAGAAATTTAGTTTGTGACCGGAATTTGGGTTTGTAGGCGGAAAATATCGTCAGAATCTAGGTTTAAATATGAAGAACATAAGGGTAAATAACTGGTTAAACAAGTCACCGGTCAAAAAACTACTTATATCGCTTGAAATTTGAATTTATATTGTAAGCAATGGGACATTTGTGACTCTATTATCAACTTTAGTACTATAACAAGAGTGCATTACATTTCCTTTACCCTTGATCTTTATAATACCACTAAGGTAACCAGAATTCCGTTTGGAGTGTTATTTTGTTGACTATATAAATGTTGTATTCGGTGACCATATTTATCTTCAAATTTGAAGTGCATGATTTTATGAGGTAATAGATATGGACGCAATTAAAAGTGTCGAAAAATAACATAATAACCAAAACTTTTAAAAACCCGTAGCGTTATATTTTCGTAAGTTTTTTAACATTTTTATTTTTTATTTTTTTTGGTAACAATGGTTTCTGATGTCTTGTCATGCTAATTCACGGGATTTGAGCACACCACAACATACGAATCGATTAAAGTACTCCCCTTTATAATGAGGTTGGCGTTGTTACATCAAGGTTGTTTGCACCAAGAATGTAACAAAGCGTAACATAACTAACAGAACGTCAACAAAAAAATGTAGTAAACAGAATTTAAAACAAGGATAACCACCAAAATGAAGAAAAGTTTATAAAGACTACAACCTGATCGTGCGAATATACAAACTAAAAGATATAATTTTATAAAACTTGATCTGGCTTAAGAACTAAAAAACACAAAGTCACAAGATTCCATACTTAAAAAAGTTGTTTACACCTATAAAAATGAAAAAAAAATTAGATGCGCTTGCACTAGAAAACTAGAAATCAAGTTGTTTCTGCAGCCAATTTCTTCACATACAGAAGGAAGCGTAGACTTCACATTTCACTTGATTTTATAACTCGTATAAGGTATTCCATGTAATGCATCACAACCATGTTCTTCATACTCTTTAACAGCTTCTGTGATCATTTCCTCGTTTAATTTCCTCGTAGCCTTTTTCTTATGATGTTTTTGGAAAGACTTGAAACTTGTGTCTGCTTTAAACTTGTACCGTACACGTGCACGATCATCTGGGCCATATTCAGTTTCTTGTATTATTGGCTCCAACACTTCAGTTGCATCCTCATCATAATCTTCAAGCTCCGCTTTTAGCAAACACTCTTCACAGTCCTGGCCATGTGTAGTTTCTTGTGTTATAGGCCTCAAAAGTTCACTTGTTTCCTGATAATCTTCAAGCTCGATTTTTAGCAGGTTCACATCCAAACATTTACAAGATATCTCTTTTCTGCAAAGATCCAACTTATGTTTGTAAAACAAGAATTTCAAGTCAACAACGTAACCTATGTGAATTGAATAAAGGGCTAATGGCATCTAAATGTATCATAGTTGTCATGATTTCCTTCTATATGTATCAAACAATTTTTTTTGCTATTTTATATACTAAACTTGCAACTATGATACATTATCGTGTAATTAGCCCTTGAATAAAATAACTTACTGTAGCATATCGACTACATGGTGCCTATCCATGAGGAACTCATGCACCTTTAAATTCTCTATTGCTTCTTGTTCTAGTCTCTTTGACTCTTCTAACACCTTTTTTAACTGGATTTTTTGGTATGCAAAAGCTACTTCTTTCTCTAACTTTTCCTTATCTGCCGCTTCCTTTTTTATGATTGTTGAAGCTAATCTTTTCTCCAGCGAATAACGTATCTAGATAAGAAAATATCATAGTAAATAACACTGATCACCAACCTCAATACAAGAACTAACATTAAAAGTAGTACCTCGTCAAGAGTTGCAAGAGATTCATCTCCTTCATCCAACATACCCGATGCACGAAATTGAAGATCCTCCATTGCAGTAGCTAAAGCAGCCTTTTGTGCATACACTTTTTTAGCATGCTGCAAATATAGATAAGAGATATGTAAACATGATAACATAGAAACAAAATGTGGCATATACAACAATTATGCAAGTTGCATATTTTGTTCTCTGCACGACTTAAATTTGTTTTAAATTGTTCACAAAAGTGTGCAAAATACGTATTTTTTGTAGAAAAAAGTACTTGACATATAAACAAAATGCATAAAATAGACCATAAACAGAAATGAATATACAAACCATTTCATTTGTTTCCGTTGCACGTTGCTCCATCAGTTTAAGTTCCTCCATCTTTGCATGAAGATTTAAGCTACACTCGTCAGCTTCTTTTTTTGCTTCTTCTGCAGCTTTTTCACGACGTTCCACTTCTTTCCTAAGGTTGATGATTGATTGCATATTTGAGTCTAAGGTTTTCTGAAAATAACTCCAATGTTAGATTTATCACTACTAATTAAAGCAAGTACTCGGCTACTACGGAAACTACAATGTTTTTTTTCAAAAGCTATAAATTCAAACTTCATGTGAGCATCAGTTAGAAAAATTTGAAAGAGGACACCCAACTAATTAAGTTAGGAAGGTCTTGTCATTTGAACCATATTGAATGTAAAGGAACTTCATTACAATATTGGTTTACTTCTTGGGAAATATCTAAAGTTGAATAATCAAGTGGCGTTGATCCTTAAAAACATATTTATCTATCACATTTATAGATTATGAATTATTATTATTTATTTACTCCCTGCGTCCTAAAATTATAGTCTTCTTTTTACTTTTTCGGTATTTCTTTCACAACTTTGACTTTAAATATTTTTGTTTGTGTTATACAATACTTGATGAAAATTATAGCAATGAAAATACACTTAAAACTCAATCAATTCATATATTTTGCATCAAGTATTATGTAATATAAACAAAAATACTTAAGGTCAAAATTCAAAAAGAAATACCGAAAAAGTCAAATGGGGACTATAATTTTGGAACGGAGTGAGTATTTATTATTATTATTATTATTATTTTTTTTTTTTTTAGTTTTAGCACAGTTAATGATATTTAGTTGAAATTCAAAATACCTTCTTATTTCTAGCATCTTTAATAGCACTGTCAAGAGCTACAGCTCCAAAAAGTTGGGCCTCTGAATCCATCTGAATGGAATCGTCCATGTATCTGAATAGATTTCAAGTACACAAATTGGTCAGCAATCCATCTATGAAACATAATATATTTTATGCACTCAAATTTACACTGAAATTAAGGAAATATAGACCAAACGAACACGGACAAAGCCTTGTACGTGTTCGTTCAACTTTAAACGGACAAATGAACAGACACAGATGATTAAAAGTATATATTTTATGCACTCAAATTTTCTTGTTTATGTTTGTTTATTAAGATAATGAGGTTGTTGATGTCCGTTCACCAAGACATCAAACAAATGAACATCAATGAACGTAGAGAAATAAACACAAAAAATTCCAAATATACATAATATTGTGTTCTATAAGTGTTGTTTTGTTTAACTAAACCAATTTTAAAAGTATATAGTAGAAAAAATACGATATACGATCATAAACAAATACATTAACATAAATGAACATCAATGAACGTAGAGAAATAAACACAAAAAATTCCAAATATACATAATATTGTGTTCTATAAGTGTTGTTTTGTTTAACTAAACCAATTTTAAAAGTATATAGTAGAAAAAATACGATATACGATCATAAACAAATACATTAACATAAATGAACATCAAAAAACGCATAATCGAACATTCTTGACCAGAGATAAACAAGAGATACTTTTGTTAAACAAACATAGACGAACTTTTATCGCATGGTTCATGTACTTTTCGCTAGACGTTAATGTCCTCTACCTCTCTACTACTAAACTAAGGGCTTACCTAGGGACGACTTTCTGACTTGAAAAATTCTTAACGAAAATTATGCTTAAAAGCCCCTTAGTGGCGCCTAGTAAATACTTCACGTAAGATTCAAACTTTTTGACGAAAATTCGTTGGGAATTTGTTGCTAACTTAGCAACACTTTCAAGGGAATTTGAGATAGATCATTTAGCGACACCTTAATGTCACTGCGAAACCAAGGGATTTTACATGTGTATTAACCTTTTTTTTAGAATTACAAGGGGAAAATGATGTGTCTTGGGGCAAAAGTTATAGAAATTCATGTCTTACACAAATCAATTTACTAATAGAAATATTAATCATCCCTTCAAATTATGAAAATTTTATCTACACACATGCAAATTTAAATGAATAAAATAATTCAAAGATTATACAAGTTCAACGAAAACAAAGACATACTTCCAAGACTGACTTTAATATAGTCGTCACCTTCACCCGACCTGTTTAAGTTACCTTAAACAACAAGACTACTTTTCATATACAAAAATCATCCTCAAAAAGCATCCTAGAAAAAAGTTTAAACGATTATGTTTATTAACTTCCTCTAAAAGCTGTTAAATCTCCATACAACCATTTACAAGCTAATGAAAATAAACTAGTTTTAATGCGTCATACAATGATGTAACAGAATATAAAGTCGTAATGTACCTTTAGTAATGTACAGAATGAAGTCGCCTTAAATCGTATAATTTGTTATCGAAGTTTTTAGGGTTATGATGTGAATGCCAAAGTGCATGCATATTTATAGGAATGATTAATGAGATAAACACGTAATTTGAGTTTTAATTGGTTTAGGATACAGAAATTGTAGGAGTCGAGTTTTTAAGTTTTGTTAATTTGGTAAATTAGACCCCTTAACTTATAGAAACTTTTACTTTTATCATTTTACCATTGTATCATTTACTCGTATAAAAATCAAAAAAGGAAAGAATCTTACAAAATTATATTCAAATGTTGTTATCGAAAGCATAAAAAGCATGGAGGTTCATTACATAGACTATGCGTAATGGGGCTTTGTTTGTCTGGTTTTTGCACCAACAGCGCCTGGTAGCCACTACGCATGGGCGCGGTTGCCCAAAAAAAACGATGCTCGGTGGTTCTGACAGCGCCCGCGCCCCTCTTTTCTAATTGGTTAATTCTTTGGTTGTGGATATGTGTATCTCGAACAAAAGAAAGAAAAACTGAAAATGGAAACAAACATGGAAGAAAAAGTATCCTTTTTTGAACTATCTATTGTTTGATTTATACATCACCATCAACATAGGAAAAGTGTGTAGATATGAAGGTGTTTGAATTTTGTGTTTGTGAAGTTGATAATGACAGTGGCGGGTGTGGATGGTTGTCAGGGGGTGACAGAGGTGGTGGTGTTAGGTGGGTTTTGTATAATTAGATTTTAAGATCTTTTTTATGTAAATGATTGAAATAAATGGGTTTATAATCTATGGATGAATGGTGTGTTTCTGAAGATGAATATGAGGATGATGATGAGTGGTGTGAGCTATATAATCTCGACATTGCTTCTTGGAAACTTGAAGGACCAAACTCGTTCTTTAGAAAGTTGGTAACCGCCAAAGCGGTTATGTTAGTTAATTAGTTAGTTATGTAAATAACGAATGGGTGTGACGTTTCAAACATGTCCATTCGAATGGTTATATCGGTTCATCATACCGATTGGCAAACTATATATAGATGTGAATATGTACTCATGTAATGGTTAGACGAAATAAACATTAAGTTATCTAGTATCACGTTATTGTTTGCAATTATATTTCGAATCATACAGAAAGTTTGGGACCAACATTTGGCATCAGAGCCTTGTTACCCAGCCTTGTTACACCTCTCGTTACATCATTACAATCCATCAACCCAGAAATTTTAACGAGGCAAAAGAAAAACCAAAAACCAAGAACAAAACTGAATCGTTATATTCAGAAACAAAATTGTGGAAAACTAGAAGGGGGGTTGAATAGTTTTTACCGTTTTAAAGTTTTATTTGCTTTGTTACTATATGTTAATTTCAAAGGAAACAATCACAAATAAATAATCACACAATGTAAACAAAAGATAAAGAGAGGAAAGATCAAACCACACGACACTGTTGTTTATAGTGGTTCGGCTACAAGGACTCTCTTCCTTGCCCTACTCCACTCCCCGAGTTTCCTACTCGAGAGTTTATCTTTCACTAAGAAACAAACTCCCTTCAAGGTGGAGAAAACCTTTACACGTCGCTTACTTCCTTTTCCGGTACTAAGCTAAACACCGGGTTCTTTCACAAGGTAGAACCAACCTGACGTCGCCTACTTACTTTACCGACACTAAGCTAGATGTCGAGTTCTTTACACGGGTACAACTACTCCCAACACTCTTTGTGCTTTAAGGACTAAAGCACTAACCACACTCACTGATTACAAATGAAAGATATGATGTGTGAAACAAACTACAATATCACACAGTAATGCAACTAAAGGATTACGGTTCTGTAGATCCTTGAATGCTTGATCTCTTTTCTACAAAATGAAAGATCAAAGTGAAATGCAACTATGAATGATGTTAGTAAGATATGTACTGAATGAATATGTGTGTTAAAGCTATATGAGTGATGAGAGAGCCAAATGATCAGCTTCCTATTTATAGGCAAGCTGATCTTCAGCTCACGGATCCCACGGATCCCTCACAAGGGATCCGCCCTTTATATGATTTGGATCCGTGGGATGTGACAGCTAAGGATTAGTTGTATCTTACCATATCTAACCAAGATATATCAAAGATATTGTATGTGATGCATGCAATGATGTCATGGAATGGTTTTAGAATTAAAGTTTCCTTTTAAGGAAACAAGTTACTAAACTTGTAATTCTTGGTTAATATGTGAAGTGTAAAATGTGTACTTAAGAGACTTAAGCTAGTATTTATTATTTGCTAAAAGATATTCCTTTTATTTGTCATTAACAAAACTAATGAAAGATCAAAGAATATAAATAACGTTTTTGAGACGCTATTTGTATTAACAAAAATATCTCCTGCGTATAAACTTTTGTACGCTGCCTAGATAACCAAGGAACACAAGAAAAGTCGTATACAACTTATCTTGTGTTGGAATTGCAAACGGAAGGACACCAAAACGTGTGGTGGCCTGTTTTGTTGTAATCTTTGTACGCACAACAAAACCAGAAAAAGGAAGGAAACATTTGTTTTGATACTTTGTTGGTGTCTTGCACACGACAACAAAGGAGAAAATTGTTGCTCTCACAACGCAGCAAGAAGGAAGAGACGTCAAGGATAGAATCGTGCATACAACAAGATACAGAAAGGAGAAAGAAACGTTGCTTGTACAGTTTTATAGGGTATACCGAAGAGAAAACAATCAAGGATTGTTTGGAGACGTTTAGCAATACGAGAAACAATAACAAATAACAAACAAGGACGGGCTGATCACTCGTTTTACAAGAGAATACCGACGGGTATTGAAGAGTTGTTAGAAGGACACGGTGTGGACAAAAAAAAAGGAAGGAAGTATTGTGGTACAACGTGGAGAAAGGAACAAGCAACAGCAGGAACGAGTAACAAATCCTCACTTATTTTTGTTGTGGATTTGTTTGATCGTGGAGGATAATACCGTGGGTATTATTGGCAGAAAAAGGAAAGCAAACGACTTGCTTTGGTAAAAATACCGAGAGGTATTTGTGTGTAAAAGTGTGAAGAACTTGGATCTAAAACAACAAACGAACAAGAAGATTGGTTGTGGCAGAAAAACACATTTGGTGTTTTTGAAAAATATAACGAGATAAAGGAGGCTTTAGGGCATACTTTGGAGACCAAGTCGACACAAGAAGGGACAACGTGAAGTGTGGTAGAATATAAAAAGGAAAGAGGAACGTTTAGAAGAGGAAGTAATTGGTATAACTCAATACCGATACACAAGTGGGAACACGGTTGTGTTTTAACACAACAAACGAGGTCACGAATTAAATTTTTGGGTTTCTATTATACTTTGGATAGTGTAGATATTTATTTCATACTATTAGGAAATCCCAAAACTATATATTGATCCCGTACTACTAGGATTCCCGGATAATTACTTCTGTTCCCGTAGTATTAAGAGATACCACTGGTTAGAAATTCCCATACGATCAAAAGGTGAAAATTATAAACACCTTTAGGATGTCGGGTGACAATACAAATGGTACTACGCCACCAAAACCCCCTACAACACCAATTGCACAATATCAATGCCCAAAATTAAAAACCACAAATTACACTGTTTGGGCTAGACACATTAAGGTCATATTAGAAGCACATGGTTTATGGGAAGCGATAGAACCTAAGGAAAATACTCAAGTAGACGATAAAAAGGATAAGGCAACAACGGCCTTCCTTTATCAAGCGTTGACCGAAGATGTGATTTTGCAAGTAGCAAATTGTAGAACGTCAAAGGAATTATGGGAATCATTGAAAAGGAGACACGTTGGAGAAGAAAGAGTGCAACAGGCACGGTTACAATAATTAATGATTGGATTTCAGACACTTCAGATGAAGGAAGATGATACGGTGGATGCATTTACAGCCAAACTGAACGACTATGCCACAAAGGCTAAAGAATTAGGAAAAACGTTGGATGAATCACTCTTAGTACGAAAACTACTAGACTCCACACCAGATAGGTTCATTCAAATAGTAGCATCCATAGAACAGACAAATGATCTCGATGACATCACTTTAGATGAGATCGTTGGAAAACTTAAGGCATTCGAGGAAAGGATAAAACTAAGAAAGGGAGAACAAGTAGAAAGCCAGGACAATCTATTATTCACACAAGGTGAACACTCTAGAAATGGAAAACGATTTACCAAATATAGAGGTAAATAAAACAACTCACGAGGAAACTGGCAAAATAATAGAAATAGAGATAACTCGAATGAAGGAGGTTCAACTCACAATGAAAAGTCAAACAAGAATAAACGTGAGTGGAATAAAAAGAATATAAGATGCTTTAAGTGTGGGAAACTCGGACACATTAGGAAAGATTGTAGAAAACCATCAACAACTCAGGAGCAATCAAACCTTATCTTGGAAGACGATGAGCCATCACTATTAATGACAACACATGAAACTACACTCGAAGAAGTTTTGTTAAATGAAGGACAAGTACAACCCTGGAAATATGCTACCACAGATACTAGCATATGGTATTTAGATAATGGTGCAAGTAACCATATGACAGGAACTAAGAGTCATTTTAAGGATATTAACGAAAGCATCACTGGACGCGTTCGTTTTGGAGATGGATCATACGTAAAGATAAAGGGTAGAGGTTCTATACTATTAGGATGTAGAAACAAGGAACAAAAGATAGTTTCAGATGTTTACTACATTCCAAACCTCAAGAGTAACATACTTAGTCTAGGACAACTTACGGAGATAGGTTGTAAGATCATCATGGATGGGAACAAATTGACTTTGTATGATAAGAACAAGAAGTTGTTGATGAAGGTGGAAAGATCTAAGAATCGACTTTACAGTATTAAACTACAAATAGAAGCACCTATATGTCTCTTAGCAAACATAGATAACCAAGCATGGTTATGGCACGCTAGATTAGGTCATTTGAATTTTGATGACATCAACAAAATGACTAGAAAGGGTCTAGTTGAAGGAATACCAAGGATAAACCATGCAGGACAAATCTGTGATGCATGTTTATTAGGAAAACACAGTAGAACCCCATTTCCAAACCAAGCTAAATTCAGATCAAATAACCCATTGGACTTAGTATATGGAGATCTCTGTGGTCCCATAAGTCCACCCACGCACTCTGGAAAGAAACTCATCTTCTTATTAGTTGATGACTGTACACGTTTTATGTGGGCCTATTTCTCAACAACGAAAGATCAGGCGTTCAACACATTCAAGGAATTTAGACAGAAGATAGAAATTGAGTTAAGATTGAAATTAAGAATGCTAAGAACGGATAGAGGAGGTGAATTTACATCAAATGAATTCACTAAATATTGTAAGGAAAATGGAATAGCAAGGCAGTTAACAGCACCATACTCACCACAACAAAATGGAGTAGTTGAAAGAAAGAATAGGACGGTGTTATCAACTACTAGGAGTATGATGAAGGCAATGAAGTTACCCTTAACTTTTTGGGCGGAAGCAGTCAAACATGCTATCTACATACTCAACAGGGTACCTACAAGAGCCCTGGAAGATAAAACACCATATGAAGCACTCTACAATAGAAAACCGAATCTTGAAAACCTAAAGATATTCGGATGCACAGCTTATGCTAAGATAACGATACCTCACTTAAAGAAATTGGATGACAGAAGCATACCAATGATTTACTTAGGAGTAGAGGAAGGATCAAAAGCATGTAGGTTATATGATCCTATAGGAAAGAAGAAACATGTTAGTAGGGATGTAAAATTTATGGAAACAAAACCGTGGGATTGGGATAAGGATGAAGAAGAAAAGGATACACAAGACTCATTTTGGGGAATCTTTGTGGAAGAAGAAGTTGACAATGAAAAACCTATACCAGTCAACACTGAAAATATTGATAATACACATCAGGAACCAGATCAAATACTAGATCCAGAATCACCAATCACACCACCAGCATTCAATTACAACCCTAACTCAAAAAATGAAGATGAAGTTACTTTTAGCTCATCTGGAAACTCAAGCCATAGATTTGATCATAGACCAGTACAAGGTTTTAAAGATTTAGCGGAGTTATATAGAAACACACGTGAAATAGAAACTGAAAGGTTGCTATTTACGGAAGAAGAACCACGTAATTACAAGGAGGCATCAATAGATAAGAAATGGATTGAGGCCATGGAAATTGAATTGGATTCAATCAAAAAGAACAATACATGGACTCTTACTGATCTACCTGAAAATCAGAAGGCAATAGGACTCAAATGGGTCTTTAAGACAAAAAGAGATGCATAAGGAAAGATCATAAAATATAAGGCAAGATTAGTAGCAAAAGGTTATGTACAAGAACAAGGGATAGACTTCGATGAAGTATTTGCACCAGTTGCTAGGATAGAGACAGTTCGATTGATATTAGCACTAGCAGCCTATCATGGATGGCAAGTACATCACTTAGATGTAAAATCAGCTTTTTTACATGGAGACTTGAAGGAAGAAGTCTATGTTACACAACCTGAAGGATTTATTCAACAAGGAAAATCAGGAAAAGTCTACAAGCTAACCAAAGCTTTGTATGGCTTAAGACAAGCACCAAGAGCTTGAATGTGAAGCTTGAATCAAACCTTGAAATCATTAGACTTCAAGAAATGTAATCTCGAACAAGCAGTTTACACAAAGAGAAGCAAGACTTCTACACTCATAGTTGGAGTATATGTAGATGATTTGATAATCACGGGCACTCCAAAGAAGGAAATAGACTTGTTCAAATCCCAGATGAAAGACAAATTTGAAATGAGCGATTTAGGATTGCTAGCTTATTACCTTGGGATAGAAGTTACACAGACAGGAGGAGAGATTACAATCAAGCAAGCAGGATATATTAACAAGATCTTAAAAGAGACTAGTATGACGGATATCAATGATACGAAGATACCATTGGATCCCGGCACTAAGTTGGTCAAGGCGGAAGATGGAAACCCAGTTGACGCAACTTACTACCGAAGCTTAATAGGAAGTCTCAGATACTTATTACATACAAGACCAGATCTTAGTTACTCAGTCGGACTACTCAGCAGATTTATGCAAGAACCGAAGGATTATCACTTAAAAGCAGTAAAACAAGTAATCCGATACATCAAAGGTACAAAGGAGCATGGAATAATATACAAGAAAGAAGGCGGCTGCAAGATTACAGGTTACAGTGACAGTAGTTATGGAATCAACACCGATCAAGGAAAAGGAACTACTGGAATAGTATTTTACTTTGGAGAATCACCTATTACTTGGTGTACTCAGAAGCAACCTACAGTGGCACTATCATCATGTGAATCAGAATTCATGGCGGCTACTGGAGCAGCATGTCAAGCTTTATGGTTAAAACGACTACTTAGTGAATTAACTGGATGGCAAGAAAAAAGGATAACGCTTAGAGTTGACAACATATCAGCAATAGCACTCGTAAAGAACCCAGTTTTTCATTGAAGGAGCAAGCACATCGACATTCGCTATCATTTCATTCGTGAATGTGTAGAGAATGGTCACATTAATTGTGGAGCACGTCAAAGGAGAACTACAAAGAGCAGACATCTTAACAAAAGCTCTACCAAGACTCAAGTTCATAACTATGCGACAGATGCTCGGAGTTCAAGACTTAGGACGAAGCAACGATCAAGATTAAGGAGGAGAATGTGAGCTATAGAATCTCGACATTGCTTCTTGGAAACTTGAAGGACCAAACTCGTTCTTTAGAAAGTTGGTAACCGCCAAAGCGGTTATGTTAGTTAGTTAGTTAGTTATGTAAATAACGAATGGGTGTGACGTTTCAAACATGTCCATTCGAATGGTTATATCGGTTCATCATACCGATTGGCAAACTATATATAGATGTGAATATGTACTCATGTAATGGTTAGACGAAATAAACATTAAGTTATCTAGTATCACGCTATTGTTTGCAATTATATTTCGATTCATACAGAAAGTTTGGGACCAACAAGTGGTATTAGTTGTATCTAGGAGGATGATGATGAGATAAATGGTGGTAAGTGGGTATATGAGGATGCCACATGTCATATTTAGTGATTAAAAAAAAATGGAATGCCACATGTAAAACAATGCCCCACTCATAACTACACCACTTTTTCAACAAAGCCCCACATGTCAAACAACCCCCCACTCTCCACCCATTACCATTACACATGGTCTTAGGCAGGATTGAATGGCAAGATGCTCAGTCACTATTGTATTTTTGAGGCTTTAAGTTCTATCTAATACGAGGTATTGGACCCACCCAAAACTTATATGGCCTGAAGTCTCAGGGCCTTGATAAAAAAAAAAAAAAAAAAAAAAAAAAAAAAAAAAAAAAAAAAAAAAAAAAAAAAATCTTATAAGCCCATTGCTGTGTTTTCTGTTGTTGGAAATGGGGGTGTTTATGATATAGGAATAGGAAAGCAGAGATTATTGACGCAGGAAAATTACAATATTACATTATATGGCCTGTTGAGCTTTGTAAAGGCCTTTTGCTTTCTTTTTTGCTTCTGAATTGTGATGTTGTAGCTGCAATTTTGAATTCATTAAGCAAGTAGAGTGGGAAATGTAGTCACAGTTGGAAGTGTCCTTGAGTGTCTCTTGCATTTGCAGTGATGCCAGCTTGCTGGAATGTAGCTCCATGCAAAAAGCTCACATAAAAATTGATCTTAGTACATCAACTTGTTACGCAGTTTTCAAGTTAATAAGCTATAGTAATTGTAAAAAATTGATTTACCAAACAATCTGTTAATAACTAGACTAGAGGCACATCTACGCAATGACTGTGCTACAAGAGTACGTGATCATTGCAAATCAACATCGAGAAAACATATTTAGTTATGAGGTTATCCATATATAACCCACTAATTTAGCATGAAAGTAAACACTCTCTAAATCCCCTAGAGAGTATGGGAATATGATGACTGCTTCCTGCCGCAGGCAATTACCTACTTTTTTTTTAATAAAAAATGACACCACTTCTATAAACATTTCAATTACACCCCTTCTCTTACTTCACCCTCTACACCTTATAACCCAATGTAACATCATTTTTCCCAGATCTTCACCACATCATCATTTTATGGCGCCAAAATCTCCCGCCAAAAAAAGTTGTCACTAAAATCATGTCAAACTCCATGAGTTTTTCAAGGACTGATCCAAATCACGAAGAGCAAATCATATCAGGTTTGATTATACTATTCAAAATGTTCTTCATTGTTGAATTCATTCTTTTTCTCAAAAAAATTGTTAAAAAAATTATGTCAAGTGGATATGGTCCAGTGAAACCAGATGAAGAAATAATGAAATTGATCTTAGTGTTGGTGTTACTCATTTTTATACTTCTGATGTTTATGGTCATGTTCATGGGCAAGGTGCGAATTTTTGTTGGTTTTTTTAGTGTGATTTTTAGTGATTAGAGTGGTGTCAGTAAGTTTGAGTTGCTAAAATTAGTTAGATATGACATGTGTTTTTATGAAATGTGTTTGATATGCATAAAAATGTTTTGAGCGAATTGCCTAACAAATGTTTGATAAAATGTCTCTTCAAGTAGTAAGACATTGTTGTTAAAAAAAAGTAGTAAGACATCATATGTACTTATTCTCTTTGATTTTTTTTGAAGTAGCTTATTTGTGTAAGGATTATTGCTTTCATTCATAAGATGAACATAATTTTAGTTGTCTAACTTTTCTTAGTTTTTGTTCTAAATAGATGAAAATAGTGATGAATTTGAACATACGTTAATCGATGATATCGACAACAATGGTTATCTCATACAAGAAGAAGTAACAGATCTTACACATATTTACAACACATCTTTAAGGTATACTATACTAGGAAGAACCTTTGCCACTTCTGATGATGCATATGATTTTTACAACAAATATGGTCTATCCAAAGGTTTTGGTATTCGAAAGCATGAACTTTGTTGCGAATTAAATATTCTGAAGTTAGAGTATTAGGATTTACTCTAAGTCAAAGGTACTGCTAGTTCATCATCAAGGTACTGCTAGTACATCAAGGTACTGCCAGAACAAGAAGGTACTGCTAGTTCAAGTAGAAGGTACTGCTAGTAGAGAATGGTACTGCTGATCAGTGAGTCATAAAGCTACTTCAAGGATAAGATCAAAAAGATATTTATTGTATTTTGGTCAAACATATACGGTAAATAATATCTTACTCCATGTGCTTAGTTAACAAGTTGTATACATAGATACATGTTGTATCTTATATACTGACACACAATAAGCATAAGTTAACCAAGTAAGTCGGCCAAGACTTTAAGCAATTTGTAAAGATCTCTTGGACTATAAAAGAGATCTTAGACTAGTGATTGTAGTATGTGAATATCTGTTAAGACATAGAACAAACAAAAATCACATATCACAAATCTAGAAATATAAGATTCAAGGTTTTGTAATCCTAGTGATAAACACAAGATCACTCGTATTATTTTGAATAATATTGAATCGTTTAGTGATAAACTTTCTTTGTTCATTGTTAAGTAACAAACATAATTCTTCCATTTTCATAACATACATAACCTTCTAAGTGTGGTTAAGTAAATTCCGCGTGCTTAATCATATTAACTCAATATATCTTACACACAAAGTATACAAGGTTTAACCACCTTAACCGTGTGTCACAGGTCCTCTCAGTTGGTATCAGAGCTCAGGCTGATATAATTGAATTAGAAGAAACAGAAATGGATTCACATGATGCTCAAACAAATGTTGCTGCAATGTTGCCCATGATCAAACCTAATGAGTTTGAGTTATGGAGGATGAGAATGGAGAAATATTTCATGGTCCAAGATTATACTCTTTGGGATATCATTATATATGGTGATTCTTTTTCACCAAGCTATTCAGAGGTTGTCCTAGAAGGTAAATCAATTAGGAAAAGAAATACTGGACCAGTGTCAAATGAAGAGAAGATACTGAAGAGAAATTATCAGAAAGCAAGAAATTTGCTGCTTATGACCATTCCTGGTGAGCAGATGCTATCATTTAACAAGTATCTTGATGCAAAAACTCTTTTTGAAGAGATTTGTGCATATTTTGGTGGTAATGAAACTACCAAAAAGACACAAAAGACACTACTAAAGCAACAATTTGAAAACTTTACTGCTTTTAGTAATGAGTCTCTTGATAAGCTTTTCTCAAGGTTACACAAGCTTGTCAGTCAGTTAGCTGTGTTGGGTGTTGAGACAGAGAAGGAAGATCTCAACATGAAGTTTTTGAGAAGTCTACCTGATGAGTTCCATACTCATGTTATTGTCTGGATGAACAAACCAGACATTGAAACAATGAAGCTCAATGATTTGTACAACAACTTCAAAATTGTTGAACAAAGTCTTAGAAAGTCTGGAATTTATGGTACTAGTTCTGGGAACGTGGCACTTTTGTCATCTCCTAGTATTGGTAAGTCTGAAGAGGTAGAAGAAGTTGAAGGTGTTTCTAATGCTACACATGGTGGTCCTTCTACTAGTTCACAAAAGACTGTTGCAGGACTTGGTGATCCAGCATTCTATGTATTCATATCTAGTCAGTCTAGTGGTTCTCCTCTAAATCATGAAGACCTTGAGCAGGTTGATGGAGATGATTTGGAAGAGATGGACATCAAATGGCAGGTTGCTTTGCTCAGCATGAGGGCCAAGAAGCATTGGCAGAGAACTGGGAAGCAAATTACCATAAATGGTAATGATACTGCTGGGTTTGATAAAAAGAAAGTGGAGTGTTTCAACTGTCATAGGTTAGGACACTTTGCTAAGGAGTGTAGAAGCCCAAGAAAGCAGGAGAATAGAAACACATGGTATAAGCAAGATAGGAGGAAGGAAGTTACTGTTGAAGAGCCAAAGGCTATGTTGGCTATTGATGGTATTGGTTATGATTGGAGCTCTATGGCTATTGAAGAGGAAGCACCACCAAATGCTGCTCTTGTGGCCAATGAATTTGCTCTAATGGCCCATTCTGATTCAGAGGTAAATTCTATTCAAATTTGTACTGAATCATGTCCTAATCTTAAAGCTTATGAAGACCTTAATAAGAGATTTGAAGCTCATAAACAAGAGCTAATTGATTCTCTTTTTAATTTGGCTAATCACAAAAGAGGTCTAGGTGTTTTAGAAAAACAAGTCTTACATTTTAAAAGTAATGAATCTCATTTTACTAATGACATCAATATACTAAAAAATGACATTAAGATCAGAGATGAGTGTATTGTTGAGTTGAATGATTCATTAGCTAAACACAAAAATGAAAGAGAAAATGTTAAGGTATCTGTGGATGTTTTGGCACATTCCTCAGAAGGATTCAATAAACTTTGGGAAGCCCAAGTTATTGATAAGGTTAATTCTGGTGTTGGATTTAAGTCTGTACCCCCACCATACAGAGGTGTTCATTCACCTCTAGGTATTGATTTAGCACACACAGGGTTAGCTGAGTTTCAAGAACCAATCATGGAATATGGTTCTAAGGCCACTAAGAGTCCAAAGATAGAAATGGTAAGTAAAAGTTTGGATAAAACTTTATCTTATCAGGACAAGGTGTCCTTTGTTAAGAAAGGAGATGCTATAGTTGTTGAAGATTGTACAACTGATAGTGATAGTGATGAAGAAGAACAGGTTATGTCTAAACCTGTATTGGTTAAGAAAGTAGGAACAAGTATTCCTAAGATAGTCAATCACAACACTAACAGGCCTAAGTCAAATGTTAAGACTGTTAGGAAACCAGTTAGATATTGTGAACAATATAGAACTACAAACAAGCCCAGAGGTAACCAAAGGAATTGGAACAACCTCAAGTCTAACCAATTAGGTGATGACTTTGCATTTTACAACAAAGCTTGTTATACATGTGGTAGTTTTGACCATCTTGCAGCTTTCTGCAACCAAAGGGTAACTGGGTATGAAAACAATAGGGTGAACTACAAATGGCAAACTCCTCAAACTCATTTTCACTCTAACACTCATAGAACAAAACCCAGAACAGTCTCAAACAAGTCTGGACCAAAAGGTCCTGATAGACAAAAAGGTCCTGCTAATACATACAAAAAGGTACTGCCAGTACAAATTAAAGGTACGGGTAGAACAAATGGTACTGTTAGACCTATGATGACTGTTAACCCAAAATCAACAGCTAAGGATGCAAAAACAACTTTCATACATGCATCTAAAACTGTTCTAAGGCCCATTCAAACAAAAGCAGTGGTCCACAAACAAATTTGGAGACCAAAGGGTGTGACTTCAAAACTAGCAGACTCTGTTGCTAAGCATGTTATTCACTCTGCTGCTAAGGGTAATAGGGCAAATGCTGTTAAGGCCTCAGCATGTTGGATTCAAAAATCCAATGTTGCATCAACAGTCCTTAAAAGATTAAATTATATTGATGCAAGAGGCAGATCCAAGTCAGTAATGGCTTGGATCCCCAAAGAAAACTAACACTCTTATTTGTGTGCAGGAACATTCTATTGATCATCAAGATCAAGGATACTCAGATAGTGGATGTTCCAATCACATGACAGGCAACATGTCTTATCTTTCAGATTTTCAAGAATTCAATGGAGGATATGTTACCTTTGGAGGTGGTTTTCGTGGCAAAATTTCTGGTAAAGGTACTATTAAAACCGGAAATTTAGATTTTGAAAATGTGTACTATGTACAAGAACTAAAGTATAATCTTTTTAGTGTTTCACAAATGTGTGACAAAAAGAACAATGTCCTTTTTACTGACACTGAATGTCTTGTTCTATCTAAGGATTTTAAGATGCCTGATGAAAGTCAAGTGCTTCTTAGAATTCCTAGAAAGGCCAATATGTATAGTGTTGATATGAAGAACATTATTCCTAAAAAGGATTTAACTTGTCTTGTATCAAAGGCCACATTGGATGTGATGCGTGGTTTTGCGACCTTACAACAGGTTTTACCTCTCGAGGGATCTCAAGAGGCTTGCAATCCCCACCAGGCAGTGTACCTGACCGATGTAGTATAGTGTAGTGGCAAGTACCAGGGGATTGATCGTTCTCTAGGGGAATAGTGTCGTTAGGATTGAAAAACTACTCTAATAGGTCTAAGGGTGAGGGAAGATTCTTTTTGTATTTTTTTATATTTTATGGAAAGCAAGTAAAATCTCGGGTTTGAAGGAGTGGGCGGAATTAGTTGCTAGTCAACTAACCCAAATAACTACAAATGCAAATAAAATAAAATAACTGAAAATAAAAAGGTTGTGGAACTTATATGGAGAGAAATGTGTTTACTTAGATTTCCTTACTCCCTAACTATCTTTTACCGGTTGATTAGTGTGTATTAATTGCGTGGATGACGGGTGTATTCCTTAATACCAATCGTGGGGTGGCGTACGTACTTCCCCAACTCTATAAGCTCCTACTTCACTCCTATGTCGAGCCGGCTAAGAAGCTCCTAACATGGGATCATTAGAATTCGCTCATGCATTAAATACAACCATAATAACCTTAGTACGCATTGGTTCATGTTTCTTAAGACGTTCAAGCAAGTTACCGTATAGGAGGTTAGCCAGTTTTCTTAAGCCTAACATCGATAAACAATCATCCAATACAATTAATAACACACCAAACAACCAATAATCAATAGTTAGGTTTCATTAGATCTAAGCAAACAAAAGAAAAATCTAGCCTAGCATGTTAAATAAAAGACAAGAACAAGATATAATCAAACAACACATAGACATATTCAATGATTAATTGATTACTTATCTTCAATTGAACATGGGAGATCCAAGGGTATAAAACCCTTAAAAATGGCAGAAAAATCGTCTTAGGGTTTCTCCTCACAAAGTTGCACACTAATGACTAAAAATTATGAAAGTATATATAGGAAAACAGATCTGACGGCGTCACGTTATAAAGCGTGACGCCGTCACCTCGCCGCGGTTAGGGTTTCTTGATGGCCTTCTTGACGCCGTCCCCTTTTAATCGTCCAAAATCCTCTCTGGCTTATCAAGGGTTGACGGCCTTCTTGATGTCGTCCCCTTTTAATCATCCAAAATCCTCTCTGGCTTATCAAGGGTTGACGGCCTTCTTGACGCCGTCCCCCTTTAATCTTCCCAAATCCTCTCTGGCTTATCAAGGCTTGACGGCGTCACACTGGGGCTTGACGCCGTCACAGGTACTTTTCCAGCAGATTTTGAAACTTTGTCGTTTTCTTCACTTTTATGCTCCAAAAACGTCCAAAATGCTTTCTTTTCCAGATTTCTTCTCCAAAGTACCTAAAATGACAAAAGGAACGATTTAGGGCAATATTTGATCAAATAAATAGGATTTAGGGCTTAAATGACCCCCTAAAAGCGGTACACTTTTCGCTTCATCAAATACCCTTACACTTGAGATTTGCTTGTCCTCAAGCAAATGCGCTTTTATTCTAATCAAAATACAAGTTAGGGGTCATTTAACGCTAATATAAAAGTAATTACAACAAATAGTCGTTCCACTTTAATCATAATAAGCACGGAGATTACAAACTAGCACCTCACAAGTAGTGTTTAGATACTCACATCTCTCAGGTGTCATAAAAGTATATCTCATAAATAAAAATGAAAAATATCTCTCACTACCTGTCATAGCAAATAGATTACCATAGGCTTGGGAAAGGATCAAAAACCTCCTCCACTAGGCGTAAGCACCTAAGATAAACTATCAAAGATGGCTTTTAAATGGGTTATAACGTTAGGTGTAGGGATATGATAAACACGGTTTTGTTGGATAAAGGATATTTTACTGGTGGCGAGTTAAAGATCTTGATTAATTACATGTACAATATGGCGTTGCTAAGCCAAGACTAGACTTGACTTAAGCTAATGAAAAAAATAACAAAAAGATAAAATAAACATAAAATGAAACGGGATGGTAGTCCGTTTTTTTTTTTTTTTTTTTTTTTTTTTTTTTTTTTTTGCATACACTCTTGCCCTACCATCCAAAATAATACATCGTAGGGGGGTTGTATCCCCCTTACACTTGAACTTTTACATAACTTTACAATTAACTATTCTAATGACTCGAATTAAGATAATCGAAACACTTGGAGTACTTTTAAAATATTTAGCACATATGGGGGTAATAACGTTGTTCTTCCCCATTACTCCATTACACTAGTACTTTACCCATGAGTCCCAATCGTCCCAAAACAATATGTACAAGGATATGACTCGACTTAGCAACCATGTAATCAATTAGATAATTAACTTGGGGTTTAAACAAATGTTGTCACAATAATGCACTAAAGATGAGTGCATACAAGGTAGGCTAAGGCGATTTGGGTGTACATTTAAGTGGGGTGTAAACAAATTCTTCCTTTAAGTAAAATGCTTAAAGTTAGAAACGAAAAGATAGGCTCTGAGGGGTGTACTAGGGTTATCCTGTACTAAAAATGAGTACAACGCAAAGGGTGTGGGAGAATTACTTGACCAATGTAGCCAATGTAATTATAACAAAAACACAGGTGTAAAACAATGGGTTAATCCTAATGCCTCTTATCATGTAGTAAATCTAACTACACGAATGTAGTCTCACTTGTGGCCTCGGAATGGTCCTAACGCAAGTTCTAGAATCTAAGTGCTACCGGTACACACATCATAGCATAAATGCTTTTCCTACCAATTCTAGGGGCGAACCTCACATATTTGGGGGTGGAAAATTTTTTTGTGGTACGGTTTTGTGCTAGTCATATAACTCCTATCCGTGAGACGCTCATTAAGACCAAAGTTTCACTCCTATATGTTGTAAAAAAAATTAAATTTGGCACTAAAATTGCCTTAACAAGTATTTCTCTCAGTTTTATTACACATCTACCATTAAACAAACGAAAAATCAAGCGTAATAGCATTCTCTAAGGTATCGTACTTTACCCCCCCCCCCCCTTACACTTAAGATGAACATTGTCCCCAATGTTCAAATAACAAGATGTAAAAGTAAATAAGGTAAACGAATGAAATCAAATACTCCCCTGATTCGCTCGGTGGATAAAGAGGTAACATGGTTAGATCTTCTTCCAAGGTAATGTTGAAGCTTCAAGACTAAAGCAGCGCCAAAAGCTAGATTCCACATACATCTCCTTGTTCAAAATAACCTGTTAAACCTGAAAAAACAAACAAGAAAACCTGCATAACATCGGCGGGATACATCTGTATAAGGATATAATGCTTGTGGAATGATTATTTTGCAGATTCCTGGAGTTTATAAGTTAGAGATTTAATAAAAACTTTTTATGATTCCGGTAGAAAAACAAAACTTTCAAAAATTTCAGAAAATTAAAACCTGACGCCGTCAGGTTGTAAGGCCTGACGCCGTCAGAAATGATCTGACAGAATTCTCATGTTAAGTTTCCGGAAAATTTCTGGAAAAACCTATACCTTACTTCCTGGAAATCCTGCAAAATATCATTATGACTCGATACAAGCATTTGACTCAAACAATTACTAATATGTATGTTAATTTAATATTGTTATGATTCATGTTCATTTGTTCTAATAAACCGATTTGGATTTCCCTTACACTTATCTTTTGCAAAATACCTTTATATGTAGTTAAGACGAAGTTAAAAACAAGATAAAGCATTTTCACAATTTAGTTTCGAACATGAATCAATAATAATAACAATTAAACATACATACGGAAGCAAATAAAATCAAACAAACAAATAAATAAACACACAAAGCAATTAAAGCTTGGGTTGCCTCCCAAGAAGCGCTTTTCTTTATTAACGAGTCTTGTAGCTAGACTCAAAGTCCTTTTAACCTATGTAAGTGAGATCGTCATCGAGGACATCTTTAGGGTTAAGCTTGGATTGAAGTTTTCTATTGGTCCGCATAGTACGATATATCTTTTCAAACCTCTCTCCATCCGGGTCATACAATGTCATCTTAATATGCCATGACCTATCTCCATCTTTGGGTGGTTTGTCCCAATCCCACTTATGATCATTGTCTTCACATGTCCACCTATTCATCCCTAGGTTAATTGGCAAAACTCCTAGGAAATCAATCATCTTCCTAAAAACTAGGGGGTCTTCAAATGGATCCAATTCGGTGTCCCTAGCCAAGAGTTGTTCTACCGTATGTGTTCGGCTCACAAAGTCCTCTTCTAGGTAAAATGGGCGTTGGGGTCCTATGAAGTCTCCATCGATCCAGGGTCCATATCTAGATGGTCTCCTATTTAATTCTAACCAATGGGGTGTTGGTTCCTCACTAGTATCATAGGCATGTTTCTTCACATCATAGACTGACCAAGTATGACCTTCTCCTACCGCTATCTTAGATTCCTTACAATCAATCATAGCACTAGCGGTCGCCAAAAATCCTCTACCTATCAACAAGGGGCATGTAGGGTCGCTAACCATATCAAGGACGTAGAAATCGGCTAAAATGGTTAGTTTTCCTATGTGTACTAACACGTCCTTGACTACTCCAACCGGGTAAGCAACACTTCCATCCGCTAAGCCTATTATTACCTCGGTTTCTTCAAGTTTCCCTAGTTTTAGAGAGGTGTAGAGAGGTAACGGAAGTAGGTTAAGGCTTGATCCAAGATCGGCTAATGTGTCATAAGCCTCCGAATTACCGATCTTGCAAGGTAGAACAAATAAGCACGGATCATCTAACTTCTTAGGTAGTTTGTTTTGAACGAAGGTGGTCCCTTTGTCACCTAACTCGAGCTTCTTCTCATATTTTTCTAAGAGGGCATTATAATAGGGGGCTCGTGCTAATACATCAATAACCGGACGTTCAAGGTGGAGCTCCTTGAATTCTTCATCAAGGTTTTGAGTGGGAGGTGTTTCAACAATGTTGTTGACTAATTTAGTGTCGGATATCATAACTTCTTGGTCATTTTGAACGACTTGGGTTTGTTTGAAACACGAGCTCATGGAATTGACCGAATAATATTGTGGACAAGAACTAGGAGACGAAACCGATGAAATGGCGTTGACGTTTAGTTTCGGGTTTTTGACTGTGTTGCTAGGGAGTGCTCCCATTTCTCGGTCATTGAGGGCTTTCAACAAAGTGTCAATCTTATTGGTCATCTCGCTTTGTTTTTGTTTGAAATCGGCTTCAAACTTTGCTAAACGAGCTTCTTGAGATGTCATGAAGTTGGACATCAACCCTTCAAAGTTATTGGTACTACCATAGTTGGAAGGATTGTTGTTGAAAGTACGGTTCGAGGATGAACCGCTTGATTGGAAACGATTAGGTGGGTTGGAAGAATTGGTTTGTTGTGCGTTTTGGTTTTGTTTCCACCTAAGGTTTGGGTGATTTTTCCATGAGGGGTTGTATGAATCACCGTAGGGGTTTGGCTTGGGTTTGAAAGTGTACCACTTGTCTCCCGCTCCGTCGGTACGCGAGGATGCGTAGTCCGCAAAAGCTTGTTCGGGGAGTTCCATGCAATCACGAGTGTCGTGGGGACCACTACATAATTCACACGAAGAAGTGATTTTGTTCACTTGGCTTGAAGGTTTAGGAGCCTTGTAGGATTTCATAAGAAACTTGACTTGGTCTTCAAGTTCTATGATCCTACGGTCAGAAGTGCTTGAATTGTTCGAAGGCAAAGATATTGCCTTGACCGTTTTATTCAAATCACGGGGATCATTCCAACTTTCGTTGTCATAAAGAGCAAGATCTTCCAGGAGAGCCCATGATTGTTCCGCACTTAGATCACGTAGCTTACCACCGGCCGATTGGTCAATGGTTTGCCTCGTGGAGAGATTGATGTGGTCATAGAAGATTTGGACTTGGAGCCAAAGTTCTATGCCATGGTGAGGGACTTTTTGGAGTAAGTCCTTGAATCGAGTCCATGCCTCGTAGAGGGTTTCGCCTTGACGTTGTTGGAACATCAAGATATCATTCCTTAGCTTGGTAGTTCTTCCTGGTGGGAAAAACTGAGCAAGGAAACGAGTGGTGAGATCATCCCAAGAGGTGATGGATCCTGCGGGTAGACGCTCTAGCCATTGACTAGCTTGGTCCCGCAGAGAGAATTGAAAGAGACGCAGTCGGGTCGTCTCTCGAGTGGCAACATCAAGGTCTATGGAATCAACGATTTTGAGAAAGTCCTTGAGATGTTGATTAGGATCTTCGGAACGAAGTCCATGGAATGCGCATCCGCTTTGCACCAACCGGATGGTGTCGGATCGCAAGGGAGTGACATTGGCTCCTTGAGTGAGCTCAATGGTGTTTCGATAGCCATGGTGGCTAGGACGGGAGTAGTCTCCTAAGGTACGGGCTCTAGGAGGTGGGTTGTTGGGATCGAGGATATTACCACCTTCCATGATGTCGGATGGTAATGGTTACGAACAAAGAAACGAAGAAAAAAGATAGACTAAAGAAAACCTAGAAAAATAAAATAAAAATCTCACTAGAAAGGAATCTAGTGAGTAGACCTAATAAAATAAAAATTCAACCTAAACAATAACTATTCCCCGGCAGCGGCGCCAAAAACTTGATGCGTGGTTTTGCGACCTTACAACAGGTTTTACCTCTCGAGGGATCTCAAGAGGCTTGCAATCCCCACCAGGCAGTGTACCTGACCGATGTAGTATAGTGTAGTGGCAAGTACCGGGGGATTGATCGTTCTCTAGGGGAATAGTGTCGTTAGGATTGAAAAACTACTCTAATAGGTCTAAGGGTGAGGGAAGATTCTTTTTGTATTTTTTTATATTTTATGGAAAGCAAGTAAAATCTCGGGTTTGAAGGAGTGGGCGGAATTAGTTGCTAGTCAACTAACCCAAATAACTACAAATGCAAATAAAATAAAATAACTGAAAATAAAAAGGTTGTGGAACTTATATGGAGAGAAATGTGTTTACTTAGATTTCCTTACTCCCTAACTATCTTTTACCGGTTGATTAGTGTGTATTAATTGCGTGGATGACGGGTGTATTCCTTAATACCAATCGTGGGGTGGCGTACGTACTTCCCCAACTCTATAAGCTCCTACTTCACTCCTATGTCGAGCCGGCTAAGAAGCTCCTAACATGGGATCATTAGAATTCGCTCATGCATTAAATACAACAATAATAACCTTAGTACGCATTGGTTCATGTTTCTTAAGACGTTCAAGCAAGTTACCGTATAGGAGGTTAGCCAGTTTTCTTAAGCCTAACATCGATAAACAATCATCCAATACAATTAATAACACACCAACCAACCAATAATCAATAGTTAGGTTTCATTAGATCTAAGCAAACACAAGATAAATCTAGCCTAGCATGTTAAATAAAAGACAAGAACAAGATATAATCAAACAACACATAGACATATTGAATGATTAATTGATTACTTATCTTCAATTGAACATGGGAGATCCAAGGGTATAAAACCCTTAAAAATGGCAGAAAAATCGTCTTAGGGTTTCTCCTCACAAAGTTGCACACTAATGACTAAAAATTATGAAAGTATATATAGGAAAACAGATCTGACGGCGTCACGTTATAAAGCGTGACGCCGTCACCTCGCCGCGGTTAGGATTTCTTGATGGCCTTCTTGACGCCGTCCCCTTTTAATCGTCCAAAATCCTCTCTGGCTTATCAAGGGTTGACGGCCTTCTTGACGCCGTCCCCTTTTAATCATCCAAAATCCTCTCTGGCTTATCAAGGGTTGACGGCCTTCTTGACGCCGTCCCCCTTTAATCTTCCAAAATCCTCTCTGGCTTATCAAGGCTTGACGGCGTCACACTGGGGCTTGACGCCGTCACAGGTACTTTTCCAGCAGATTTTGAGACTTTGTCGTTTTCTTCACTTTTATGCTCCAAAAACGTCCAAAATGCTTCCTTTTCCAGATTTCTTCTCCAAAGTACCTAAAATGACAAAAGGAACGATTTAGGGCAATATTTGATCAAATAAATACGATTTAGGGCTTAAATGACCCCCTAAAAGCGGTACACTTTTCGCTTCATCAGGATGAATCAATGTTATGGCATTGAAGGCTTGGTCATATTAACTTCAAAACCATAAATAAAATTGTTAAGAATGGTTTGGTAAGAGGTTTACCTCATAAAAGATTTGAAAATGATCAAACATGCATTGCTTGTCTAAAAGGAAAACAACACAAAGCCACTTGTAAGCCCAAGATTTTTAACTCTATCAATCAGTCATTGTTTATGCTTCATATGGACTTATTTGGACCTGTTTCAGAAAGGAGTATGCAACATAAAAAATATTGTCTTGTTATAACTGATGACTATAGCAGATTTACATGGGTTTTCTTTTTAGCCACTAAGGATGAGACATCGAGCATCCTTAAGGACTTCATTACACTGATAGAAAACCAAGTAAACAAGAAAGTAAAAGTCATTAGGTGTGATAATGGGACAGAATTCAAAAATAGAGTTATGGATGATTTCTGCAAAGAAAAAGGTATTAGGAGAGAATATAGTGTTGCTAGAACACCACAACAGAATGGAGTGATTGAAAGAAAGAATAGAACACTAATTGAAGCTGCTAGAACAATGTTAGCTGATTCTAAGCTACCTATAATCTTTTGGGCAGAGACAATCAACACTGCTTGCTATGTTCAAAATAGAGTTTTAGTTGTGCAGCCTCACAATAAGACATCATATGAACTCTTTAATGGTAGAACTCCTGCAATAGGATTTCTTAGACCTTTTGGATGTCATGTGACAATTCTCAATACCTTAGACCATTTAGGAAAATTTGATGGTAAAGCAGATGAAGGTTTCTTAGTTGGATATTCTCTTGTTAGCAAAGCTTTTAGAGTTTACAACTTAAGAACTGAGAAAGTACAAGAAGAACTACATGTGGAGTTTCTGGAAAACAAATCCAATGTAGTAGGTCAAGGACCAAAATGGATATTTGATCTTGATTATCTAACAAATTCTATGAATTATATACCTGTTGTTGCAGAAACTAATAACTTTTCAGGTTCACAAACAACAAATGAGGTGGAGTTAGATAAAGATCAATCTGATGTCATTATGCCATTGTGGTCAAGTACAAGTGTGGAATTAGCTTCAAACAATGATGAATCTTCTTCTGGTAAAGCAAAAGAAGATGTTGAGGCTCAAAGAAAAGATGTTGGAACAGAGGAACAACACAATATGTTAAATATTGATGGTACTGCCGAGACAGAGCAAGGTACTGCTAGTACTTCTAAAGGTACTGATAGTTCATTTGAAGGAACTGTTAGTTCAGTTGAAGGTACTGCTGGTCCTTCACACTCAAAAGATGCAGAATTCCAAGAAGATGAAGTGGATTTGAGTAATCTTCCACCATCTTATCATGTTCCTACTACCCCACACACAAGGATTCACAAAGTTCACTCCCTGGATAATGTGATTGGAGATATACAATCTGGTGTGAAGACAAGAAGACAACTGGTCTCTTCAGACCAAAAAGGGATTCTTGATGCCCTTTATGCTTCAAAACAACATGAGCTTTCAAACTCTTGTTTATTTGTATGTTTTCTCTCTCAAAAGGAACCAAAGAATATTCTTATAGCCCTAGATGATTCAAGCTGGTTAGAGGCTATGCAAGAAGAGCTTCTTCAGTTCAAGATTCAAAAGGTTTGGGTGCTAGTTGATTTACCTAGGAATGAAAAGGTAATTGGCACTAGATGGGTTTTTAAGAACAAAAGGGATGAAAGAGGAATTGTGATCAAGAATAAGGCTAGACTAGTAGCACAAGGGTACACACAAGAAGAAGGGATAGATTATGATGAAGTTTATGCTCCAGTAGCAAGGATTGAGGCAATTAGGCTGTTTCTAGCTTATGCTTCATTTTTAGGCTTCACAGTCTACCAAATTGATATCAAAAGTGCATTTTTATATGGTGAAATTGGACGAGAGGTGTATGTTTCACAACCTCCTGGTTTCATTGATCCATTACATCCAAACAAAGTGTACAGAGTAGTGAAAGCTCTCTATGGCCTTCATCAGGCACCAAGAGCTTGGTATGCAACACTAGCTTCCTACTTATTAGAAAATGGATTTCAAAGAGGAAAGATTGATCAGACACTTTTCATCAAACAGCACAAGAAGGATCTTCTGTTAGTGCAGGTGTATGTGGATGACATTATCTTTGGATCTACAAGGAAGGAAATGTGTTTAGAATTTGAGAAGCTTATGAAAGATAAGTTTCAGATGAGTTCTATGGGAGAACTTACATTCTTTTTGGGTTTGCAAGTTAAGCAATCATCTGAAGGCATATTTATTAGTCAAGAAAAATATGTTGCAGAGATACTTAGAAAATTTCAATTTGCTGATTCAAAAATAGCAAGCACACCAATGGACTCTGAGAAGCACCTTCTGAAAGATGAAGATGGAGAAAATGTAGATGTACACAGTTACAGATCTATGATAGGCTCTTTGATGTACCTTACATCATCTAGACCTGATATCATGTTTCCTGTTTGTGTTTGTGCAAGATTTCAAGTTACTCCAAAGGTTTCTCATTTAACTGCAGTCAAGAGAATTTTTAGATATCTCAAAGGTCAACCAAGGTTGGGTATATGGTATTCTAGAGAATCTCCTTTTGACTTGGTAGCATATTCGGATAGTGATTATGCTGGTGCTAGCTTGGACAGAAAGTCAACAACTGGAGGATGTCAATTCCTTGGGTGTAGACTTGTCTCATGGCAGTGTAAGAAGCAAACAAGTGTGGCAAATTCAACAACTGAAGCTGAATATATAGCTGCTGCAAGTTGCTCTAGTCAAGTTCTATGGCTTCAAAACCAACTCCTTGATTATGGGTACAATTTCTTAAACACTGTTATTTATATTGATAATAGTAGTACAATTTGTATTATTAAAAATCCAGTACAACACTCTAAAACAAAACACATTGAAATTAGACATCACTTTATAAGAGACTGCAATGAGAAAAGATTAATTCAAGTTCTTAAAATTGCTTCAGAGCATAATTTTGCAGATCTGCTAACAAAAGCTTTTGATGTTTCAAGGTTTCAGTACTTGGTAGCAAGTATTGGAATGCTTAATCTTTAAATCTTTCAATATGATGTGTTTTTGTAAATAAATTTTTGTTGGTACTGCTGGATTTATAAGGTACTGCTAATATACCAAAAATGTAAATTGTGTTATTCATACAGTTGGTCTTATGATTATACTAATGCAAGACAAGTACTTTGTACATTGTTCTTTTGGTTTTAGACTAACTATTTCAGGTATGAATATGTGAACACAAAGGATATTTCAAGTGAAATGGGAACAGCAGAATGCTTATCAAATTGCTGACCATAATAGGTTTATGATGGACTAAGTTTAGGAATTTAACCTCCTTAAAACTTCTTTCTTGAAATCTAGTTATGATATTTCACATTGAATTGATGACTTAGTTGATCAGATAGTAACTGATACAACTCACTTTCTATCATTTTATACTTTTAAGTATAATGTGCAAGTCTGAGGACATCTGATAGAAAGAACAGCTAGTAAAAGTGAATCTAACACTTGTGTTGGAGGCAACAATTGCTATGAGCTGGAAACCCTGTCAAGAAAATCTTTTGAATAGATTTATCTTTTCACAGGCAGTTATTTATAACTGAAAAACATTGGTTCTCACACAGTCAGAGGTTGCTTTAAACCGAAATGCTAATTAAGTGTCTGTTATACACTTGATTCCTTCAAAATGGTTGAAAGTAGTATGATTTTTCAATTCTAAAATCATGAACATACTACTAAGTCAAATGATTTCTTAAAAAGATTTTCAAGGATTCACAAAAACCATCCATTGATGGATTATGAATCAAAATGTCCACTGATTCACCTCTCATAGGAGTTAACACACCTAGAAGTGATGAGGACAGCAACTTAAACTTTTAAAGAATTGATGGCTTCATGTACAATATTGTCTGACAACAAAAGTTACACATTGATAGATCAGTCAAAGGTACATAGTGAGATCTTCCAAACAAGGGGAGGAAACAAAAGTTATTTGCTTCAGGGGAGGTAACAATCTCAGGGAAGGAAATAATTGCCCAGAAAAGGAAGAATAAAGCAATATATGGAAGGAGAAGATAAGAGCATACAAGATGATGATGTAGAGGTTGAAAATGACAAGAATAGATCAAATATCTAGAAGGGATGAAGCATTTCTAAAGGAGAAAGTTCTATCTAGATCAAATGAAGGAAAGTTTCAATTTCAGTTCATTATGTTTGTTTATCACTTGCAAAGGCATGCTGATAAATGATTTCACTTGTTGAAATCATTGCCTCTTACAATTCCTCCATCCAAGGAAATTGCACCATCTTTTGGTACAATGTTTTGATATTGCTAAAGTCAAAGAAGAACAAAGCAGATCAGTTCAGAATAAGAAGAATAGTTCAGATTCATGAAGTGTTTGAAAGATCTTTTCAAGTCCTCATTTAATTCAGAAAAACATGTTTGAAATGATTCACATGTTTAGGGGAGGATTGTTGGGAATTAAATATTCTGAAGTTAGAGTATTAGGATTTACTCTAAGTCAAAGGTACTGCTAGTTCATGATCAAGGTACTGCTAGTACATCAAGGTACTGCCAGAACAAGAAGGTACTGCTAGTTCAAGTAGAAGGTACTGCTAGTAGAGAATGGTACTTCTGATCAGTGAGTCATAAAGCTACTTCAAGGATAAGATCGAAAAGATATTATTGTATTTTGGTCAAACATATACGGTAAATAATATCTTACTCCATGTGCTTAGTTAACAAGTTGTATACATAGATACATGTTGTATCTTATGTACTGACACACAATAAGCATAAGTTAACCAAGTAAGTCGGCCAAGACTTTAAGCAATTTGTAAAGATCTCTTGGACTATAAAAGAGATCTTAGACTAGTGATTGTAGTATGTGAATATCTGTTAAGACATAGAACAAACAAAAATCACATATCACAAATCTAGAAATATAAGATTCAAGGTTTTGTAATCCTAGTGATAAACACAAGATCACTCGTATTATTTTGAATAATATTGAATCGTTTAGTGATAAACTTTCTTTGTTCATTGTTAAGTAACAAACATAATTCTTCCATTTTCATAACATACATAACCTTCTAAGTGTGGTTAAGTAAATTCCGCGTGCTTAATCATATTAACTCAATATATCTTACACACAAAGTATACAAGGTTTAACCACCTTAACCATGTGTCACAGGTCCTCTCAAACTTAAAAGGTGCAAAGACACGGGCAAAGTAAAGAGTGAACAAGAAGCATCGTGCTCCAAAGCTAATTGAAACTTACCATATAAATAGATTTAAATACTTCTTTTTATGATATCGCATGATGATGATGAAGACATGGGCAACCTTAATTTTGTGACGAGATTCATAAAATAATAAACTTGAAAGAGAAAAGACCAATCTTTATGGGAAATTGACAATAGTTGTTGGGCATGCCCATAGGTTCTGCAAATATCCAAAGGCAGGTCACATACACATAATTTTCCAGCATGATCTAATACATAAACTATGATCAACAAAATAAAGAGTGAACAAGAAGCATCGTGCTCCAAAGCTAATCGAACATTCAAAACATAACTGTGGAATGTTTATGCTTAAGAAACCTTAAAGATCAGCCCTTATCAATGTTATTTACATGATGATTTAAGGTCGCCAAAGAAGAAGGTGTTGTAACGATAGGTACGCGTTAGCCATGCATTGCCAAATCAACCAATAAATGGTGTGCCATCCATATGTTCCATCCAGGTAAACATTTGAAAGAGTTGACCCGCGTTGACAACATGTTTCTGACCAAAAACACCCTGCACATAAACACTTTGAATTAATATATAATTCTTTGAAGGAATGTCTAATGTTGTTGATAAGCAAATCATGACATACTTCGATGTGTTGAACAGTTTTTGCAATGTTATCAATATCTCCCACAATATACAAAGTTTCATTCGCTGGGAAGTACCACCATTCATGAAATTTTCTGATTTTTTCTGCATCCCACTTTTTAATCTGATCTTCTAGTCCAATGGGGAATCTTCTACTCAGCTTATTCTCAGAATGTAAATGTTGCAACAACTGTGCTTAAAAAACTACAAGTTATTCATGATTTTTCAGCAATTAAATTAAGAAAAATAGAAAAGAAATAGAAATACAGCTGATATACCTGGCAATTAACCACATCTTCATTTACATGGTAAATTGACCATTACAACTTACGTGGTAAATTGACCATTACAACTTACTTGGTCAATTAAAACAACACCACTAATCATAAACAGGTCTTATACTTAAGAGACAATTACATAAACAACAAAATCCAACCAACTTGCAATTAACCACATCTTCAATCTCAGCAGTAGTAACTGAAAAGGATAAGCAGCATAAAGAGCTTCCTAGCAGTAGAATTAACCAAGATGGAGTAGCATTAAAATACAACTAGCAGTAGTAACGAACGAGAGCAGTACTAACTCGTTTATAGACCAGCAGTACCATTGCATACATGTTAAAAACCAACCTCATACATCGACCAACTTAGCAATCAACAGCAATATCAAACACAATATGAGATAAGCACAAACCTGTCTATAGTCGTTAGCAGCGATGTTGTCCATCAACTTTACACCTGAAGCAAAGCGAGTACCCAATGGAGCAAAAGGAACAATCCCGATTCCTAACTCTCTGCAGGTAGGAATGACCTCGTCTTCTGCATCTCTAGTCCATAAAGACCACTCCAGTTGTACAGCTGTTACTAGATGAACAGCGTGTGCTCTTCTGATGGTTTCTGGACCAACTTCAGATAGACCGATATATTTTATTTTACCTTCTTCAACCAGTTTCTTGAGTTCTCCCATCTACAAAAAAGATCGTTCTCCCTTACAAGCAGGCAATGCTTCATAAATATGTCGCCTACTCACCTTAACACTTGATATAAGTTTATCGAAAATTAGGACTTACTGATAAGCTCACTTACCCATTCTTTCATTATTTGATACTACTGCTTTCGATCAGCGCTGCTGATTCAATCAGCGCCTTGTGGACCGCTCTCTTACCCATTCTTTCATTATTTGATACTACTGCTTTCGAGTTTTACTACTGCTCGAGTTCTTAGTTTTTGCTGCTAGCTTCAAATTACTACTGCTCGTGGTCTAGGATAATGCTGCTCGTTCTAGTTTATACTGCTTCTTGAAGTGCTGCTAGTTGGCGAATACTACTGCTGCGATCTTGTAAATTTTGTGGCCAACAAAAAGATTACAAAAAAATCAGGATCTTCAATGAGCCAAGGCATAAATCTCTTTAGTGAAGAGTTATGAATGCAAAGAAGACATAATACATGTAGTAACAATGGTACAATGTTCATTAACATTTTAATATAAAGGTAACGGATAGAACTGGTATAACCATCATGTATAGTTATGACAGTCATTTAATATTCTACGTATAAACATAGCATTGACAACCACTTATTAGTCTTTTACATAATTCACTAGATGACATAAATAATTTAGAACTCTAAGCAAGGAGTACAAATACAACTGATATCATGATCGCTAATATGTAGATGATACAGTAATACACAGCATATTATCATCTATAACTGACCCTGGAACACCATTCTTTTATCAATCATTCTCAGCTAAACATAGAAGATAAATACATCAACACAAACCCAAAATAAATATTTCCACATATAGAGAAGCATTGACATCAGTAGTCACAACAATCCAAAGAGGACACGTCGTCTCACTTACTATAGGGCCATTCCAGATTAGAACTAGACGCAAGTAAGATTGATGAATTTCAAATATAACATTCTAATTGCTTCAGAGTGAAATATCTACCAAGTATAGTAACACAATCACAAGTAGGTAAGAATGTATGTATGGACAGTACATGCCCACGTAAAGCCTTTCTGCAGTTTTGAATGCGATATTTCATTCATCCCCATTCGAATTAGAAGCTGGTGACCTCCATTGTAACGGTCGAATTTCAAGAATAAATGTGATCCTTGCAACATATCATCAAGGCAGGAGATTGGGTTATCACTTAAGGAATTGCATGCTCTTAACCCAAATGAACTCGGCGATCCTGTTTTAAACTTAGCTCCTTCTAAGCAAGTACAAGATGCTCCATTACTTCCCACATAAGTTCTTAATAATGCAGTTAGTGTTATTTTAGTCCACTAGATTCACCCTTACCACCATTGTCCTTGCCACTCCCACTTGCATTTTACCATAATCTTACATATAACTAGTACATCAAGTATATAATACTGCACCTCTGATGAACTCAAATAAGTACATTTTATTACCATCATTTATCCTATTTATTTAACTTGTTTTATTATATTATCTGTGAAAATTGATACGTTAATGTTTACTTTTGTAATTCTCAGGTAAAAACAAGTTTTATGTGAAACTTGGTGATTTTGGACTAATTATGGGGCAAAACAAGCAAGAAGTTAAGAGTCTACTGAAATGTACAAGATCAAGATCATTCTGCTCCAGATACGCCGCATCTTACTTATTATATATGGCGCATCACTATCAAGATTTCACAAGATATTATCCAAGACAGCAAGGACATGCGCCGCATCTAAGAATGGAGTTGCGCCGCATCTTCTGGCGGTGTACGAATATTCCTGAATATATTAATCTTGGACCCCACGCAAAGTTAAGTCAATGCGCCGCATCTACTTATTCTATGCGCCGCATCTTACCCTCAGACAGAAACTATAAATACCCCAAGGCCAGACGAATTTCGGGAGCCTAGTTTTAGAAGACCGAAGACCAGAAAACCTAAGGCCGAATTCAGTCGAAGTAGCAGCACAAGACACACCTTGAACGAAGATACAAGAGCTGTAAGAAGGTCCTGCATGTATTCAATTCATTAAGTAGTTTTGTTTTATTGTATTAGTACACTTTAATTGGTCAGGATTGATGGGCTTGTGACATTGATTTTATCATGCACTTCAACTCCCCTTAAAATTGCTTTCCCATTAATTAAAGTTTATATGTTGATGTCTTTGGTGACTTTTATTAGTGCATTGATAACCTCTGTGTCTAGCTGAGCATTGCTTGGGTCGCCATGCCCCTTCCTCGCCTATTTATTAGATCGCCTATGCATTCTATCGTCTGTAGAAAAGTAGGAAGAAAGATAAATAGGATAGTCATAAGTAATCATTAAGGGTTTACTCGCCGATAAGATTAGAGCCAACGAGAAAGGAATTAATCTCGGTGCGTTGCATCGAACTATACACTTCATATAAAACTAGCAATAAAACAAGTGACAAGCTACTTAACTATCAGGACAGGTCTTCTTATTGTCTCAAGTATTTATCTGTGTACGTGTGTGCTATTCGCTGATTCGTGCTTATTAGTTTAGTTTATATTTAATCACAACCAAACCGTGCCAGTCTCTCAGGCTGAACCCCCTTGCGTTAGATTAGGTTGTATAGCTAACTTAAGATATTAAAATACTGATTAGAATAACTAGATAATACGTTCCACTCTTAGTGATCGACACTCTACTTACCATTATATTCATACTGACCGGGTACACTGCTCGTTAAAGTGTGTGTGTTATTGATAAGTCGGCTAAATATAAATTTAAAACTTGAATACTGCTAAAACCACAACGACATACCGTGGGTATAAATTAGAGCACTACGCACACGACACATCAACCTCTAATTTCTATGATGTATGCAAAAGCAAGCATATCATCCTAAGAAAAGAGGACTTATAGTTAGCAATGAAGACAAGGATATCATCGTCGTATATGTTATAAAACCCGATCATAATCCTAATATCAATTATAACATCCCAACAAACCTAGCCTGCTTTGCTCATAACTCAAAATATCATTTACTAGGTATCTACTATAAACACCAAACACGCGAGATTCGCCTAAATCGTAACACAATAATCTAACTTTGCAAGTAAACATAAATACAATAAATGCCAACAACACGCACCGTTGATCCAACAGGAGGAGGCTCAAGATCAATAGAATGAAACGACATTTTCGCAATCTCCATGTCGCTTGTAACGTCTCCGCCATTGATGACAAGTCGACACCTCAACAACACCCCTTCTCTCTGATATCCTTTCAACGACGGTTAACGTACAACAATATAATCGAAGAACTAATTCTCGTCATTATTTTTTAGTTAATATACAAATTTGTCAACTGGGGATACGAGATTGTAAGGTTTGATTTTGTGGCAAGACCTGGGTTTTGCGTTTCATTGCAAAGAATAAAATTAAAGATATAATGGTCAAACTAAAGTTATGTAGTAGTTATCAATAATTTAATAGTTTATTTATATATAATTTGATTATTTGGATATATATGGTGAAGATCTGGGAAAAATGATGTTACATTGGGTTATAAGGTGTAGAGGGTGAAGCAAGAGAAGGGGTGTAATTGACATGTTTATAGAAGTGGTGTCCTTTTTTTATAAAAAAAAAAGTAGGTAATTGCCTGCAGTAGGAAGCAGGCATCATATTCCAAGAGAGTATATAGAGGTAAACACTCACAAAGTTTAAAGCCTGATTAATATTGAAAATGATTTTTATGTTTAACTTGTGTTAGCAAAAATATGTCTAGCAACAAGAAGAGTATATGACCTGTGTCAAATAAAAAAAAGAGTAAACTGCAAAATACATTCCTGTGCTTTGCAATTTCTGACATCTTACATCCCTATCAAAAACTATTGGCACCTTACATCATTCGTTAGCCAAACGTTTAACATCATACATCCCTCGTTTATAATGAGGACTAACGGTGAAAAACATTTCTCCGTTATCTCTTAACGAGATAGAAAATATTACACCGTTAGCCTTCTGGACTAATGGTATTTGCACCGTTAGTCATCTTTTTACGTTTTTATCAATTTTTTGTACGTTTTATCCATTTTTTTAAGTTTTTATCCATTTTTGTACATTTTGTCCATTTTTTTTTGCGTTTTTATCCCTTTTTTTACGTTTTATCCATTTTTTTGTACGTCTTTTCCATCTTTTTTTACATTTTTATCCATTTTTTGAACGTTTTACCCCTTTTTTTACGTTATTATCCGTTTTTTATGTTTTTATCCCTTTTTTGAACGTTTTTGTCCCTTTTTTCCGTTTTTTTATATTTTATCCATTTTTGGTACGTTTCATCCGTTTTTTTTACGTTTTTATCAATTTTTTGTACGTTTTATCCGCATTTTTACGTTTTTATCCCTTTTTGTAGGTTTTATCCGTTTTTATCAGTTTTTTGTACGTCTTATCCATTTTTTGTACTCTTTATCCGTTTTTTTTACGTTTTCATCCGTTTTTTGTACGTTCTTATTTGTTATTCTACGTTTTATCCATTTTTTACGTTTTTATTCATTTTTTGTACGTTTTAACAGTTTTTTTTACATACAAAAGATGGATAAAACAAAAAATAACTTTAAAAAAAAGTGGATAAAAACGTTAAAAAAACGGACAAAAACGTTAAAAAATGGATAAAATGTACAAAAACAGATAAAAACGTAAAAAGACGAATAAACTGTAAAAAACGGATAAAACGTAAAAAAACTGATAAAAGCATAAAAAAGGGATAAAACGTAAAAAAACTGATAAAACGTATAAAAGCGGATAATAACGTGAAAGATTGGATAAACGTACAAAAATGGATAAAAATGTAAAAATAACAGATAAAAGGTACAAAAAATGGTTAAAACGTACAAAAAACGGATAAAACTTAAAAAAATACTGATAAAACGTAAAAAAAAATTGATAAGATCGTAAAAAATGGATAAAATGTAAAAAAAAAAAAAAAAAAAAAAAAAAAAAAAAAACTGATAAAAACGTAAAAAATGGGAAAAAAAACCCTGATAAAAACGTACAAAAAACGTTTTATCCATGTAAAAAATGGTTTTTTGTACACCTTATCCATCATTTTTTGTAAAAAATGGATAAGGTGTAAAAAACGTAAAAAATGGATAAAAACGTAAAAAAAAAAAAAAAAAGATAAAACGTACAAAAAACGGTTAAAACGAACAAAAATGGATAAAAACGTAAAAAATGATGGATAAGGTGTACAAAAAACGGATAAAACGTACAAAAAATGGATCAAACGTGAAAAAAACTAATAAAAACGTATAAAAAACGGATAAAACTTAAAAAGAACTGATAAAACGTATAAAAAACGGATAATAACGTAAAAGAATGGATAAACGTAAAAAAATGGATAAAAAAGTAAAAATAACGGATAAAACGTACAAAAAACGGTTAAAACGTACAAAAAACGGATAAAAGCTTTAAAAACGAATAAAATGTACAAAAAACGGATAAAAACGTAAAAAAATGGATAAAATCGTAAAAAATGGATAAAATGTAAAAAAACCTTATAAAAACGTAAAAAAAGGGGGAAAACCTAATAAAAACGTACAAACAATGGATAAAAACGTAAAAAAAACCGGATAAAACATACAAAAACGGATAAAAACGTAAGAAAAATGGATAAAACGTACAAAAAACGGTTAAAACGTACAAAAAACGGATAAAAATGTAAAAAAAAATGGATAAAGTGTACAAAAAACGGATCAAACGTAAAAAAACTAATAAAAATGTACAAAAAACGGATAAAACGTTAAAAAATGGACAAAAACGGATAAAACGTAAAAAAAACGTAAAAAACGGATAAAACGTACAAAAAATGTATAAAATCGTACAAAAATGTAAAAAAGCGGATAAAACGTACAAAAAATGGATAAAAACGAATAAAACGTACAAAAAACGGATAAAAACGTAAAAAGATGACTAACGGTGCAAATACCATTAGTCCTGAAGGCTAACGGTGTAATATTTTCTATCTCGTTAAGAGATAACGGATAAATTATTTGCACCGTTAGTCCTCATTGTAAACGAGGGATGTATGATGTTAAACGTTTGGCTAACGAAAGATGTAAGGTGCCAATAATTTCTGACAGGGATGTAGTGTTAGAAATTGCAAACTACATGCATGTATTTTGCAGTTAACTCTAAAAAAATTAAGAGTGGCTTGTGTGAAATCCAATGTATGGTTATGTAGATGGTGTTTAGGATTGTTTATCTTCTCTTATTATACTTCAGAGCAGTACCACAATGAGGAAACCGAATGTCATCCCGCACGCTACCTCAGTACAGTTCATCGTCGGTATCAATGACAACATCATTTGAATGATGTTGCTATTTAGTGTGTGTTTTAGGTATGTATGTGTGTGTTTCTAGTTTTCAGTGTTACGAGTGCGAGTAAAATGTGATTCAATGTTATTCTTAATGTTGGGCTGACATCACTAATTTTTCGATATCACGATACCAATGCTCTTATAAATAATAATTTTTAAATGAAAAAACTGTTTAAGTAATTGCGCAACACTTCATATATATATTTTTTAAATACAATAATAGTAGACAAAATAATAAATTTTTAAAGAATTTTCATCAAATTTATGAAAATTTAGGTTATATATAATGGTAGTGTTGATTTAATCTTAAATACAAAGTTTGAAACAAACATTTGTCTACTTACATAGTTACATATCATAACTATATTTTTCACTGATAATAAACAAACTATGAGTTCATATAGATAGATGTTATTATACATATATATATTCATGGGGAGGTGTACTGTTTCTAATGATGGTTTAGTGAAAACAATTAAACGAATTTTTGTGGTTGTAACACCCACAGGTTACTGTTTACTCAACTGTTCATTGGGTAACAAATTAAAAAAAAAAAAATTCCTTAATCACTTTGTCATTACATTTGTGTGGCTGTAACATGAAGAAGACACTGTAGAAACAACTGTTCATTGGCTAAAAAAAACATAAAAAAATGCCTAATTACAAATTGGGAACTGTTGATGCCTTAAGCTTCAATTACTGTAGCAACATGTATCTTGGCACACATACCCATTTTAGATATTTCAACATACCTGCAATTGTAAAAAAACCAGAAACTTCCAGGTTAAGCATTTTGTGCTCTGATCATACAGCTTTGCTATCAACAAGCAACAATAAAAAAAAAATACAAACTTTGTTTTGCTTCCCTTCTTCTATACAGATAGTTACAGAGTTGCAAACTTTACTTACAGGTATGTTTATATACAAGTAGTCTTTTTTGTTTAATAGTGTTTATATAGTTATGTATTATTTGCAAAAACCTCTGGCCACACATGTAAATTCCATATATAGTTATTACTTATACTATTATATGCATCCTACTGTCACTTACATACTCTATATTCTTTTGAAAAACCTTTTTTGGAATCTAAAAGATTACTAGAAATACAAGATCTTTGAAGATAGGTAGATTCAACCACTTTGAAAATTACATGTACAATTTAAATAGTAAGCATGCATTGCATATGCACCCCCCACCTGAGTTAGACGCCACAGACCAGCAAAAATGGTTGAAAAAACAAGCTAGATATCGTCGACCAACAAACAGTGGCATACGAAAAGGTTATGACACAAAGGCTTGGGATACATGTAATGGACCATCTACAGTAAACAACATGCAAACAAGTTATCAGTCTTTACAAGATGGTGAACACTTACCCCAACAGTTACCTTCGAATCTGGATAAATACACTTATAATGCAACTCGAATCAGTCCTCCAACTCTTACACATGATATCAATGAACGGGAATTCAACGCAACAAATATGCCTGCATTCGACAATAATACAAAAGGAAAAGGTAAGTTTTAACCTTTATTACATTACATGTTATGTATTTAAAGTTAATAGCAATTAGGTTTATATATATATATATTTGTTCTTGGAAAAAATCTACTTTGGTGGAAAAGTGAGAAAATAGTGCAAATCACCCTCTCCTTCCCCACCCTTTTTTCACACCAAACTACAGGGACCTTATTGTATTTTCCTCCATTCTTTAAGGGAGGTTTTGTACATTCGCACTCTACACCCCCCCCCCCCCCCGGTAAAAAATAAAAAATAAAAAAATCCCGCCAAAAAAATTTTTTTTGGGGGCCAAAAAAAAAAAAAAAAAATCCATGCCAAAAATTTTCCCGCCAAAATTTTATAACTGTGATGCACCTTTTTATTTTGGTGCATCACAGTTATAAAATTTATTAATAACTATGATGCACCAAATTTTATAACTGTGATGCACCAAAATAAAAATATGTTTTTTGGGGTCCAAAATTTTTTTTTCCAGGCCAAAATTTTATAACTATGATGCACCTTTTTATTTTGGTGCATCACAATTATAAATTTTGGTGCATCATAGTTATAACTAAATTTTATAATTGTGATACACTAAAATAAAAAGGTGCATCATAGTTATAAAATTTTGGCGGGAAAATTTTTTGCCTGGAAAAAAAAAATTGCCAAAAAAAAAATTTTTTTTTTGGCGGGAAAAAAAATTTTTCCGGAGGGGGGGGGTGGGTTTCAAAACTTACCCTGAAGTTTGAGATGTTTCAAATCCTACCCTATAACTTTTTTTCTCGCTTTTCTATCTAATTACACTTTTCCCTAGAACCGGACCCTACATATATATATATATATATATATATATATATATATATATATATATATATATATAACCGGACCCTATATATATATATATATATATATATATATATATATATATATATATATTTGGTGCAGGAATAATGTATGAAGATTCTCATAGTAACATACACGATGATACTCAGACATTTTACCCTACTTCTTTTAATCAAGATTATTCTTATATAGAAGAATCAAAAGATACCACAGAAAACTCTCGTGAATATGACATGCATTTTACACTGCCAGCATACGCTAATATACAATGTAAGTCTTTATCTCTTTCCATTTAACAATGATTACTTTCTTAAAAGGGAAAAAAATAATATTTTTTTTCATAGACAATTTGTTTAAATATAAATTTTTAATTGTAAATTAAATGAATTATACTAAATGCAAATGGTGTTCAAGGTTATGGAAATCGACAAAATAATCAGTTGTATAACGCGAAAACCGTGAAAAGACAAACACGTAAGGAAAAAAAACACCTGAAATGTGACAATCCACCTAACAGCAGAAGAGTACCTGAATCAACAAGTCAAAATACAAATGAACATTTGTCTGTCTCTTCAACAGAAGCATGCACTGAAGGTATAAGAATTCATTATAATAATAACATAACCAGATTTAATTTTATCTAATACTTTATGTTGGTAACAAAAGATTTTTAAAATAGTTTTTATTTTCAATGTGTAGGTGTATCGAGTTTGTACATAGATTTAGGTGACCCTGATTATGAATCCCAGTATTGTAATGCAATCTTTTGGTATAGCGAAAGATTGAAAAGAAATGGTCATCAGCGTTCTCCAAAATACACAAAATGTTGTGGAGGAGAGCAAAAAAGAAACAGATCCACCTGAATATTTCAAATACCTTTTCAAAAATAAGCATTTCTTAGATAATATACGAGCATATAACCAAATATTTAGTATGACATCTTTTGGGGCAGAAATAGATGAATCAATAAACAATGGAAAAGGGTCGTATGTATTTAAAATTTCGGGTCAACTACACCATTGGATAGTGATGCGCGTGATGTGTCGTTGCGGTTTAGCAGTTTTAATGCCTACTCAAGTTTTAAATTTATATTTAGCCGACTTATCAATAACACACACACTTAACGAGCAGTGTACCCGGTCAGTATGAAGATAATGGTAAGTAGAGTGTCGATCACTAAGAGTGGAACGTATTATCTCGTTATTCTAATCAGTATTTTAATATCCTAACGCAAGGGGGTTTCAGCCTGAGAGACTGGCACGATTTGTTGCAATTAAATAATAAAATAAACCAATAGGCACGAATCAGCAAGTAGCACACACGTACACAGATAGATACTTGAGACAATAAGAGGGCTGTCCTTATGATTAAGTAGATTGTCACTTGTTTTATTGATAGCTTTATATGAAGTGTATGTAGTTAACCCTTTCTCGTTGGTCCTAATCTTATCGGCGAGTAAACCCTTAATGATTACTTATGTCTAAAAGTTATTCCTAAGTGATCAATTTAGTAATAACCGTGGGAGCCACATTATGTCCCGCAGTCAAATGCCCGCAAGCCACTAATAAACACAGAGGTTATCAATGCACTAATAAGTAGTAACCAAAGACATCAACATATAAACTTTAATTGATGGGAAAGCAAGTATTAAAGGGAGTGCAATCTTTCGTTGTCACATTACACAAGCCACCAATCCTGATGAATTAAAGTTTGCTAACACAATAAAACAAAACTACTTAATGAATTAAACACATGCAGCACCTTCTTACAGCTCTTGTATCTTTGATTTGGGTGTGTCTTGTGCTGCCTCCTTGACTGAATTCATCCTTTAGTTCTTCTGTTCGGTCTTCGAAAATCTGATAATGCGTACGAAATTCGTCTGGTCTTGGGGTATTTATAGTTTCTGTCTGAGGGAAGATGCGGCGCATCTACTAAGTAGATGCGGCGCATGTACTTAACTTCGCGTGGGGTCCAAGATTATAATATTCAGGAATATTCGTACACCGCCAGAAGATGCGGCGTAACCCTTGATTAGATGCGGCACATGTCCTCTTGTATCTTGGATCGTATCTGGTGATATCTTGATAGAGATGCGGCGCATGTCATGAGTGAGATGCGGCGCATCTGGAGCAGATTAGTCTTGATCTCCATCATTTCAGTAGACTCTTAACTTCTTGCATGTTATGCTCCATAATCAGTCCAAAATCGCTAAGTTTCACCAAATGCTTGTTTTTACCTGAGAATTACAAAAGTAAACGATTAAGTATCAATCCTCATACATAATATAGTAAAACAAGTCAAATTAATAGGATAAATGATAGTAATAAAATGTACTTATTTGAGTTCATCAGATAGGTACATTATGTCCTACCAACGGGAAAGACCCTAGGTTTCTACAACTTTATATCTATGATACGGAAAACGAAGTGCGAAATAGAATGGAGCCTTTTGGTGGAACAGAACGAAGTGGTCTGAAAGCTGAAATAGTAGAAAGGTTGATACAAACGTTGAATGAACATAATGAATTAGTTAAACTGTTCAGAACAGCAAGAGATAAAATTAATGAAGGAAATGTACCTGAATTCAAAATCCAACTTTATAATGTAGTAGGAGCGCAAGAGTATCAGTTACCGTCTTCTGGAACTCTTGGAGCAATCGTCTTTCAAACTGATCCTACTAGCCAAACAGATTACGATATTATTGTAGAGTATAAAGACCGACAGCCAAAAAGAATAAATAAACTTCATAGTTCATATATGTCTCTCCAGTTTCCTCTCCTTTTTGTTTATGGTCAACCAGGTTACAATACAATGATGACATTAAAAGGTGTTGGTCCAAATAGGAGAAGGAAGAAACTATCTATGAATATGTATTATAAATACCAGATACATGAAAGGTCTAATCAGTTCAATCTTCTGTTCAGAGGTGGAAGGCTATTCCAACAATATGTTGTCGTAGCTTACTGTGTAGTTGAACAAGAACGACTTGATTTCATACGATCCAAGCAGAATAACTTGAGAAGTGAATGCCTTTCAGGGATCTGTGATGCGATGTCAAAAGGAGATCATTGTGGAGCTGATATAGGTCAAAAAATTATTCTCCCCTCGAGCTTCACAGGTGGTCCAAGGTACATGTATAGTCATTATCTCGATGCACTCGCCATATGTAGGGTTCTTGGTAACCCTCAATATTTCATAACGTTTACATGCAACGCCAACTGGCCAGAAATCAGACGACGAATGAGAAAATTTCCAGAACTTACGACCGCAGACAAGCCTGATATAGTGGACCGTGTCTTTGAAGAAAAGGTTGAAGATTTTTTAACAGTTCTCAAAGAAGGGAAAAATTTTGGTCATTGTACTGGAGGTAAACTGTTTTTTTTTTTGGTACCATTACATTAATGTTCACTATAGACTTTGTACTGTAAACCTTATTATTTGTACTAATTACGTTTTATTCTTCCAGTTCTTTACACAATCGAGTTTCAAAAATGTGGCCTCTCACATTGTCACACACTCTTATGGATAGATGCAAAAGACAGAATAAAAAATCCAGAAGAAGTAGATAACTTCATTTCTGCAGAACTGCCAGACAGAAGATCTGATCCACAAGCATATAAAGTTGTAGCCGATATGATGATGCATGGCCCATGTGGAAATGTCAACCCTAGCGCCCCCTGTATGCAAGAAAATGTTTGCAGTAAACATTTCTCGAAAAAATACAATGAGGCTACTTACTTTGACGAGAACGGACATATACATTATCGAAGAAGAAGAGGACCAAATTACGTTTCAAAGGGTGAAGTCAAGTTAGATAACACAAACGTTGTGCCATATAACCGGGTACTTTGTCTCATGTTCCATGCTCACATTAATGTCGAATATTGTGGCTGGAGTATGTTAATAAAGTACCTATTCAAATATATCTCCAAAGGCACAGACCGAATTGCTGCACGTATTATAAAACCAATTGGTGATCCGGAGCCATCGTCATCTGTTCCAAAGATAAAGATAGATGAAATAAAAAACTTTATTGATGGTCGATTTATCTGTCCACCTGAGGCCTGTTGGAGAATGCTTGATTTCCCGATACATTATAGAGAGTCCGCTGTTCAGATACTTGCAGTTCACCTCGAAGATATGCAAAAAATAACTTTTCGCGATAGGGAACCACTACAACACATTGCAGCCGACGACGGAAGAAAATTGACAACTCTGACACAATGGTTTGCATATAATACAATGTTTGAAGACGGGCGACATCTAACATATTTGGATTTCCCTTCAGAATACGTTTGGTATGAAAATACAAAAACATGGCAGCGTAGAAAACTTAAAAGTAAGTATTCTGTCGGAAGATTGGTGTATGTACACCCAGTAACAGGTGAACTTTTCTACTTCCGCATGTTACTAAACCATCAGAAAGGATGAAAATCATTCCGTGACGTACGTACTGTTCACAACAAAGTGTTCACCACATATCGTGAAGCATGTCAAGCCATGGGATTGCTTGATGACGACAGACAGTGGGACACAACATTACAAGAAGCAGCAATGTCAGCAACCGCTGCAGAGTTGCGTGCATTCTTTGCTCATATTTTGCTTGACTGTGAAGTTGCAGAACCTCTGCAACTTTGGGAAAGGCATTGGCATCATATGGCAGATGACATCCCAGCAAAAGTTTCACAAAGAAGCAGTGTTAGAAACCTACACATAAACAGTCCTGAGATCAAGGACTATATCATTTATGAAATAGAAATAATCCTCAATAGCCGTTCCAAATCGGTAAAAGAATTTGGTTTCTCCTTGCCTCCGCAACATCTTCTAGATGATTTGCATAATAGATTATTGATGGAAGAAAAGAACTATGACCGTGAACAACTAAAAGAAGATGTCGCAAGGTCAGTTGTTAAGTTAAATACCGAGAAACTACAAATTTATAACCTTGTAATTAATGCATGTAAGAAGAAAAAACAGGAAATGGTGTTTGTCTATGGCCACGGTGGAATTGGAAAAACTTTTCTTTGGAAAACGATTATTAACACTCTACGTTCAGAAGGCAAGATTGTTTTGGCGGTTGCATCTTCAGGCATCGCCTCTTTGCTCTTACCATCAGGTCAAACAGCGCATTCAAGATTTAAAACACCCTTGGAGTTGACCGATGAATCATTGTGTAGCATTAAAAAGAATACACTAATGGCAAAGCTAATTATTGAAACTGAATTAATTGTATGGGATGAAGCCCCAATGAATGACAGAAGGTGTTTTGAAGCACTTGACAGAACTCTCAGAGATATTTTAAGCAGATCAGAAAAGTAGTTTGGCGGAAAATCTATTATGTTAGGTGGCGACTTCAGACAAACACTACCAGTTAAAAAAAAGGGAACAAAATCACAGATGATCGCCTCTTCAATTAGCAGATCGCATTTGTGGCACCATTTTAAAGTCCACAAGCTTAGACAAAACATGAGAGTATTGAAGGCAAACCTGACTGAAGAAGAACGAAGGACAATAACTGAATTCTCCACATGGCTCTTAAATGTTGGTGATGGAAGAATTGGAGAACCTGATGAACAAGATCCATATGAAGGTTGCTGGATTCCAATTCCTGCACAATATCAAATACCAAACAGTGATAACAGCATACAACAACTTATTGATTTCATCTACGATAAAGAAACATTAAAAGAACCAACGGCGAAGGTCTTTGATAACGCTTAAATCTAACATGTTTTTAGGCGCGTTATTGCTAGTTTTGTGCATCATATTTGGTTATATTTATGTGTATTTGTTGCTAAATGATGAAAAAGTGTGTATGCAAGTAAATATAGCCAAGTGCAGGAAAAGTTGAGGAAAAGACGAAGAAATGAAGAGATTATGCACATTTGGAGAATTACGAGAAAGAAACCATGCGATACTTCAAGGATTTGATTAGTTCAAGATTTCCATGCTTATATATCAAGAAAAGATCAAGTTCTATGATAGGAAGTAGTGGTACAGCGAAGGATCAAGCACGTATCAAGAAAAGAGAAAGAAAAAATAAAGTTGTATGGCAGAGTGATCCATCCGATCGGATGGCACCCGCATCCGATTCGGATGGGCGAAGGTTATTTTACCGAGAGCTCCAACCGATCGGTTGGAGCCAAATACCGATCGGTTGGCCGACGCTGGAGTTACAAAGTTGCAATTAATGAAGAAGTTAAGCCCCATAATCATTGAGGCTTATCATTTCTCTGCTATTTACTGATATTGGACGTTTTTGCTTGGAGAATAAGGGTTTCCTCACTTATTTAAGAAACCCTTGGCTAGTTTACAAAGAGAGAGTTTTTGGGAGGTGACAACCCAAAAGTGAATCGAGTGAGGCTTACACCAAGTCTGACTAACTTATTATTATTGCCCGAAAGCTTGTAGTTGCTGTAAAAACGTCCAGGAAGCCTTGAGTTCGAGTCTCAAGAGTTGTGTCCGTGTGTGGAGTTGTTTACGTGTAATCAAAGGCAATTGGAGGAGTGTGGATTGCTATAGTTCCACGATTCTAGTTCTTGTAATTCCTCAATTAGGTATTTCTTGTTGAGTTATTATGAACTACTTTTACTTTTACTATAAGATGAATGAAAGTTTGGTTAATTACTTGTGTTTGATTATGATTGTTATGGAGTGATTTTGGTTGTACTTGTGTGTGTATGATGTGACAATTGTTGGAGTAATCTTATCATAGTGATGCATGAAAACATATCTTGTTTTATGAGTTTGTTGAGATACAATCTAATCTTGCTTAATTGGTTGGTAAAAACAATGTTAAAGACTAACAAAGGCCGAAAGGAGTTTTCTTTATGTTTTTATTCCAAAAAGTTAGTGCACGAATTAGTATGGATTATGGTGTGTGACAAGCACCATCTTTACTCATTAAAATGGATTTGGAAACGATTTCATCACGAAAAAGGCCGAAAGGATTCGTAGGAATTCTTAAGATAAGAAATGCTTTCAAACAACAAAAAGCTTAATAGAATTGTCGTAATAGTTAATCAAGGCCGAAAGGAATTAACTAGGAGATTGAATTCTAGATATGATTTCTCATGATAAAAACCATTGATTGTGAATCATTCATATTGAGTTGTGCATCGCTACAAGTCACATCCAACTTGGTTGGTTACTCTAAACAATTGGTCATAGAATCACACACAACTATATTTGTTTTTGATTGATTGAACCTTGCTTGCTTTTAAATTTACTTCAAATTGGATTGACACCCTTTTTGCTAAAACTTATTTTACTAAACCTAAAACCTCAATTCCCTTGGGACGATCTGGACTTACCCACATTTACTACCACGGACGAGTATACTTGCTCGTATGTGTGATTAGAGAATTGGATAAATCGTGTTTATAAATTTTAAAACTTGAACACAACGACACGCACATCAAGTTTTTGGCGCCGCTGCCGGGGAATTGTTAAGATTTTCTTGGTAGTTGGGCTTAGTAGCATAGTTTTTTTTTAAAGTTAAAAAGTAAAAAAGTAAAAAAAAAAAAAAAAAAAAAAAAAAAAAAAAAAAAAAAAGAGTTTGGTTCGGGACCAACCGAATCGGATGGATGCCCATCCGAACGGTTGGTGGTCTCGGTAAAAGTTTTTGTGTTAATAATTTTTGTTATTTTTCAGTTTTTATGTTTCATTAATGCTATGATTAATTAGTTTAAGTAGTAGATTAATTAGTATAATTAATTTAAGGTTATTAGAAGAGTTTTAATATGATAAATGCTTAGTTAATTTAGTTAAATTTTTAGTTTAATGTGTGGTAGTTTAATAGTTTTTATTAAATGTGTTGATAATTAGTTTTATGATTATTAAGTTAAGGTTAAAAGTTGATTAATTAGTTTTATGATTGGTAGTTAATTGTTAGTTTATTAATTAGCTGAATTTTAATTATTTAGTTTCTTCTTAAAAAAAAGTATAAAAAGGTTATAAGTTTAGTTTTAATAAATTAATATATAAATATATAATTTTTATTTTTTTTTTAGTTTTTCGATCTAACCGATCGGACGCTGCCCGCATCCGATTCGGTTGGGGCGATTTCAATTTTTGCGTTTTGTCCATCCGATCAGATGGAATGTAATACCGATCGGATGGTTGTCTCGGTAAAAGTTTTTATGATTTTTAATTTTCAGTTGTTTTGATGTTTTAATAGTTTGAAGTTGTTTGTTAGCTTATTTTGGTTTTACATTTGGATATGGTTCGATTATAACTAACCCTCACGCTAATAGTTTGGATTTTTGTTTTTGTGGTTATGTTATAGTTAGTGCTTAAGTAGAATGGAGAGTTTAAGCAATGTTTCGGAGTACTTGAGAAATTTGGAAGAGATGTTGAAAGATTCAGGTGATTCTTTGGAGAAATTGGAAAGCATTTTGGACGAAGCTAAGGTTGGTTTAGAAGGAAAAGAAGAAGTTGGCGAAAGCATTGTTTGTTTACCTAAGGAGAAAAGAGTAGTTGTGTTTACACAAGCACCACCTAGAGAGTTTGATGTACCATTTATGAGGTATGCTACACCATGTGGTGTAGAAGGTATTAAAGCTTGGGATGCTCAACTTAATATGGAATATGGTGAAAATTATATTACGGAGGAGATGCTTGGTAAGCTTGGCTTTGTTAGGCTTGATTATGAAGATTATGGGAGAAAGATAGTGCGAGATGTGAATGTTAATATTCATGGTCATGTTTTCAAGATTGACTTTGTTGTGTTGGAATATGGAAATTCGGGTGAACCAGAAGTGATGTTTGGTAGAAATTTTATGGTTAAGACTAAATGTAGGGTTGATTTTGCTTTGGGAGAGATGAGAATTGATGTAGATGATGAGATGGTAGAGAAGAAGGAAGGTAGAGGAGAGATTGTGAAAATGGGAAAGGCAAATAGAAATAAAGCACCACTTAACAAACTTACCCAACCCTCCACCCCTAAGAATGAGAGTTCTTCATCAAGTACACCACCCAAATCACCCCAAGAAGTTAAACCATTGACTCAAGAGCAGAAGGAAGCAGTTTTGGAAAACTTAGAAATGAAATTTAAGGAGCTTATGGAAGAGAAGCCGGTTATAGAAGTGTTGAACAATTACATGACTTATCGTAAGAAATTAGATGCGGTTATGATGGCAACAGCTAGGCTAGAGGATAAGAATTTTGATGAGTTTGCAAGTGAAAGGATAGTTGAGAATGGGTTGCCTAAGAAAGAGAGTGATCCGGGGAATTTCGTGTTACCAATTAAGGTAAATGGAACCGATGCGATGTATGCATTGGCCGATACAGGAGCAAGTGTGAATGTGATGTCGTATCCATTATACAAAAGATTAGGACTTGGTAATCCTCAACCAAATCAATATAATCTTACTATGGCTGATAATTCAAGAGCAAAAGCAATGGGAGAAGTGAAGAATGTTAGAGTTCAAATAGGATATCAAGCTTTCTTAGCTGATTTTCTTGTGCTTAATATTCCGGTGGATAAGGAGTTACCATTGTTGTTAGGAAGAACGTTTTTGAGAACTTGCGGAGCTATTATAGATATGGGTAGAGGTACTATGACTATTAGTGATGGAATCTTAAAGCATACTTACTATCCTAGACCTAGAGGCAAGATTGTGAAGGAAGTGCATGAAGATGAAGAAGAAGAAGATCATTTAGGTTGTTTCGAAGTTGGTAGAGATGAAGAAGGGAGACCTAAATATGGGCCGATTGTCCCTAGTTACTTTGGTATTGAAGATGAGTTGGAAAGAGCTTTAGCTATGGAGGTTTTCTATAACCCATTCAAAAATGTTTTTGTGTTCAATAAATTGACAGATTTTCTTGGATCTTTACCGGTTCAATTGAAGAATTTGGAATGGGGACCCGAAGGAGCTAGTGCTTACAAGAAGGAAGAAGGTGATGGAGAATGGCATGTGAAGTTTGATATAGTTTGTCCGGATGGAAGAAATTTTGCAAGGAAGTTTAAAACGCAAATGACAAATCGGGAGTTGTCCGGCAAATTTCAAAGTGAAGACATCTTGAAGCATGAATATTTTGAAGGATGAAGACAAAAGTTGAAGAATAAAAGCACAAGGCTTGTGCTAGTGTTTGTTTGTTTTGTTTATTTTAATGCATTTTTAGTAGTTTAATATTTGCATTTAAGTTTGAGTTAAGTTAAGACCTTTTCGTTATCTTGGTTTTATTAAGTTTTAATTATGGAGTTAAGTTTTGTTTTAGAAGTGTGGAGATAGATTGAATAACAAGTTAGAAGAATAAGTGTGTTGGGTATTTTTCTTACTTAAAAAGAGGTATTTTGGGAATAGTAAAACATTTCTCATTTTGTTCTTACAAGAGTCAAGGTGTTGAAAGAAAAGAGAAAAAGTGAGTTTTGCAAAAATTCAATCCGAATCGGTTGGTTGAAATACTGATCGGATGGAGTGAAGTATATATACTCAAGATTTCAAAAATCATAAAAACACACACACACTCATTCCACTACACTTGGGGTTCATCAATTCGACCATTAGAAGGCTTTTAAGAGTTGCAGGAGAGTTGAAAGATCATCAATGGCACCTAAGCAAGTAAGTAACATCATTAAATTGTATCAATTAAGTTTTAATTCGAGTTGATTAAATTAGGTCAAAGTTTGGGCGTTTTTTATGTAGTTCAAATTAAGATGTAATTTTTCTAGAATAGATGGGTAAATGATTGAGGAATTAATTGCAAAAAGAATGAGATAGATTGATTAAGTTTTGAGAAAGAATGAATTGATTGGATTTTTAGATCAAATGGGTCGAAAACTTTGAATCAATTCTGGGTTGAAAGTGATGATTTCCAGAAGTTGTTTAGATGTTAATTAATGTTTTTAGGATGATGCATTGTGGATTAGAACATTGATAAGGTTTTGATTTTTGAAAGTTCATATGTTCTAAGATTGATCATGCGAGTATGTTATGGATATGATTTGGAGATAAGTGGGAAATGTAGAGACTATAGTGATTGATCAAATGCAGGATAGGGAAGAGTAGGATTTGTTAGAATTGATTGGAAGTCGAACAAAGAAAAAATTTTGTAACAGAATGTCCAACCGATTCGGTTATGGGGCATTACCGATCGGTTGGAGGCTAGTATTCAGTCTATCCGATTCGGTTGGGTGAAATACCGATCGGATAGAACTTTCTGTGATGAAAACTGATTTTTCAAAGGTTAAGTTTTAGACTTCTAGATCATGCATGCTTAGTACCTATGCTCTTATCCTATCATATGTTTGTGTTTTTCTACAGAGTTATCTTGCAGGAGGATCAAGTTCGTCACGTGAAAATGACAATCCGATTGTAGCAAAGTACATAAAAAGGAATGCGAGAGAAAAGGTCAAGTATACTCTTAATCAGGAGCGTAATGAAAATTTGAAGTTTAGCAACCTGGGGATAGAGGAAAAGCACGCTTTTCGTGAGCGTCTTTCGAAGTTACAAGGGAGAAGACTTGCTAAGCCAAGGTTAGTTGATTGGAGTTTATTTCATGAATATGAATGTGAAATGGAGTTAAGGAATTTGATGAGAATATCGTATGTTTATGAGGGAGATGGTGATAGTTTTGAAGATTTTTCGTGGGAGAGAGCGTTTAGTATTCACGAGGATGTTAATCGAGAATGGTGTTTGGAGTTTTTCTCCACATTTTATTTTGAAAGGAAGGTTGTGGATTTAGTGAATGATAAATGTGTTTGATTTAGGCTTTGTGGTAGAGAGCATGTGTTTACTTTGCCTGAGTTCGCTGTCGCTCTTGGCCTATACACCGAAGATGAAATTATGCACCGTTTGTTTGCATATCACTTTATAAGATTAGTTCGGAAACATAATGATTATGCAGGTTTAGCTGAATATTGGAACAGTGTTGGTGATCCGAGTTGTACTAGAAGGAATTCGTCCAAGTTAAGAAACCCATTGTTGAGGATTTTGCAGAAACTGATTGCATGGGGTGTTTTACATAGGACGGGGAGTCGAGATAAGTGTAATCAACCGGATTTGTGGGTAATGAAGTTGTTGGAAGAGAAAAATGGGAATGCGGCTTGGATAATAGCCGAGTATCTTTCAAGGAGAGCACCTGGTATAAAAGATAATAGTGCGATTTGTGGAGGTCACTATGTGACCAAGTTGGTAAGGAACTTGGGTTATTATGTTCAAACTGAGTTAGCAAAATGCTCGGTAATGGTGGACAGTGAGACGTGGGATGATAAAAGTTTTAATAAAGCATTGAATAGGAAGACAAGAGAGTTGGGAGCTTGGATAGAGCCACACATGGCCGCACCTCAAGGAGCACCACAACAATCTTATCAACAACAACCGTATCAACCACCACCACATGTTGGGAATGTTCATGCTCCGGGTAGTTTTGACTCAGGATGGGGAGATTGGAATCGTGAATTGAATGAGATTGAGCGTAGGGATGTGTGGAGAGATTCTATAATGTTGAGGCAAAATTATAACTATGATTACTCAATGCCGATGCTTCAACATGTGGCTCATCAAGCTAATTATGAGGTACCTCCCTACAACCCACCAAATGTTCCACCCTACCCATTGGAATATGATCCGTATCCTGGCCAATATCCTTACCCATATCCTGGGTACGCACCATTTCCTGACCCAGTGCCGGTTTATGGAAGAGTTCCTAACGTTGGAGCCACAAGTTTTGATGTGGGCGGTTCTTCAACGGGGGTTGGAAGAAAAAGACAAGCTTTTTCAGTTTTTAGTGATGATGAGAATGAAGATGATGGTGATGATGAAGAAGAGTTTGAAGAAAGTGAAGATGAGAGAATTAACCCGGACAACATGGAGTCCAATGACTGATGGTTCATGATGTTATGGTTATGTTTTAAAAAAAGACAATGATGGTTGAACAATTTCTATTTCTATTTCTTTAACTTAACTTTCGTAGGATTTATGGTTATGATTTTGGTTTGTTTTGGATTATTTTTATTTTATTATGTTTTATATTTGGTTTGGTATTTTGTTTTGTTGTCTCGAGTATAGTATTTGTAGTGTTTGCAGGGGAGGAATTGACGGAAGCTTAGCGTTGATCAAAAATTTGGAGTTAGAAGAACTCATGTGCCTACTTATGATCAAATAAGCCTATGCGAATTTTTTTTCCCGGGTAGTGTTTGTTTATTTTTCTCTATTTTGTTTTCCTATTTCCTTTACTTTGAAGTTCGTTTTATTACATTGAGGACAATGCAAAACTTAAGTGTGGGGGAGGGAAGAAATAGGAAAAATTGTTTTAATTTTTAATTTTTGATTTAGTAGATTTTGGAATTCAAGTAACTAGAATGTGTTCGTCCTTGATTTTTTCTAGTTGTTAGATGAATTGATTCAATGGTTAAAATAAGGCTATTTAAAAAAAAATTGGAATGTAATCAAGTTATGAGAGATATTGATAACTATTGCTAGTACATTTTATCACCACTCTAAATTGTGAGGATTTAAGCCTTTTTGTATAAAGCACTTCTTATGCTTTATATTTCGTTATGAGTGTGCCGGTGATTATGTTGATTCTAGAACTTGTACTTGTTATGCATTACGGTTAAAATTACTTTCAAGTAATGAAATATATTCAAATGATAAGAGGCAAATTAGGATTTTTCACCAAATGGCCTTCCGTTTACAATTTATTTTTGCTAACCGCATTGGTTAGTTGTCTTAAGTGATTGGAACCCATTTGTTAGCGTTATCTTATATGCTAGATACCCTTAGTTACACCCTTTGAGCCTATCTTTTCTTTGATTAAATCCAGAAAAGTACAAAAAGATTTTACACCTTACACCTTAGACTTTCCCGAATCAAGTTCAAATGAAGTCCAAAACTATTTATTTTTGAAGATTGCATGTTGACCACACCTTGTATGTGTATATGTTGTTTCAATGAAGAAGGAGGTCGCCACTCTTATTTGTATTTTTTTGTAGCGTGTGCTCATCCAAAGGTGTGGGGGGGGGGGGGGGGGGGGGACGTTGTGTTGTTGGAAAAAAAAAAGGGAAGCCAATGAGTTATGAAAGTATGGAATGATGAAAATAAAATAGTCAATGAGCTATTAAGGAAGGGAAGAGTTTATATGAAATGCGGAAAAGTAATAATCGAAGAAGTTTGGTGGAGTAATCATTTGTGATATAAAGAGTTTGGGACGGAATTTGGACTTGATTCTTATTTGATTTTATTTTGTAGAACCAAATCAAAATTCCCATGTCTTATCCTTACCCTTACCAATTACTTTATTCGTTGTTAGCTTTCGAGCATCCGGATTTAGTGATGGCTTTGTTTAGATATGTAGTACATGAATGTTCTAGTGACCGTCCGAGTTTTTGAATAGTTGAAAAACGTTGTTAGCGATCTAGTGAGTAAATTGGTGACCATCCGTTATGCATGTAACGTCGTTAGCAAACCAAGGTACAATCTAGTGACCATCCGTTGCTTAACTAAACAAAGATTCGTTGTTAGCGAGCTATGATGTTCTTGTATGAAGTATTTACACATTAGCTAGGTAATCAAAACCCTTCAACCTAAACCAAATAAAAGACCTCTTTGATGTTTTATTTTGTTGTTTTGATACAAGTACAAGCTTATGGTAAGAAACATGAATCATGACTGAGCGATTGAGTGATTTACAATCAAATATACCTTCGAGTGTTGTGTGAATTTAAAATTTCCTTTGTGAGGTGCTCAGTGATGTTATCAAGATCGATTTAACTTGCGTATATTTCAAGGATTTTTCATAATTAAAAGTAAAATAACAATTGTCCTATTGGGATGGTTGTTAGCTTTTTATAATCATAATGAAGATGCCATTGAGTTCAGTTTTTCTAAAAATTAGACTTGCTCGAGGGCGAGCAGAACTCAAGTGTGGGGGATTTGATAACGCTTAAATCTAACATGTTTTTAGGCGCGTTATTGCTAGTTTTGTGCATCATATTTGGTTATATTTATGTGTATTTGTTGCTAAATGATGAAAAAGTGTGTATGCAAGTAAATATAGCCAAGTGCAGGAAAAGTTGAGGAAAAGACGAAGAAATGAAGAGATTATGCACATTTGGAGAATTACGAGAAAGAAACCATGCGATACTTCAAGGATTTGATTAGTTCAAGATTTCCATGCTTATATATCAAGAAAAGATCAAGTTCTATGATAGGAAGTAGTGGTACAGCGAAGGATCAAGCACGTATCGAGAAAAGAGAAAGAAAAAATAAAGTTGTATGGCAGAGTGATCCATCCGATCGGATGGCACCCGCATCCGATTCGGATGGGCGAAGGTTATTTTACCGAGAGCTCCAACCGATCGGTTGGCCGACGCTGGAGTTACAAAGTTGCAATTAATGAAGAAGTTAAGCCCCATAATCATTGAGGCTTATCATTTCTCTGCTATTTACTGATATTGGACGTTTTTGCTTGGAGAATAAGGGTTTCCTCACTTATTTAAGAAACCCTTGGCTAGTTTACAAAGAGAGAGTTTTTGGGAGGTGACAACCCAAAAGTGAATCGAGTGAGGCTTACACCAAGTCTGACTAACTTATTATTATTGCCCGAAAGCTTGTAGTTGCTGTAAAAACGTCCAGGAAGCCTTGAGTTCGAGTCTCAAGAGTTGTGTCCGTGTGTGGAGTTGTTTACGTGTAATCAAAGGCGATTGGAGGTGTAACAACCCAACCCGGCAAGGGTAGAAGTATCACATTAATGGTTTCATATCAGATCAAAACAAAACATACATTCATTAGTAATACAAGATTTCTCAAAGGTTACAGTTGAAATACTGAAATACAAGGTTAACACGGAAACCAAAAGCTAAATACTAAGTCTACAATTGAAATTCCTTCTAAGAGTCTCTACTTCAGAATAACTATCCAGGTCTTCTAAGTCCAAAAGCCTTTTCACTCATACCCAGCTTCCAACTAAAACCTGTCGCGGAAAAAGAAACGCGGCTGAGCTTAAAAAGCCCAGTGAACAGATATATAGAAACGAAAACGAAAGCAAAAGATAATGAACATGTATAGTTTAGTGCATTGGAATATATAAGTCATAGGCAAGATTATAAGTAAGAAAGAAATGAAAAGAAAAGGAAATAAAAGAGTCAGTAATCCTCCACGAGCCCGAACAAATCAAATATAGTAACCCTGTAGCAATCTAGAGGGGATGCCTCTCAAGTCACTAGATAATATGAGGGGTGACCTCATGTATCAAATTGGAATGATCAGTTCCCGAACTTTGTGAAAGACGTGTATTGCACACAGCATCAATCACCGAACAATATAATATAATATCCATTAATACAAACACTAACCTAGGATGCATCCAACCCCCCCCCCCCCCCCCCCCCCCCCCCCCCCGCGAACAATAATATAGGCCAATAATAATTATAATGTGCACGTTACGAACAAATATGGGGACGGTGTGTAACATCACTCGAACACACTGGAGTCATGCCATTGGTGCATCAATGACACGGCCATGTTACCTTCATGGCTAGGTAACTAACTTGGCTCGGGTATCAACTGAAAGGTCAAAAGTCTAAATTACAGCAAAGGTCCAAAAGGTCTAAGTTACCGAATCATTGTCAAGTCCAAATATCAAAGGTTCATGGTAAATGGTTCACGTCAAGACATTTCAGAAGCAAATGACAAAGGTTCAAAATCCTTTAAAACGTTTTCTTATAAAAATAATCTTACAAATTGATCTTCATAAAATGGTCTTTTCAAAACAGTTTTTTTTTCATAGAGACAGTTTTAAAAATAGTTTTCTTGAAACGTTTTCATAAATAATCAAAAAGGTTTTCTCATCCCCTTTACAATGTCCAATCATATTTGGGTTCAAGTCAAAGTTCCTATCAAAGTTCACAGCAGGGTTCAGGACAAGATTCAAGACAAAAGATCAAGGCAAAGGTTCAACTCTAAGGTTCACAATACAAGGGAACATAGCAATGGCTTTGGGAAATCCTAAACGAATCAAGATAAGAAATCAAGAGAACGAAGGCACCTTACTAAAAAGGGCAGAATATCTGTACCTTATTAGCAGAACACAAGGATAGCAAATGACAAGGATCAAATTACTCCTTCCTCGAACCTAAGGAAGTAGAAGACAAAATGACAAATGGCTTTTTAGTTATCTTTCCATTTTAAGTAACTTTCTATTTTTAGCAGGTTTCCATTTTTAGAAAGTTTCCTTATTTAGTAAGTTTTAAGTATTTCAACTTAGGTTAAGCCATAATTTAAGGATATTATGGCCATAGGGTACATTTTAGCAAATTATGATAGTTCAGGGTTAATTATGACAAGTTTCCATAACTTAGGGTTTTAAATGTAAATATATCAAAGTTAAGGGTTTAAAATGAAATTATCACAATTTACTAGTTCATAACACATAATGGATTCAGAATCACACTTTATTCCTTTAAGTTTCATTATTTACACTTTACACCCCTTTAGTTACTAAAGTTACAAAATAGACCTTATAGTTACATAATTTACAATTCAATCCTCACTAATATTCATAATTACCTCACAAGCCCTTATAATTACTAGATTACAGAATATACCCTCACATTTGTCATATGTTACTAATTACACCTCCATGTTTCTCATATTTACATACTTAGTCCCTTTAGTTTACAAATATTACACTTTACATCCTTACTTTATTATAATTACACAATAGCCCCATAAATACCCAAAATCACATATTACCTCCCTAATAATATTATTTACACAAAATAATCACAAGTTTCCTGAATTTACACTTTTAGTCCCTCTAATTAATTTATTTATAATTCGAACCATAAATTAACAAATAAATCATGTTCTTGCAAATTTTACACATAAGGACCTCATCTTATAATTTTTACACATTTGTACTGACCTAATTAACATTATAAAAATAACCCTTAAGTTTCAGGAATAACAAAACACACCCTTCTTATTTTATTTCTAAATCGTATACACTTTTTATTAACCAAAACAAAACCCTAGATCATCCAACAATCATTACCACATCATTATTACGCATTTAATGTTCAGATCCAAGCACAAAAACCCTAACCCTAATCGTACCTAGGGTTTCTTATTATTTTCCATTCGATATACATAAATCCGATTATAGAATAATTAGACCACGATCCATCTAAGCTTCTATAATTCGTTCTACTATTTTTCCCAGATCATATAACTCATATAAGGTCCAAAATAAATAATCACAACACCTGGAAAAATCGTATGGCTTGTCTTGGATTTTTTTTATACGTTTTTGCTCTCAAAATTCATTACGATCTAGTTAGCATGCATGATTCATGTTATATATTTTATTTAAGTCTTATATGATCATAATAACATAAGAAAAATACTACATGCAAGATCGAACGTGTAAAAGGGAAAATAGGATTTTATACCTCTCGTTAAGCTTAATTCGACAAAACTAAAACACTAGCGATCAACGAATGAATCCCATGACCTCCAAACAATTTTCTAAGCTTCCTCCAATATTTTAGATCACCAGAAAAATAACACACGAATTTCCCTTGGTCAAATAGAGGCTAGTCGAATTTTTGTTTAGGTTTTTAGGGTTTTCGGTATATATTATATATACATAAATAAGGAAAACGTGTATATATGATAAGGGATCATATATTTCGGTCCAAGATAGTATGTTTGAGCTCAATTACTGATTTTGATAATTTCTTAATTTTATTTGTAATTATCTTGTATTTATTTAATTTACTTTGAATTAATTATAATAATAATACACGAATAAATATACAACCAGCCATAATAATTATTTTGTATATTTGTATACACTTTTCTAAATGTTAAAATGTAGTCACAAAAATTATTTGGCTTCATATCTAGTTCATTCCCAAAGGTTTGGAATTTATTTGGTGATCATAAGCTTATTAATCAAAATTTTAAATTATAAGGGCAAATTGTTCTTTTTGCATGTTTTAGATTTTTGGGTATTACAACTTCTTCCCCTCTAAAAAAAAAAATTCGTCCTTGAAATTTGCAAAGAGACGGGAATGGAATAGAACGGAAAACGAACAAAAGTTCAAATCAAATTGATTGTGTCAATAGAAAAGAGCTTTATAAGAATTCAAGATTTATAACTGAGGTCAACAGAATGAAAACGAGAGTCCAACTCATCCAGATATTTAACGAACGAAAGTAGAGTATACGCATAGGTAGAATGAACCTAAAGTCTCACTAATCACGGATAATCTAACGGAGATTCAAATTTTAAACTTCTTAGGTACTCCCCAAGATATCCTATGCCCACAACAAGTGCACGTTATATGATGTAAGTATTATCACGTTGGCCAGACGTCATAATATTGACAACATATAAATATGCCCTTATGATGGTCATACTTTATCTCAAGTCATAAACAAAACCACCTATCTTAATCCACCTAGTACTTCTACTATCTCTAGGTCAACAAAATTGAATGCCCTAGTCATGAGGGAAAAACAAAACTATTCGCAAGAGTATCAAAATCTCATATTGCCTAGCAAAAGTGAGGCACGCCATCACAAACATCACATCTTCCACAATTCACCAAAATCTCTAAAAACACAGCTATCCTCGAACATACGAAAATAAACACGAACAGAAACGCCTCTAGGAAACTTAAATCATAAGAGGATCTTTGATATGTGTCTAAATACACATATATTTACCTTGTTTAAACCCACATAAACAGCCAAAAATACTTTGAAAAGTCAAATAATACAGAAAATATCATAAAATGTGTTTTTATATGATTCAGGAACAAAAAGATTGAAAACAAGTGAAAAACGAACAAAGTTTGCATAATTGTCATTTTCAGTCCCTGAAGTTTCATAAATTGGCAGAATTAGTCCCTGAAGGTTTATTTTGAAATAAAAAGTCAACAAAGGTCCTTGGAGTTCACAAGTTGTCACAATTGGTCCTTGGGTGAAAAGATTGAGGAAATTACAAGATTGGTCCCTCAAGTTTGACAAATGGCAAAAATAGTCCCCGGGCATTCAAAAATGGAAAATTACATCTATGGCCCTTGTACTATTCACAATTTACAAAATATACCCCTTGGATAACCTTTGGAAAGTTGACAACCCACACCCTTCAACAATTCGGAAATTACAATTTGGTCCTTGTGTTTAATTAATACAAGCCGGACCCTATCTAATAATAAAACCCAATAATTATAAAAACCCAACCCAACTATCCCATTTACCCAACCCAATCCTATTAACTAAACCCACCAGGCCCAACTTCCTTTATAAATAAAACCCGGCCCACTCACCCTTATTTAAATATCCCAGGGTCAAACTAATGTTTGACCCGTCTTTTTCTTCCCCATACCGCCAAAAACAAAACCACCCCCACCTCACCTCTGCAATACCACCAATCAACCCTTATCCCCTGACAATCCACCTCAACCCCCTCCTTATCTCTTTGCTACTCCCACTTACCCACATGACTCAGGAAAAAGTTAAAAACCCCACTTGCCACGTTTCCCGCCAAAAATACATTGGACGATTGAGATCACTTCAAAGCAATTTAATGGGTGGGATTAGCTCAGAATTCATCAGAGAGTCTTTTGGGAGTACTATATAAAGAGGAGAAGACACAATGAAGAAGTTGTCAGTAGATTAAGACCAAAAATAGTGTAGATTTAGTTAATGTTTAATTTCAGTCTCAATGTAAGCTTTTATTGTCAATTTATGTTAGTTTCAAGTTACTTGTTCTTAAAATACTTCTGTATTGTACTAAATTTCAGTTATAATGAAAGTTCAAGTTTTCATTTTTCCTGGTAATTCGTATTTAGTTGTTTAGCTATTAAGAACTAATCAAAAGCCATAAATACCCTTGCTATAAGCTTATGAAAGCTTTTCATAGCTTTTCATAAGCTTATATAGATTAAACCAGTCATGTTCCAAGAAAGTCAAGAAAAGTCAAAGTTATGTCAAATAAGCAATTGGAAGGGTTAAGCAGTTGTGATTAAGCTGATTGGGGTCTAAACTTGGTAAGTGACATTCCAAGCTCAGTTCTGATCTAGTTCTCCTCTGTTTCTTAAACCATTCAGTTGTAAGTTTTTCCATATTTTGCATAATTTTTCAAGTTACTGTTACACTGCTTAATTTTAGCTTATTTATGTATTTTATTGCTTATTACTAGTTTGTGATCACATATCTTCAATAATATCAGTCTTAATCAGTACTTGTCTTTATATTACTTAAAAACATATAAAAAAGCCAAAAACAGCCTCAGCTTATTTATAAGCTCTTTGTAGTTTTTAATCTTCAATTAGCAATAAATTAAGTTAATATAACTTAAATCATTAGAAATCTTAGCTTAAAAATGCCCTTTTCAGTTCAAAAAACCACCACAGTCCTTTTTAAGGAGTGTTTGGCACAGGCAGTCATAAGGGTCAAACATACTTGTTACTGTGCATTTACCATTTAGCCAACTTTGTTTCAGCTTAAATAGACCATAATAAGCTATTTTTAAGTTCTGATAGGCCATATATATAGATATAGTAGTTATGTATTCCATATGTTAATTTTAGATCAAAATAAGCTCAAACAAGCCATATTTAGCCACAAGATTATTTGGCCATTGTTCTTAGCTTCTCTGAGTCCTTATAGGTCCATATAGTGTAGTCCTAAGAGCCTAGAAAATCTGCACAAGGGTACACAACAAAACAGCCCAAACAGACAACCTTAGCAACCTGCTCAGTCAGACCACCTGATCTAGCCTCTAATTGGGATTCAATTGATGTGTTTGTGATGGGGCTTTTGCTGTTTTTGTGTAGCCAGTAGTATAGGGTAACTTTTGCCCCCATTAGGTTGCTTTTCAATAGCTTATTGGTTGCTTAAATTGGCTCTGCAAGTAGGGGTGTTGACTGCAATTTTCTGTTTTGATTTTGATCTGCACAACTGCTTAGCTTGCTTATTCTGAGTGATTTTCTGGGCTGATTAAGTTGTTTCATGTTTAGATAAGTTGTTAGAACTAGTTCTGATCATTTGGTAATTTTTCTAGCTTTTTAGCTTAATTTGGGCTTATTTGCTAACTGCTTATCTGCCCAATTCAGCTTATTAGGTTTAGTGAACTTCTGATTTTATTTTTCCTATCTTTTAAATATTAATTTAGACTTATCTTGAATTTTTCAGATTTTTCCTAACAATTTTAATATTTTTAATCTTTTTAATTAGTTTCTAATAGTAATTAAATCATAATAAATAGAAAAATAATCAGAAAAATATAATTTTAATTTTCATAATTTTATTTTATTAATTATAATCTAGGAAAAATATAATTATATTTTTAAACCTTAAGAAAATCAAAAATAGAAAAATAGTGATAGCTTCTATTTAATAGATTTTATCTTTTTAAATTTTTAATTAAGTAATTTTCATTTTTATAATTTTCTTAGCTTCTTTTCACTTAATAATATTTATAGAAAAAGTTTTAGATTTTTCTTTCTTCATTTAGTATTTTTTATAAATTTAAATAGTTTAAAAAGTTATTAAATAATAAATAATTAATAATAATTAAATAAAAAGTATAAAAAATATAATTTAAGTTTTAAAATAAGTTTTAAGTAATTTTACATTTTTTAGGTTTTAATTTTATATATTTCAGTTTTTGTCCCGTTTTAAACTCCCCGTTACGCGTTTGTAGTTTATTTTAATTCGCGTTTAATTTTCTTTTGAATATTTGTTTTTCATTTGTTATTTAGAATTATTAAAAAAAGCAAAATCCAAAATATCTAATCACATCAGTCACTCTAATCCTAGCTTTTCACAGTTGGCCCATTCGCACCTCGTTGGGAAACGATTCGGGTAATTACTTACCTGTCTTAACACTACACACGAACGTGAGTTTTTGCAAGTATCCTTTTTCACAAAGGGGTAATTTGTAATTGTTCATGCGTATCCGCTATCTGCATTTATTTATAAGTGTATTCAGCAAGGATCAATCTTATCATGATATAACGAACTTAAGAGGGTCAGCGGAAATGAAAATTAGTCACCAAGAACTTCAGCCTTCATAGATTCAATTCTTCCAAACATAAAGGGTCTGTTTCTAAACTCCGTCCATTCAACACATCCACTCTCCTCAAGTCCGGTTAATCTATCTTCGTCTGTCCATCAATCGGAAAGTGAAACCAAAATCGGGAACTTGAGTCTGGTTCGTCGAGCCTCCTGCAGTTCTTCTTGGAATGTGATGGAGTAATGTGGATTTCTGGCATGATCTTTGAATTTCTCCATCGTCCAGTCTGCTTCCGCTCTCAATTCATCTTAGTACAACCAAGATGAATAGGAAAATTAGACTGCATGTCTTCATCAGCTCCAGGTTCGCCCTCTTGACTAGATATGATTTCTCATGATAAAAACCATTGATTGTGAATCATTCATATTGAGTTGTGCATCACTACAAGTCACATCCAACTTGGTTGGTTACTCTAAACAATTGGTCATAGAATCACACACAACTATATTTGTTTTTGATTGATTGAACCTTGCTTGCTTTTAAATTTACTTCAAATTGGATTGACACCCTTTTTGCTAAAACTTATTTTACTAAACCTAAAACCTCAATTCCCTTGGGACGATCTCGACTTACCCACCTTTACTACCACGGACGAGTATACTTGCTCGTATGTGTGATTAGAGAATTGGATAAATCGTGTTTATAAATTTTAAAACTTGAACACAACGACACGCACATCAGTCTTACAAGAGAAAGCAATCGTATGCCCCAAGAATGAAACCACTGATGCCATAAATGAACAGATATTATCCCAGTTAGAAGGTGAACCTACAATATACATAAGTTCAGATGAGATAATCCCTGTTGGAAGAGATGGAGCTGCAACTGAAATGTTATACCCAACAGAATACATAAACACTTTCAAATTTCTAGGCTTACCTCCAAATAAACTTCACCTAAAAATTGGAGTTCCCGTCATGCTACTCAGAAATGTCAATCTTGTAGGCGGACTCTGTAATGGCACAAGAATGATAGTCAAAAACCTTATGTCAAAGCATATTGAAGCCGAGATTATTACAGGAACAAGAATTGGAGAGAAAGTATATATTCCAAGAATGTCATTAACACACAAAGATCCAAACTACCCTTTCATTTTCAAGCGCAAACAGTTTCCAGTGAAAGTATGCTATGCTATGACCATCAATAAAAGTCAAGGCCAGTCCCTGAACAAAATTGGAGTGTATCTTCCACAACCGGTTTTCAGCCATGGGCAACTATATGTTGCATTATCCCGTGCAACATCACCTTACGGTTTAAAAATCCTTGACACCTGACGGTGAACACCCACCAAACACAACCAAAAACATAGTGTATTAACAGTTTTTAAACAACATTGAATCATCACAGGTTCACATTACTTAACCACAATGCATGTTACCTATTAATTTACTGTTATCCAAATTGTATGCATACTATTATTAGTTTTTTTACTATTTTATATTTCGAACACAGTGCATTAAAAACATTATATTGTATGAACTGCATATTGTATTTTCCATATACTAACCATGTTAATAAACAAAAGAAATTGACACTAATAATTGACTTTTTTGTATATGCAGGATGACAGAAACTATGATTAAGGATCTTCATCCAACAAGTAGAAACAAAATTATAGAAGCAAAAGTTTATCGATCATGGATTGCCAGGGATCCGCCCGACATTACAGAAAAGGGTTACCGGGCAATTTTGCTAGACAGAGAGGTAATTTTCCTTAAAAAAATATATATATAATATTATATATCACAATAACTTTAAAAAAAAATACTTTAATCTGTACAGGGTGGTGCAATACAAGTTAACGTAGAACTTAGTGAAAAACACCAATTTATGACCTACCTTATACCAGGTAGAGCATATCGAATCTCAGGGTTCACATGCATTCCTACAAGCAACTGGCAACAGACTCTAGAAAACAAAACAACACTTTTATTCACACGATTTACAAAATATGATCCAATACCACCAACCGGATTCCCCCACCATTATTTCGACTTTGTAGCTTACAATCAATTGCCTTACAAAGTCATCAACCCAGAAGACAAAACCCGAAAACAATATCCAGTTTTAACAGGTACCATAACACACTTTCTACTCTTCATTTTCCTATATTACTATTTACAAACCACATTGTTTTTACCCTACAATTGCAGACTACATAGGTTGTTACATAAAATCAGGAGAAAGGGAAAAATGGGGAAACCAGAACAAAGAGCAGATGCTGGTCCGCAGAATAGAAATTCAGAATCTCAAGTAAGTATACTAGCGTAAATTTCACAACCATTTATGAAATATACAATTGACCACACCAATATATCTGATTCTAATATTTGTTTAAAACAGTCGCAATTCAGTTGAACTAACACTATGGGACAACCTTGCTGAAACTTTTCCAAAAGAAGAGGTTGATGCACTAGAAAAACCAGTGATTATAGCTGTTAGTTCTTGCCGAGTCTCAAGATTCAGAAACAGCTTGCAACTAGTATCAACACCCGCAACTTACTACTATATAAACCCAGCAATTCCAGAATTAGACCAATACAAAGCAGAGTAAGTACTACATCCTGACCTCTATTGCATATAATTGTTTTTACTACGATACTTATTAATTATATCATAAATGTAAAACAGATACAAAGCAGCGTTCGACCTAAATCCACCACTGCAAATTGTCAGGAAACCATTCCATGACAAAGAACAAGAAAAGACAAGGAACAGGATACCCTTGGCTATACTCTTACAGCAAAATCCAGCAAGTTATGCAGTAAGTTATAGTCAACTGTTAAATACACATTCCCATCAATAAAAAAATAAAAATTAAAAAAAAATTAATGAAAAAAAAATAAAAAAATAACTATGACTTATATTTTGTTGAAAAACCAACAGGGTACCCGGTTTACTTGCGAAGGGACTATCACCGGCGTTAATACAACACGTGAATGGTACTACCAATCATGTACAATCTGCACAAACAAGGTTGATAGTAGCGACGGTATGTTTGAATGCAGGATACATGGACCTTTGGTATCACCAAATTACAGGTAACCACATATACCACACCCTTGCTACACAGTATACATCTATTTTACACTATTACTGTATATATGCAGATACAATTTTAAAGCATACATGACAGACACGACAGAAACTGTTACAATTACCTTTTTCTCACCAAAAGCAGATGATATTGTCGGGATCAACTGCAACGCGTTAGTCACCTCACTTCAAGATCCTAACCCTAGACAATTTCCACAAGAAATATTATCAATTATTGGAAAGAAACATATCTTCCAGTTTCACTACAACACATCTTCAAAAAAAACCCCCGTTGATTTCATATTCAATGAAATACTAGACAAACCAGATCCACCAACACAAATCGAAACCAACCCATCAGGTAAAAAAAAAAAATCCAGTTCTGTCTATAAGCTCAGTATACTTAATAAACTAGCTGTGATTTGTAAAATATCATCAATATTTTTCACTCAACAGGGTCAGCTATAACAGAAGGCGCATACCAAATTACTGAGATGGCCATACCTAGACAGCAACAAGCGCCTCTTGCAACTGATTATATGCCGACATCTACACCAGCCACCAGTATACAAACAACACCACCATCTACAACACACGAACAAACCAAACCAGGTAAACAAATCTTTGTTTTAAAAAATTAGCGCAAAAATATTACTTTTAATCTAAACCACTTATTTCAATTGTTTCACACACACAGAGGAAGCAGAAACAGCAGAAATATCCACACATTTGCAACACAGGTCAAGGTTAGGAAAGCAGCCAGTTACAGAAATTGCAGGTTACACAGTTTATGAAACATACACATATATTCAAAATCCAAATAGAAATACACAGTCCCTAAGCTTTTAATTGTTTATTTGCAACAGGCAGTACACCATCACATACGAATGTTAAACGACAACTCTTTGAAGAAAAAGCACCAGATGCCAAAAAGAATAAAAAAGAATGAAAATGTCTACCGAAATCAAAAAAACACCAGCAACAACCACACTTTTGGTAAGCAACGACTGCTGCAGCGTAGAATCAAATAGACATTATTGTAAATATGCATGTAAAGCAACCAAAGTCCTTTTGTAATCTGCTTATGCTAAACCAACCCATAAACCATATGTATATAACCACTTTCTCTCATGTCATAATTAAAATGCAATACCCCTTTTGCATTTAGTTACTTTCTATATAGTTAAAGATGTAGCTAATCAAATAACAACAAAATACATAGAAAGTGATACATTTTATTCATAAACTTAATATATTACATAAACAACACAACACCTACAGAAACTTCTACCAGCAACATGAATATAACCTAATCATGAACCTCCATCACCATGACATGGCGACGGCTCTTAACCATTTTTTTATTTGTATTTTTGTTTTGTTTTTTTTTCCTTTTTTTTCCCCCTAAATGCAATTTGTTACCTGAATTTGCTGGATGAAAATGAAGGCTATAAACATGCTTAAATACCCAAAACATACAAGTATAAATAATAATAGCACCATTGACTAACCCCATTGTCAGAATACAATCTTTTTCAAATATACGAAAATCCAAACATACAGACAAACTTCAAATAAACATGTAAACTTTAACAAATACATCATACAAAACTCGGAAACACAAAAAACCATTAGTACCTTACATTTCTAAAACTCCTCCAAATTAACTAATCACATTCTTTAACATTCTTTTGATAGAGAAAAAAAATTGCTTCCAAAAGTAATAGATATTGTATGCGCCGCTTTTACACAAATGAAACAGACATCTATTCTAACTTTCCTATCCACATTACCCTAACCTAATAAATGGGCCTTTAACAAAAGCCCAAACTACACCTTCCAAAAAAAAGACCATTACCGGCCCACATAAAACAAAGAAGAGAAAGCCCAAAAAATATAAACCATTTTTAAAAATATACAAACATTTAAAAGAAAAAAAGTAATAATAATAAAAAAAAAATAAAAAAAAAAAAAAAAAAAAAAAAAAAAAAAAAAAAAAAAAAAAAACACACTAAAAAAACACTTTCGAAAACACTTCCGCCGCAACGCGCGGGCTACCCCGCTAGTTGTGTTATATAATCAGCGAACCAAATTGTCAGAAGTTGAACATTCAGCGTAGCAAAATGACTACACTACCCTTTATTACCATTCAATATTTCCTGCCAAACTATTTTTGATTTTCATTAATTTTTTTAACTTGCAATATTTATTTATAGTTTCCCAATTTCAATCACAACAGAATCTATACTACATAAGTTTTATTTGAGACAAATATTACAAAGTCATAATACAAAGAATACAATTATCAATTACAAATACAAAGTCTTCCTCAACTATTCATCATCATGAATAATTTTAGCAAAGTCATCAATAAGTTTACTCTCACGAAAAATATCTAACATAAATGCATTTGCTTGCCAAAATATTAAATTACACGGGTACTCGTACCCGCAACGAACGGGGTAACCGACTAATTTAATTAAGTTATTGAACTGTATTTTATTCATGTAAGAAATAGGAGTAATGCATATATCATTATTCAATAATTTGTTAATATAAGTGACATAAACACATATATTTTGATAAATTAAGTAACTCAAATATCCTATTTTATAAATCTAGTGATCTATGCATATATTCGGGAAATTTGCATTTATGACACCCAAGATGACATTTATTTTCAACTTAATTCAACTTTGTGCCATATTGCTAAAACTATGACTTTTTTTTTTTTTTCTAATTGCCAAGATTACCCCTAGCATTGTGTAACACCCGGTAAACTTCCTAAACCTATTTTACGAGCCAAAACACTTGCTTCTCATTTTCTTTAGCTTTTGAACTTCTTTGAACTTGTGTGGGTTTGAAAAACTATGAAAATCTTGTTTAACGTGAGCGTTATTCCCTTATCGAGCCATCACAACCTAGAAAACATGAGGAGAATCGTATTTGCCAAATTTATTGGTTTTTGAAAGTATCACATATTTATAATCGTTTTCGTTGGAAAAATTATTTCGTGAACAATGGCGCAAGTTTCGTTGAATTTCAAGTTCGTTTGGTACGTCGAATGGGTCCCGCAGTGTTTATTGCAAAAGATTAGCCAATTTGGCAAGAATGGCCCCTCCGCCCCATATTTATAATTCATCCCCCTCACTTTCAAATTTTCACATCTAGTCCCTCTCCAAAAATATATAAACCCCTAAATTATTATTTAATTCATTATAAACACACACACACACCCTCTCACTAACACTCTCTCCTCTCTCTCTTCTCTCGCCGGCGATCACCCACCGTCCGGCCACCACCACCATCGGCCAACTTTAAGCCACCAAAAAATTTCCCGGCGAGCTACTTTTCTTTCCGAATCGATAGATCAGCCTATCCTCTTCATTTCTGGAGCATTTGAGGTCGTGACGCGCCTCGCATCACCGTCACGCGCCACCGCCACCTTCTGCGCATCACCGCCGCTGCTACCACCTTCCCCTCCCTCTTTTCTTCTCGGTAAACACGCTCACGCGCCTTCCCTGTTACCCTTTTATATTTATTTTACAAACCCTAATTCGTTTATTTTATTAAATCCGATTTATATAAGTTTTTACTAGTAAAAATGGTTTTGAAAACTCTAAACTCGTGTGGATCCGTGTATTTTGGCCGCGACTCGGTTAACTCACCAAGTCAACTCGGTTGACTCGGTAATGGTTTGATTGTTTTGGTTATTTTTGAGGTTGTTATTGATGTGTGAGATTCGAATTTGGATTTGGTTTAATTTCGGGTCCGTTTGGTTTGTTTGGGTCTTGGCAGCCTCACGGCTAGCCAAGTCGTGACTCACGGCGAGGCGTGAGGTTTGGTTTAGGCTAGGGTTAGGGTTTGGAGTTGGTTGTGTTCGGATTTGAATTTGTTTCTGATTGGATTTGGATTTGTTTGTGTTCCAGTTGGATTTGGATTGTGGATTTGTTGTTGTTATTTAGAGTTAGGATTAGGATAGTGATGGTCTTGCTTGTGTTGTGCTCGGATTTGGTGAGGTCGAGAGCCTCATCGGCTCGGGTAAAGTGAGCCGTGACTCAAGGCGAGTCACGTTAATGTTTATTTATTTTTGCGTTAGGTTTTATTTTAGTTTTAGTCGTTTGCTTTTTTATTTAGTTTTTGTTTATCGATATGGTGTTTCGGTTATTAAAATGACATGGGATAATAAATTAACGAATGGGATATAATTAATGCATTTGGAATTTGGAGTTGGATATTAGTTATTATACCATTGCTGTACAAGGATTGGACGTATTGGATTTACGGTATTGGTTGATTGGACTATTATGGACCCTTTGGTACACGAGATGGAAGGGTACATTAGACTCGTAAGAATTTAACATATCTGGACCCGAACTATACGAAATGGTCGATAAAACTAAACAACTAATATATATGCGAATAATATGTTCAATTGTATATTATAACATGTAAAACTTGACGATAATTGGTTTATTCAAATGAGTCGTATGACTTGGAAACATCTTATAAACGGGCATTTCATGCCGAAATTTCATGAAATCTTTTATAAACTTAAATCGTTTATGATTTAGTAAATATCCTAAAACCTTTTCAAAACTTATACGTTTTAACGATTATAACATCTATTTTGGGGAAAAATGGGTAAATACCCAAACTACCTATTGTTGTCTACTTGTTGTTTATTTGTTTTATGTCCTCTTTTCTCGTCAGTAATTCTCTATTCTTTTCGTATTTCCTTTCTTTCTTCTCTCATATTCTAGAGAATTCGTTCGTATTCGCCGACTTTTGCTATTTTCCTTTTCTAAAATATCCACACGAGTCTTAAACCTTCTTTTTCTTTCAAACGCCATTGAAAACTAAACCTTTTTATAATAACACAAGTATTCAACGAACGCTACTTCATAAATTACTTGAGTATTATTTCGGAAACATGTTACTTGTTAGGTTGTGCCGATCCAGTACTGTTATGCTTGTACTTTCTGAATGTCATTGTGCTCTACTTTTGATATCATCATTGTGCCTTTACTCTTTGATGCCAGTTGTGATGTTGTAATATCTTGCATTGCTGCATACTGAGGTAAGTTCATAGCCCCACTTTTTATTTGCTTAAACTGTTTTATAAACTACTTGGGGTGAGATACATGCTACCGTTTTGAATATGATCACAATTATTTGAAAACTATACATTGAACTGAAAACTATGTTTTCTGCTATCTGAAACTGTACTTTGAACTGAAAATTATGCTTTCTACTTTCTGAAACTTTATTTGAACTGGAACAACATTTATACTTTTCTGGTAGCTACTTTGCAAAACATCTGATAAGCACTAAGTACCGCCCTTGCCAAAAGCAAGTCCCTCGATCATGAACCATTAATCACCTGCGGGTGAGCGCGATTATAGTTTATAGGCCTATAGGATTTGACCATCCCGCCATGTTGACTAAGGTTGGTCAGCATGTGATGTACTATAATTGAGTTACCTAGGTATTTGGCAAGATACCTACTTTGGGGGCAACTATTATGATTATGAAATTCTGTGGTTACTGTCGACTTACGCCAGGGTTACTGGTACCGGTTAACGCTTTGTGTGTCATGAGCTTAGTGCAGTGGTAATATCTGAACTTTCGGGCGTATAACAACGAAGCCCACTTTCTTAGAAACTTGAAATATTGTGATCAACTATTTTAATTAAACCTATAAATTTACTCAACCTTTGTGTTGACTTTTAGCATGTTTTATCTCAGGTGTTAAATCATTTCCGCTGCATATCTTACCTTTAGAGGAGCTTGGCGAAGGGCACGGTACGGTCATAGAAGACTCAGAAAACTATTTGGGACCACTCTAAACCCTTTTATGAAACTCTATTTTCCGCACTATCTTAAATATTGTAAATTGAATGTTTTAAATTATGAAACTTCTTCTAAAATGGTTTAAGTAAAACCGTTCTTTGTACCTTGTGATTGTGATAACTATTCAATAACACCCCCCGACCCATATGTTTCCGCTGATCCGATTTCGGGGTGTTACACATTGTTACTTTAATATAATAAATATGTCTGCTTTATTAGTCGCCTAACTGCAGCTACGTTTGTAGCTTTACCAGCTAGCCATAAGTTACCAAACTTAAAAATCTAACATTTTTCCATCTATAAGATTATTTCAAAGGGCAATGTCAAGTGCGATAAATTACGATTGTATTGCGAACCCAACATGAATTCAATATGTATGACATGCACATATGTCAGAATTCGTGATCGAATTGCGAGGTATTAAGATTTCACTTTCCTTGTTTATAGTGACCGAAAAATCCGTGTTCCGTATTGACCCAACCTAAATTTACTAAAAAAAAAGTCACTCAAATGTTAAACCATTAGTTCCTTGAAAATTTTATATGCGAAGCCTTAGTCACTATAACAGATTACAAACTCAGAATTCGTCAATACACTGTGGTCAATCTATAGATTTTGTGGCAATAATCAAAAGTAAGTTGCATTGAAGTCCAACATGATCCATCTAGTAAAAATACGCGACTTTGAGAATAAAAAGTACATTAATTGTGAACTACATGTTCGAAATACTTATGTTGGTGACTTGACATCTTCATGGTTTCAATACATATCCGGTCCGCTTCATCCATTTCCTCATGAAAATTCTATGTCATGTGACATTTTTAGTATGATAGAATAATGTCGATGTAACAATTAAGGTTGTACACGCTATGTAAAACATAACGTGTATGTATTAAAATTGACAATGAAAATCGTAATTACATTAAATTGAATCTTATAACAATCACTTTAGAAAAAATACAACGTAAAATCCAAGAATCATAGACTTTGGCTACTTTTGTGTTGTGCTTCAATGAGTTCGATGTTATATTCTGTTTTCTCGTATTGTGCTTCATTAAGTGGTGTCAAAGTTGCTGTAAAATATGAAGTTCGCATATTGATCTTCATTGTTGTGTTTCACTACTTTCTTCCACTTCATAGCCAAAGAAGAGATAAAACAATATGCTATTGTCCTAAGCATGAAACATTCTTCATATTTTCCTTGTCCTTAGTTTGTAGAAAAGGTCACTCAGTCGTAAAATGTAGAAGAAAAGTAGCAAAGCCTCTGTCAAATATTGTGTTACTCTATTGAGTAAGAAATAACACAAGTTTGACATTAGCCTTACGATTTCTATTCGCTACGGTAATGGAGTTAGTTGTGAACCTTTTGGCAGCAAATATGATCAACCCATATACTCATCCACTTCGAGGTCTAGAAGAATATATAGCTACATGAATGTGATCAGTAGCAAATGGGAGTCTCATATCATATTTATGCAAATTGGTTTAATGGAAGTAAACCCATTCATAGCAGAACAACATCTGGTTTCGAGGATAGCTCAGAGTACTGTTCCTGAAACCTAATGTTGTCCATGAACTCTGTCGTTGACATTCGAGTATTAGAGCGAAAAGTTCCTTATAACGTCTATAGATGACCCTTTTACAGTTGATGGATCCATCATCCATGTTGTGAAGGAAACATATATTGGTAAATGTATCCAAAGATGGGATAGAATTACTCAATTACAAATGTGGTTATATAAGGAAATCGGAAAAGCTAAGGATGTATATCGCAGATGTTTCGTAATTTATGTTTCACAATCTGATTTAAATAGAAAAAAGTACGAGTTTCTTTTCACATTCACAATCATTTCATAATTTTAATGATGACTTTTTGTATTCTTCCACCTTCCCCAAGTCGCCTTCCTATAAAAGGTCCCATATCTCGATTCTAATAATTCCCAAAAAAAAGGGGCTAAACTAAACAAATATGGACCCATTGGGTTCTACAATACAATCTTGTTTCGTTGAGAAACAAAGCGAGTAGATTACGAATAATCTGGTGAGGGATAGTACTTTAAGGGAAAAACCACTAGAAAATGCATGTGCTCTGCAAGCAGCAATAGAAGAAAAAAAGTGAAAAGATCAAGGAGATCGAACAACTAGACTATAGCCGTGCACGATGCTACAGTGAAGTTGTCGCATTTTTGTATGACAATATGGGGCGTAATGCGTCTATTTTGATAGAATGTATTGTTTTGGGTAAAGGGTTTTTTACCCTGGTAAATGGTATATAAATAAAAAATAAGTGCAGGCGATATGGCAAAGCACCAAATCGAATATACAAACACACGCACCAATTGTGCTTCTAACCAAATCAATAGAGTGACAAGCCGCTCTAAAGATAAACTAGAAACTAGACGTTACAAATGAATAGAACATGACCAACAATAACGTCTAACTCAAGAACTGCTCTAACGAGCTACATGATTATGCATAAGAGAAGTAGGTAAATCCCACTCGTCCATAACTCTTTCCACACGACTTGACTTCTTGAATCTAACAGAGAGAAGCATTAACCGTACAGTAGCCATAATTGTGTCAATTAGTTGCTCCTTCGTTCATTTGGTTTGCTTAAAAAGACGAGAGTTTCTCTCTTGCCAAACATAATAAACCGAAGCAGCCAAAACAAGTCTCGCAACAATGCTATTAATATAGCGTTTATTAGCAAAAGGAGAAATACCATTTACTATCGAATCCCATGAGTCCGAGACCTGATGGAGACCAGCCTTTTCCTTCACACTCGACCACACCTGTGAGGAAAAATGACACTCGAAGAAAAGATGTTCATGAGAGTCTTCCTGTAGATCACACAATGGGCACAACAAAGCTAAAGTATTGGAACCTTGAACATCCTATTGTCGAATCATATCTTGTGTTTTCAGCTTTCGTTTAAACACTAACCAAAGGATGAAAGAGTGCCTAGGAATACACTGAGCAAACCATACAAGACTAGCCCACACAACTTCCGGCTCTCTTAGACGAAGGTCATTCCATGCAACTTCAGGCTCTCTTGGGAGAATATATTGAGCAGTTGAAGAAACTTGACGAATCCATTACTGCGAAAAATAATTTTCTTAAAGATTTGTTCATCGGGGCAATTCCATATATACCCAACTTAAACCACATAATTCCATATTTCCCCAACACATGCTTTAAAAGTATCTATACTTATTAATAAACATGAATAATTTACAAACACTCTAAGCATGCCCCTGCAATTAATTATCCTACGTGTCTCCATTCTGATTGGTCACAACTTTAATGCGTACAACCACGCTATGCAGTACTCCTTTCAAACAACTTATTCCATATGCTCAATCAAAACCAATCCATTCCTAAATCAGTTACAATCCGTCATTTAATGTCATCAAAAAGGGATCACGGAACAAATTAATAAATCCATTGATTATTTTTAGCAAAGAATTAATGCATTCATTTTCTTTGTAACTGATTTTTCAAAAATGTTCAAAACCAAATCAAACCCATTAATCATCTTTGGTGGACAAACCGTAAAGTTGGCAATGATCCTGATTCGAGGCAAACCTGTTTTTGGTTTCGATTGTAAGTTTCTTTGTATCATCTTCCTAATAATTTTTTTTATATATATGTTTTTTAATGATTATACTATTTAGGGCTAATAATGTTTATGTATAGATCGTGCAATGTCCAATTTGGTTGTTTTTATAGATTATATGTGATGAATTAGTTTTGTTTCGATTCAGCTCCATATATTTGATTTGATTTAGTTTAGTTTAATTGTGTTGATCTTCATTCCATATCACCGATTAAAAAAAAAAGAAAAAAGAAAAAAAAGAGTTTCGATCTATGCAGGTTAATTTTAATCACGGCATCTAAACATTTGTAAGTTTTAATTATCTTCCTTTGTTGAGTTTGATGTGTTAATTTCGTACTTCTAAATTTTCCATTAATTATGAATATGAGTGTCGTTTGATGTAGTAGATCTACAGATAGGTGTCATTTTTTCTGTGATACATGTTCGTGCAGGAATTGGAAGATAGAAGATCAAAGGTTTGTAAGTGATTTAAAGAGGGCAAGGTGTTTGATGAAATGTTTGAAAGGAATTTTTAATAACATGGTAACTTATTTTTTCTGCATAACATTTTTTTGGTGATACATGAGTGTCGTTTGATGAAATGTCATTTTTTTGCATAACATTCAATTCGATAGCTTATAAGAAGTCGTGTGTTATTTATATTCGAGTGTTGTCATCCATCCTTGATCGACATAACTCTTTTCAGTTGATATTCTTTTTTTCGATTATTAGTTGAAACTTCAAGTTATTTTTTCTTTTTGTGTTTTTACAGATTTTGTATAGATTGGAAGGAGAAGACTATAAAAGATATTAGGAAGAACTTGAAGAGCAATAGGTTGCTGTCAATAGAGGTAACTCTCTTATCTCTTATAATTTATATACAAAAATGGTCACCGTTGTCTGTGGGCGTTTTCTTACGTTAAGCGACTTTCAACCCATTTGACAATCTATTTTGTTTTTTTGACCCGGCTGAGATAAAAGATTTGAAACCAACTCATTCATAATTAAATGGGTCGAAAGTCGAGTCTCTCCATGCAAAGTATATAAGTTATCAATAATTATATTTTGGATAGATTGATTTGGGAGGTTAATTGAATAAAAATGCACTTCTGTGACATTTAATATACTTGACATTCTCAATCATAGATGTAATTTGAGACTCAAAAAATGCACTTATGTAACATTCAATATATTTGAGACTCAAAAAGGACTACTAAGCTAAATGAAGCATAGAACTAATATTTAAAAAAGGACTATATAGCTGCTTTTGAGATTAGCAACTCTTCTGCATCGTGAATTAGTTGCTTTCTTATTCGACATAAACCATGTTTATCTCCTTTTCAGGTGTTGGTTAGTGTAATTCGTCAACCAGAGGCAGTATATGAAATCCCTTTTAATGAGAGAGGGTGGTTGGAACAAGCCGTTCCAATGGACTGTAGTGACTGTCCTATTTGTTTGGAAGAGTTTCATGTTAGGCAAGAGGTATTATATTGTTTTTTATTTTTGTTTTTATAAACGGCTTATTACAGGTAAAAATACCCACCCCTTCGATTAAAATGCTATTGCTTTGCAGGTCCGTGGCCTTCCTTGTGCTCATAACTTCCATGTGGCATGTATCGATAAATGCTTTAAACTAAATGTGAAATGCCCTCGATGCCGACGTTCTGTGTTTGATCTCCCTGATGTTGACATGAATGACTTATCTGCCTACCCGGTTATTCCTGTCCGTTCAAGCATTTCAATGTCTCGTGATTTGAGAGTGAAACCATCTCACTCGCCTTACCTCATGAGAATGCAGAGTTTCCTTCTACCAGTCCACACAGATAATGATCAGCCCCTCAACTCCAGTCCGAGATCCAGTTTGATGGTCTGCCAACAAGTGTAGAGCATGTATAGTGACTCTTTCTGCTAAAATGAAGGTATGGCAGTGATGTTTATAAGACACAATAAGAACTTGCATAAACTATTAAGCAAGTTACTGGGGGAATACTTCCTTTTATTTTTGAAATAAGACCAACATTTAATTTCTTTTTTATGATTCAGTGGCTTCATCAGAGGGCCTGGAGATTACCCAAAGCTCCTATCTTCCTCATTCCATGACAAGTACAAATAGGGACCGCTGCTATCTGTCGTAAGCATTTTAGCACCCCATGTATTCATATATGATGATCTTAAGCTTTGTTCTAACATTTTCAAAGTGTAATAAGAGTGTTTCAAAATCAGTATGAAATTGGCATCTTTAAGTTTAATCCAAAAACCATTATTCACTGTGTTAATTGTATCCTATGAACTTATAACCTGGATGTGGGAAAGCATTCAAATATGCTTCAAAGTTACAAAAACATGAAAATTCTCATGGTGAGTATATATCTATTTTGGTTAAGCTAATTGGCATTTATGCTTTCTGATGGCTATATACTAATTTATTGACTATTGCAGTTCAATTGGAAACCGTTGAGGCTTTTTGAGGAGAACTGGGCTGCATGGATTCTTTCACCAGTAGGCAATGTTTAACGGCTTACCTCCAAACTTTCTATTAGTACATCAAGTGTGAGATTTGTGGGACCAAACAACTTAGGAAGAACATCAAGCGTCACCTTCGCACACATTATAAATTAGGATCTAAGGAGAGGATTAGATGTAGCTTTGAAGGATGTGAGTTGACTCTCTCAAATGTAAGGAGAGGTATCCCGAACCCTGCTCTTTTTGAAGATAAGGTATGTACATCCTGAATTGTTGGATATACTATGCGTGCAAATAGATTTTGAGGAACTTTCATCCGTTGACACGTCTCACATTTTACCCTTTCCCCATAATCTATAATTTCTTAATGGACAATTCTTATAAATAATAATTTGAATCTTTGTGGCGATTATAAGAATGTATTGCCCTCAATCTACTAAAAGGTTATGCATTATAAGGATCACGTGAATAGAATTATGCTCAAAACTAAGGTCTTCTATTTATGATAAAATTGACACGTCTTTAAGTATACGGGTTAAAAGGGATAGCTGGTGGAATTGATCGGCATTATTTTTTTTAGTTATCGGTTACTATTTGGGACATGTTTCTTTTCAGTTTCATTATAAAGATATGTGCTATATATTGGGAGTAATTTGACGGATGTTTGTGTGTAGGGCATAGATAAAAATATCTTGTGGGCGTCCATTTAAAATAACTCCTTGATGTCTATTGCTTCTCTTTTGAAATAATGCTTATTTTTAGTTAAAGGAAAGGTACTATTGTGCTCTTCACATCATAGTAAATACAGTTTAAGTCCATATATTCAAAATTGGTCAAAGTGGACTGTATTTTATTGCTAATGGGTAAAAAACCCAGTAAAAGACATGGGTCGAATGGTTTAGAAGTAGCTTAAAGTATTTGCAAATGCTTATAACCTTCTAAATTTTGTTTATTCAAATAACCATTTGAAATTTGAAAAAATGGACAAAAAAATGAAGGCAAAAAAGTTTGGATCTATTCATGACATCTAAAGGTCCGAATCATGTTTCGGCGCTGAATATCGATGGGATTACAGGAGGTTTCAATTTTCAGTTAGAACCTACAATTGGGGGATGAGCGAAATTGGGGTACAAAAAACAAGAGTACCAACAATGTTTCAAACCTCCTCATTGTACTTATCTTTACATTATCTCAAAAAGTTTAAAATTGTTTGATTATATGTATTAACTTAGCTATTCTTTAGTGCAGGACCAAAGAGCAGAAATTTTACACTTTATAATGCTTGCTGATATGAGTGTTCATTTTTCGACGGCCTTTAGTTAACACATAGTCCTTTGCCATTCTTTGCACAAAATCTTTTGTCTAAGCTTAAGCTTTGAATATGTTTTATTTGTGATCTTGCTGATATCTTTCTTTTGGTTTATGTAGGTTGAAAAATTGAAGATGGCGTCATGTTCATCATCTCAAGTTCATAGGCAGCTCAAGGAGGAGTCAATATGGGCAATTTGGGTGGTATTTGACCTGTTGGCGGGAAACAACTTTCAAATGGGTCTAACATGTTTGTGAATATGTAACAAACTTTTAATTTATTATGAAAACTATTTTGTTGGGCTAATATTCTTGATGTTGGAATGTGACTCAATATTATGGTTTTACCTTATTCTTGATGCTTGTAGATTTGTGGTTATTCTTACATTTCCAAGCCATATTCTTTTCAACATTTCCATGTCATATACTATCATTTATGTTTCCACAGTTTCGTCCATAGTACTTTAGTTTAGGATTTACCTCTTCAACTTTTTTGCAAATACGGTTACGTCTTTTGATTTCTCTTGATGCTTGGTTCCGTTATAGCCTTTTTTTTATCAACTACAAAGGAAAAGTGTCCACTTTTAGGCCATAACTAAATGTCATCAAGGTTCAGTTTTTTTATCAAATAGAAATTCCTAAACCATTATACGAACAATTTATAAATCGTAGATGACCTTTGAAGCCTATTTCTAAAAAAGTATCTAAGAAAACTCGAAAGTTTAGATCTACCGGTTAGTGGGCAACATATATCTGACAATCTCAATCTGTCTGAACCTCATTTATTTGAAAGTGATCTCAAAGTGACGTCAATCACTAACAGGTTAATTTTTTTTATTCATTAACACTTTCTTTTGTATATTCGCATTTGATTTTTCTTATTTGACTTGCGTTCTTAGCCCTTTGTGTGACTTACATGCTTAATAACATAGGGTTATCTCTGCAATTATTTGTTAGATTAACAACATAGTGTTATTTTTGCAAGTTTTTTGGATTTTGTAAAATATCTATGAAGTGTTTGACTTTAAATAAGAATAAACATTTAAGGGTAGTTCGTCGGTATGAAATTTACTTGAAAATTACCATACTTTGAATAAAATTGTTTCGTTAGCGATGCTAATCGAGCTACACCTATAAATTTATGCTAATCGAGCTATACCTATAAATTTATCGTATCATTGACATAGTGTAACACCCCCTAATTTGGTTTGTGGCAGCGGAAAAATAATTAGGGTGTTACGGTGAGGATCGAGTTAAAATTTCAGAAGAACGGCCCGGAAGAGGCGTTTTGAAAGTTATATGTCATTCAAAATAATAGTTTTGGTACAAAAGAAAAATATCTGTTATGAAAATCCCACAAAAATGTGGTAATTTGGAAAGAATTACATATTTGATTTTACACCAATTTATTTATCAGAGTATCAGATGCCCTCTCCGTGTCTTGTCCTGCTCCGTTAATTACCTGAGATAAACATGCTTAAAACGTCAACACAATGGTTGGTGAGTTCGTGGAGTTTAATAGAAAATAACTTTCTTTCAATGAATTTTAAGAGGTGTTTAATGATTGTCGAAATAAATACTAAATCTTTATGAAATAAATAACAAGTTGAGTTGAATAAAAATCCACAAATAATTCATGTATGATCTCAAGAATCATAAGTTTCAAGTTATAAATGAAGATGAGCTACGTTGTTATACGCTTGAAATAGAATGTTGGGTCAACTTTTAAATGTAACGATATACCAAGCATTTTGGGTTGTCTTTTGTAGAATTCACAATTAAGTCACATATGATAACAACTAAGGTTCAAGTACATGATTCATAATCATAACACATAGTGAAAATATTAATCTAGTGTCTGAAATCTATCAGTGTGGAGTGGTGGTTACTAAATACAGTTGTATCCTAATATATATGAAACATTCATATATTCATAAAGTTATATTGCCCTAAGCCTCATGACAGGCAAAACGTTAACAATTTACCGTAAAACGGCGGTGTCCCATCAGGGTTACTGATGGGTGTTTTAGCCCTCATGTAATAGGTGATTTGCCAATTCCTATTTTTCTCAAATATAGTGTATCACAACTATATACGACTAACCATAAGGCATTCCGTCAAAGTATTTAGTGGGATAGGTCATCAGCCTCTAACAGGTTTCGAAGCTGTTTACTATATTCGCGCTCACCGCAGTGATTAATGGCTCATGATCGAGGGACTTTATGGCAATAAAGTAAACTTAGGCAATATAGGTCTCAGGGTTCATAAAATATACGTATTCTGGTCTTGGCAATTATTTCCAGTTGGAATGTAGAAATATCATAGTAAAGTAACAGTACATTCATTTGTTATATGAATGCATACAATAAGTCTCAGTATCAAGTTACATCAAGTAGTTTAAAAATGTTATCTTTCAAATTCAGTGTTTAAGCTAAGCAAGCAATTTGCACATATAGCGAACATATATTTCTCTCAAGGGTGATTCAAACATGTAAAGCATAGTGGATGATTTTGAGTAAATCATGAGAGTTTTCAAAGTATATAAGTAACTTAAAACAGTTAAAGCATGTATCTCCCCCAAAAGAGTTATTAAAAATAAGTGTTAAAAGTAGGGGCCACGACTCACCTGGAGCGTATCTGACAAGATAGAATTTATAAGATCTATGGAAACGATCACGGAAACGTCTTCGATACGAAACCTAAATATGAGGGAAGTCTAAGATTCTGACTTACTACTAACAGTGAGTGTGATGTGAGAAATCGTATAACGATTTGATCGGTGATATGAGTGTGATATGCTTAAAATGCCTCAAGTTAAAAATATAATATCATATATGATATTATCTTGATTCTTATGTCACTCGACTCAAAATATTATCTTCTCAAATTATGCTGAAATGATATGCAAAGTGAATCGCTAAATTCCTAGTTATAATAAATAACGAATACTAAATAATGCATAACTAAAATGTAAAATGCATATGAAATGAGGGGTGAAAAATGAAAAATAAAATAAGAATGTCAAGTAAATTAATTGGTCCTTGTCCTCTTCAGATTTTATACTTTTTACCTTAACTGTTCTTGCGTCACATTGTTAGTCCTCGGTTAAGTTCCAAAGTCCATAATAGTCCAATACTTGTCCATATGTCCATATAAGGCTTGGAGTTCAATGATATGTCAATTTAAGTCCTCTATAAACTGTTTTCACAGCTTCAGTCCATAAGTTTCACAGTTGGCAGTTTCATTCCCTCAAATTAGGTCGCGTTACATTTTTAGTCCAAAAGTGACAAATAAGGTGGGAAAAAGGTGGCGCATTTTTCTGAGTTATATTTAAGATAAAAGAAGCTTATTTTAACAGCTTATTTGGTTGTTTGCTTATTTTTACTACTAATGGGCCTTTAACGAGCCAAATGGCTAGCCCATTAACACGTTTTGATTTGTACACGTTGAGATGAGTTGGGTTGGTTCAAAATGCTTGTTTTTATCATCCTGTTTTTATACTGAAAAGCCCCAATACTCACTTTATCTCATTCGCTTGTACACAGCTTAATGGTTTATAGAACCCACTCGCTATTTTTGTTACTTTGAAAACGGTTTTTGGCGATTTAACTTGGCTGTTTTTAGTGGTTCAAACACAAGTATTTCCTTGAGTCGTTTATACGAGAAGTGTAGTTAGTAGTGTGGTCTAACAGGTCGTGTAAAAATATGACGTGGTTATTTGGTTAAATTGTGAGTTATGAACTTGTGTTCTTGGCGACTTGGGCGGTTTATGTAATAGAACATTTAGATTATTCTAAGTGTGTTTCCCATATCCTTGTACGTATATTATTAAAGTTCTTATAGGTTTGGTATAATGCATGAAGTGAGTTCCTAACGTGAGAGTTAAGACAGTAGCATGCAATGCAAGTTTTTAAAAGTGAGGGTGGTGTGAGTTGTGATTCTCAAGCCTTCACAGTGAAGACATGTTACTTCTCGTGTGATACGAAAAACTAAATGAACAAGAAAATCATACGTTGGTACATGATAGCTATATAATGCATGTGTGATAAATAACGTGCACTAGTAGGCTAAGGTGTGAGTAGTCTCTTACTCGTCCACAGTGAGGGTTGTGGATCTCATGCAGTTTACCTAGTTAACATAAACATATTAGTAACATGAAGCGTTCGAATATAACATGAATCATGCATGTGTGACTCGTGTATGTGAGATGTGGAGTGTGAGACATGATAATGAAAGAGCTTAAGGAAACTTACTACACATTTTAAAGGTGGTGAAGAATGTTGTGTTGCTTGGCGGGGAGTACAACGAAAGGAAGACAGTAGGCTTGCTAGTTCGAGCTCGATACGTTTTTATGTGTTTAGTTCTTTACTCGATTTGCTTTTCTAAAGAGGGATAGACATTTCTAGGTTTTTAAGGTGTCTTGTGAGAGTGAAGTGAGTGAAAAGCGAGTGAGATGGGTTGCTAAAAGGGGTGAGATATATAGAGATGGATTTCACACGTTTTTATTGACTATTGACTATTTAATTCAATCATTGAGTTCCACTGTAGAGGAGAGGACACATACGCTTGATTTCTGACAGTACAAGATTTTTTAGGAAGATTTCATGAATGAGATAAACCTTATCTTTATTTGTTGGGTTATTTGTATACACGTTTTGTATACATGCGAGTTTTCAAAATGAAGCTAACTAGCCATATTAATTATCTGTTGTTCAATCCTTCCTCTAAACGTCTTATTAGGTTAATAATATCCTTAGAATATCTTAGGAAGAGTCGTGGTTCGAAATAGTTGAATTTTGTGATTTTTGGGTATGCGACTCGGGTGAAATGGGACAAACACTTTATCCTTCAAAACCTTATTAAAATTCGACACTAGTTCTAAGATTCGACACTATATTAGCCTAGTGGGTGGTGTATGAGATTGTGCAAAAATATTCGTGTGTTGCGTTTAGTATTTGGAAGAACGCTAGCCGTTTTGGAGGGGTTGTGGAATCGACTTCTCATGAAATCATAAGGGAGAAATTTGGTTTGGAGTTTGGGCCTGTGTAGCGTATAAGTGAGTTGGTGGTGGGCTGGAATAATGGGGCAGCCCATTCGGTTGTATTAGTGAAAGAAGAAAATATGGTTAGAGTAAATCTTGTGTAATTAGTGATAATTAAATAGTAATTAGTGAGATTTGTAATTTGTGAAAATTGTGATTTGTGAGATACTAATTCTTGCGTAGTAGTTTTGTTCCGTAATGCACGTCGTGAACTAGTGTTGACATTTGGTAATTGTTGTGATATCGTGACGTGGTGAAAATAATATATCAAGAAAAACTTTAAATTTTCCAGTAAAAATGGGATTTAGTAGACAGTAACTCGAGGTTATTATTAATTAATGATGATTATTATAATGGATTTTCGTGGGATCCTACACATATTACTTATTATTACTTTTAAAAAGTAATGATACCTATTTACGTTCATTATTGTTTGTTAATTTATTCACAGACGCAACTCTTTAATGAATAGTTCTTCTCAAGATACCCGTGATTTCACGGGTCTATAAGCTATGATTATATAAATTGAAGATGCACCAGATTATAAAATCAAGTTTTTGGATAGAATATACCTCCTCTCTATTAATGAATTTGGACTTTGTGATTTTATGTGTCATATAGTTACTTGGAATCTGTTAAAGATCACTTTTTAAGGAAGATACAAAGGAATTGTTTGGTGTAGCACTACGCCACTACCCATAACATAATTTATGCCAATATTTGTAAAGATACAAACGAAAAACCTTAAAAGGAATTAAGATCACCACATGGACAACTATACGTTGTTGTGTCAAGAGTCAAAATCAAAAGATGTTTGAAGGTTGTCGTTTGTGATAAAAATGGTAATATCTCAAAAAATGCTACAAACGTTGTCTATAAAGAAGTATTTTTTTTTTGTGCATTAAAGTGAAGGTTATTAGCGAAACATTTTTTTTATCAATAAGGTAAGGTTGGTTAATGGTCATGGGATACAAAACAAGATATTTCATGCAGACAACACCATATTTGTTTCTCACTTTTCTTGCGGACACCACCAAAATATTTCATACTCATTACTTTATACACCTGATCTACTATAGCATTATCCATTGAAGGGAAGAGTCAGAAAAGTCATATGAAACAAGATCAATGTGGCGACTGTATATAGGTTTTTGGGTAATCCACGGGACTTCTATTCAAGCACAAATCATTAATGGGACACATTTTGTAAATAAGGTTATCATACCACGATTGAGAATTACTCCATCTGATAAACGTTTACTTATAAAATCATGAGGAAACAATATCCCATTTTGGTGTCATTCGCCATGACAATAAACAAGAGCCAAAGGCAATCGCTTTCAAAAGTCGGATTGTATCTGCCACGTCCTGTTTTCACACATGGACATGTGGCTCTTTCCCGTGTCAGAAGCAAAAAAGGTTTGAAGGTTGTTGTTTCATATGCGGATGGTAACCTATCAAAAACTACTATAAATGTTGTATATAAAGAAGTTCTTCAAAGTCTTTGATCAAACGGTAAATAGGTATGTACAGTGTACATATTACATGTTTTGTGGCATTTTTCTTATTTACACTTATTATAAATGCCAAACTTCTTTTCCTTACATTTTTTTATACTCATTAGGTGTCACGGAATGGACCTTTTGTTGAAGTGTTAGAATGGTCACTACATGCATTTGCTTCTCAAGACAAACATATTGGAGATCAAGAGGCAATGAATGTTTATTACACAAATATTTACATGCATTGTATTTTATACTTTCAGTCACTTATAGCTTATTATTCTGTTACAAGAAAATTTCATAGCGTTTACGTTCGTTGTTCTTTCTTACTTTATTCACGTACTTACCTTTTTTTAATCAAAAACCCTCTAAAATCCTGTGGATTCTACGGGTATATAAGCTAGTTGTACATGTGCACTAAAAACTTTTTTTTGGGTAAATATGGAATTTTGATATTTAGATTGGGTAAATATGGAATTATCCCTTGTTCATTAACATGATTAAATAGTATACATGTCAATGTTTTGTACTTCCACTTTTCTCCTTTCTCTTTTGAATGAATAGAAGTTAATCTTTACTTTTTATCGTTGTTCTGTTTCTTTTATATTTTTGAATAGATAATAGTTAAGAATATAAAAATTTCATTTAAATGTAGATTGCAGTCTCTAATGCAACTTTATTTATTTTCTCAGGTACGATTTGATTGCGAAAAACAACAAAGGTAAATACACTCCTATTTGTACACATTCACCTAGAAAGATTTTCAACCATATGTATACCAACCCCTGAATTCTAAAGGAAAAATCTCCATGGCTTCTTTTTCCAAATGACCTCACAATCAAGACCAAATTTTAAATCTTCATCAAGTTCACATATTGATACAAAGCCGTATGATATCAAATGTAGAGAATAGGTATATCGCGTTATTGATGAAAAATGTAACTAAATAAGAAAAAAAAAATGTATGCTACACGTTGAGATTCAATGGTTGAATGTTAAAGAAAGAAAAAGAGACATTGAGTACTAAACAACTAAAATCTTTGATGTTGTAGCGTTTTATTTCAAATGTTTGTTTCGATTGTTTTTAGTTTGTATAATGTATTTTTTTTTAGTGTTTGTTTTTAATAAAAGTTATCATAAATTATGTAACATCACATACATAACAACGTCTATAGATTACATTACAAATACATTCCATTAAATCAAAAAATATTACATTTACAAAGTAGACGACATAGTACATTACAATACACATAACAACGTATTGATAAACGTTTTTGATTCACACAACCATAGTTGAATCATCTTGGAGATAATGAATGAAATGATTAGGTGCTTACATGGAAAAGTTGGAAAACCAAAACCTCGGTTGGGGAACACAAGACCCAAAGTAAACAAATGATATAGGTGCTTGCATCAAAAAGTTGGATTAGAATGGTGCGTATGTTAAAAAGGTGGAAAATTTGGCGTGGACACATGGCCCCATGTACACACTACAATTTTGTAACCATTGCCTCATCTTTCAATCTAGCATTTTTGTAGCAAATGCGATATCATTGGTGATCCAAAACTATATCCTAGTAATGAGACCCCTTTAGCTGAAAGATCTACACCCACATTCATGTAGAAACAATCATAGTTGAAGCATCTTAATCATAGTTGAAGCATCTTCACCTCAAACGTTTGATTTCATCCACGATGATTAGGATGAAATGATGTAATAAAGATGGGGAAATGGATGCAAAAAGTGCGGTGAGGGTGGTTATGGTTGATAAGCAACCATGTACTCTAATAAGGATGGTATTTTCAAGTTCACACATTTGGTTCATGCAACGAGGCTAGACTAGGTTATCGATGACCCTACTTCTTGTAGGTGACTTGAGACACTTCAGACACTCGACAAACAATCATAGCAGATTGTTGGTGTTTTAAAAGCAAAGTACCACCCCTATAGTGTCTTGGCTGTTACCGCAACCATTTCCTTGGAAACGTCGAAAAACTTAAACAATTGGAAAAACAACTGTCAAAGTTCTCTATTTCTATTGACCTTTGTCGTTAACCTTCATAAAGTAGTAAATATAGAGTATCCGAAAATATCATAAGTAAAGTTTAATATGGTGTTTATAATTATGGAGACTTTAAGTGGGATAAGTGGAACTAGAAAAATGTAGAGTGAATTTATAGGGGATAAAAGCAACTAGATATTGATGATAAAATTGAAGTTGCAATGTTTTATCAGAAAGCTAAACAATTGTCTTGTCAGCGTTCCCTCTCACACTCATTCGTAATCTATTCGCAACGGTTCGTAGTTTTTATAAAAAACAACCCGTTTTGATGAAACGTTAGTAACAGATTCGCAGATTCGCAGGTTGTCGCAGTGTAGAAACCATTGGGTTGCAAGCCGCAGACTTTCAGTGGCGTGGAATGTAACACCCCGAAAATCGAAATGAAGCAGCGGAAGACTTAAACGGGGTATTACCAATTAGATCACAGTCGTAAGCATAGATAATTGTTAAAAGTAGAATTTATATCATTCAATGAAAGCTCAATATTCGACATTACACAATGTTTTCCAAAAGAGATAGCTTTTCACAAAAGTGATGATGAGTTTGAAAAGAATGATATAATTATTTGAAATAAAAAGGGGTAGGTTTCCAATGCCCTTGCCAACTCCGTGCCTTGAGATTCCTTAGTTACCTGAGATAAAACATGCTTAAAAGGAGTCAACATAAAGGTTGAGTGAATCCATAGTGTTTAGTAGTAAAATAATTGATCACAAGATTTCAAGTTTAAGAGGTAATGGGTTCCGTTGTTACACCCATAAATCGAAAGTAGTTATTATTGCACTAAGCTAATGAAACCAAAGTGTTAACAGTGTACCAACAGTAATTGGTAGTATTGACATAAATCGATATATCAGTAGCATCAACAGTAATTGATAGTATCGACAGTAATCGATATAATAATCGTATCAACAGTAGTTGATAGTATCGACAGTAATCGATATAATAATAGTTGTACTTAGGCAATAACACATTTAGATAGACATATAGTTTTCAAGCAATTGTGATCATAAAAAGTAGTAGCATGTATCTCCCCACGGGTTTAAAATCGTAAAAAAAGAATGTGGGACTATGAACTCACCTCAGTGTAGTAGTAGTTTGTAATGCAATAGAGTCAAATGATAGGTGGTAGTTCCGCCGCGTGACCTAGATTAGTATGGCATAATTTAGTTAACAGGCTAAGTTCAAGACTCCACGAATTTAATTCAAAAGTTGTAAAGTGTTTATGTTGTTGTTGCTGGTGTGGCAGCATTTAAATGAAAACCAAGTTTTTGACGTTAGTAGTTGTTGGCTCAACGGGGTGTACGAACATATAAAAGAATAGTGATAGTGATTCTTGATTTAACAATGATCGGAAGGGTACGCACGAAGGATAACGATTTTGAAATGAAAATATGAACGTTTTATAGGACGGTTGGTATTTAAATAATTGTGCGTGTGTATACATTTATATTTATACATATATACATGTGGAAAAATTAAATGAAGTTGGAATAAGTTTCATTATTACATAAGGTACTAAAATTTGTGTTTGCGAGAAAATGATGTTTGAAGTTTAAAGAAAAATAATAGTTATTGTTTGTTTGACTTAAATAAGTTTTGACATAACCGCCTTCAAATAGTAGGTTATAAAATCATCTAGTTAGTTTATGGTTTCCCAAATTTTATCGTATATAATTAAGGGTCATTATTAAAAATTGAGGTCATACCGAGTAAATAATTCCATGTTATATATTTTTACCTAATGTATATAATTTAAGTGTTTAAATAATTACAAGTTTATTAAACATAAGTGTCGATTCCTTTCTATTTCATATGTAGTTGTCGTATATATGTGAGTGACGTGAATAATGATTATCGAGTTATAAGGACATGAGTCGAAGAGGGGGAATGGGTTGCGGCCCATTCAAAGTAGTGAAACAGGCCCCATAGTTGGGCTTTTATTTTTATATGAGTCATATGGGCTTTGGCCCAAATGTGATCACTCAAGGGTTGTTAGCGCTAAGAAAAGAAACACGGGTAGGACTTTTGATGGGCTTTGCCCCATCTATCAATTGAACTCGTGACCAAGAAAGGAGACAAAAGAAATCCAGTGTACAAAATTTTTGAAGACAAATCTTGTAATACAAAGGACCCTTTCCAGTATACTATTAGCAATAACTCAACGCAAGGTTTTCTCCTATTAAGGTTCGAATGAGACAATAGTTACGGGACTGGATTTCTTGCTTTCGACTCAGCGTATAAGTCACGACCAAAACACATCCGTTATGCTTTATAACAGAAAGGAACAAGCACCCGTTAGAGGGTGGTATTTACACGAGGTAGCAACAAGGAGAGGCCATTTGTATGGAGACCACGACACCCTTCGGGGTGATTGTCTAACCAAACAAGAGGAGTAACGATTCGTACTCCCGGGTTGAGTTTGTGTGGCCTTGTTAAAAGATCGAGTTGAGTACCACTCGACTCGACTTTAACACCACCACAAGTATGATCTCGAGTGGGTTCTTAGCATTCATCAAGACACGCGACTAAAAGCTTATGAACACCAACTTATTTGTTTTTAGGATAGGCTTTTCTTTTGAGACAAATTCACAAGCATCTTGTATACATATCGACAAGCATAACACAGTCGACTACACTTCCCGTTTTCGAGCCGATTTGAAACTGATCTTTCGGGTTGATTAAAACTTTACCACACAAGAACTTTAACACAAAGTTTTATCCACAAGACCTTATAATCGATTCCAAAAAAGAAAAACTTAACAGTAAACCGATTCACATAGCCAATAATATTGTAACAAATTCAAGATTTATTTTACCACACATAACCAACATAACAACAACAAGAGATCGAATGATTCTTTTAAACTTAATTCCCAAAACAGAATAAAGGCACGATCCATGAAATTTTATTAATCTTTATCAATGGAAATTTAAAAGTGACATATACAGAACATATCATAGTCGAAAGAAAAGGAAATCAAAAGAGACATAGAACCCTTACAACAAAAGTCGATTAGCAGGAGACTGAAAAGAATAAACCCGAATCCGTCTTCAAGCAAATCCACAACCCTTCGGTTCAAACGTTTGCCCTTAGAAACTAACTATAATTTTTGTTGTGAAGGTTTGAGAGTGTGTGGACTTGCTTGTGGATTCAATCGGCTTATAAAGAAATAACACAAGGGAGTTGTGCCCCTCCTCATCTCGTTCTTCAGTCGACCTTGTAGCCAAAAGGAGTAAAGCTTCATCATCATCTAGTCACCTCTTGTACTCATATGTTGACTTCAGGATCTCGACAAGAAGATATGAATCCCAACTGATGCGTTAGGACCACCTGAACGGAGCTTTCTTGTCATTGTTCTGAGTTAGACCTGGGTTTACCAGGTGGGGGGGATGGTGATGACGTTTTGGCTTCAGAAGGAGAGCGTGGGAGAGATGGATGAAAAGATGAGGCGTGAAGTGTGAGGTGAGTAGGTTAAAAGGTAGGGTCGGTTTTTTTTGTAAGGTTTTATTATTAGTAGTAGTATTTAGTGTATTAGATGTACTTCGTATCCCGTTAAACTAGCGTGTAGATGCGTTAACTTGGTTTGATAAATATATGAAAATTACGTTTCTCAAAACGTCTTCATAGAGCTGATAAAAGAATAAAATTGGTGACTTTGATAACGATTATTACTCTTAAGCCATACTATCGCGGTGTCGGAACGCGAGCGAGCTATTCATGGTGAGTTCGAATTCATTGGGGTGACTTGGTGATCGTTGCCATATATATATATATATATATATATATATATATATATATATATATATATATATATATATATATATATATATATATATATATATATATATATATATATATATATATATATATATATATATATATATATATATATATTATATATGTAAAAAAAATGTAGTCCGCACAAAAGGTTATTTAACATAAATTGGTATTATTCGGTGATTAACATTATTAATGACATGGGATTTTTACGAGTTATTACATGGAAGGAGCTGTCGGTTTGGTACGATGGTTCAAAAAGTTGGAATCGACTTTCCGTATGTGCAACTGCGCGGAGAACTGTAAGGTGAAATATGCTACAGGTACCTTGTTGGATGGTGCCTTATCATGGTGGAATGCTTATGCCCAATCAGTGGGAATCGATGCTGCTTTTGAATTACCATGGGCTAAATTCAAGGAGATGGTAACAGCTGAGTATTGTCCGAGGAATGAGGTTCAAAGGTTGGAAGTTGAATTTTGGAATTTAACAGTGAAAGGGTATGATATTGCAGCTTATACTAAACGATACCATAAATTGGCTACTCTCTGTCCTGAGATGGTTTCTACTACACAGAAAAAGATTGAAAGGTACATCTGGGGACTTCCATCTAATATTCAAGGAAATGTCACATCTTCTAAGCCAAGTACTCTGGATGAGACAATCCGAATGTCTCACAATCTGATGGACCAAGTTGTTCGAGCAAGAGTTGCTCGAGATGTCAACGACAACAATAGCAACAAAAGGAAGAGGCATGATGACCAGGGAGACAAGCATACTCTGCAACAAGATAAGAGACAAGAAGTGGTGAAAGCCTATGCTACTGGGTCAGGTGATAAGAAAAGGTATGCTGGAACCCTACCTGAGTGCAACAAATGTAAGTATCACCACATTGGACCTTGCCCCGCTACATGTTATAATTGCAAAAGGGCCGATCATCAAGCTAAAAATTGTAAGGTCCCTACCCCGGTAACTTGCTTTGAATGTGGTGAAAAAGGACACCTCAGGAGTGATTGCCCAAAGATGAGGAATCAAAATGGAGGAAGAACTCGTGGGGGAGCATACGCAGTAGTGGAAGGAGAAGCTTGCCAGGATCCTGTCGATGTTACGAGCGAAGATGATGTTTAAGGAAAAAGTTTCTGCTTGTATAATAAAAACCGAAGTCTAAACCCTCTAGGGTTGTATTTCTTTTGCGTTTTACATTAAGTACTTTCGTATAAGTTTCATGTATTATTACGAATTTCCGCCTAATGAATGTTCTATCTTTTGTTATCGCCGCAATACGACAACTCTCGTCCATTACACTCTTAATTTCACTACATTTTCTCAATTGTATTACAAGAATACGATACTACTCTGTTATAAACAAATTTAATTGCATCCTGTAAAATGTCTGAAATTTTTTAGACTCTTGCCACCATTTAAAATGTTTTGCTAAATTACCGTATAAATCTATTTTGTTACCATTTTAAAATCTACTTTACAACTATCCTATAAACCACTTTTGCTATCGTCCCACAAACTGTATTACTCCTTTGAAAACTATCTTGACCGTCATTTTATAAACAAAATGATTAATACTATTAAACTTTAAGAAACATAATGTTGTTTTTACTAAACCGAGCATTACATCATTAGTCCTCAATTATACATAGACTGGCCACCTATGTCTAATTCCGGAAGAATCATGTTATGATTGGAATAGTCACCCTTAAACCTTGCCTAAAAATAAACTTTTGATGGGCAAAACTTATAAGCCATTCATTGGCACTCGCCTCAAAAAGCACCGTAACCGAGGAAACTTTTTACTCAACCCTGTCTTGAAAAGCTAGCCCCATTTCATACCATGTTCCAATCCAACAAAGTCGAATTCCAATCGTCAAAGTTCGCTGGAATTCTCAACGAGGTCCCGAGATCACTTGGGAATGAGAAGACCAGATCCGTCAAAAGTATCCACACCTCTTCACTGACACCACTCCAACGACCAGCACTGACTGAATCTCACGGACGAGATTCCTTTAAGGGTGGCAGACTGTAACAACCCATAATTTTCCATGTCAACATTTATTTCCAAACTCTAATTTATTACTTTGAAATTTTACAATAACACTTTTATGAAAAACTTTTTAGTTAAATAAACGTAAAACTAGGAACAACCCCTTGTACACTAGGACTTAGGCTATATTTAGTCCACAACATTCCAACACTTTGCTCCTACTCCGGTTCACAATTTTAAACCCTAAAACAATTTCTTTTTCTTAAATTACTTACGGTTGTCAATTCAACAAACGCTATTCGCAAATTAAAATTTAACACCCGATATACCCAAAACTCTGAACGATTATTTCTAACGTATTTTTATACTTCCTAAAAGATTACCAAAGTTCTAAAAATATTTCCTTACGCCTAAGGTAAATTCTTTATATCATACGTTTAATTACGTACAACTTTCGTTAATCACCAAATCAACAACCAATACCTATTTTTAACACCCAATACATACAGCATATACACTTTTGTATCAAAACCACTCATCTAATCCAAATTTTATACCATTGCCACCCCCTCCCCCCTCTTTGTCTTGTAAATAATTGTTAGACAATTTATCACATGGCATTTAATAGCCACCCAAGTACCACAAAACATGGAACTAAAATCTCAACTTGGAGGCTTAGCCACCAAAGTGTTCCCCTTGTCCCCCCTAATCCCCCCCCCCCTCTAAGCTAGCCAAAATGATAAGTCTTGACTTACTATTGAACCTTTGAAATGTTCAAGTATATATAGACTAAGTTAGCTTCATTTTGCCCTAACTAGTTCAAGGCAAGAAAAAGAAAATATCCTCCCATATATATATATATACTACAATTCGACACCCTAAGAGGAGCAAGAAGGAGAAATCTTGATTTTGGTTAAGATCAAGCATACTTAGGGCACTTTAATAAGGGTTTGGAGCATTAATCTTGGGGTTAATCAAGTGTTTTACAACTCTCATCTCACTAATCACTTTTGTAAGTAATCTTACACTACAAAAACTTCATGTTTTTCTTTATGTCATAATGCTAGTCAAGTATATATACTTAGTTATCACTTGGTACATGTTGATAAAGTTTTACATTTACAATGATCCTTTAACAAAATATTATGTTTTGAACAAGTTTTGATTACAAGAAAACTAGCTAGTAAAAATCTTCACAAGAAAGTGATGAAAACATTATATAAATACATGTATGCTAGTAAACTTGTAGTTTTAAACATTCTTGATGATTATTTACATGGACCTTTGAATATTGTTAAGTTTATGGTTAGATCACTATTATTATGTCATAATGCTAGTCAAGTATATATACTTAGTTATCACTTGGTACATGTTGATAAAGTTTTACATTTACAATGATCCTTTAACAAAATATTATGTTTTGAACAAGTTTTGATTACAAGAAAACTAGCTAGTAAAAATCTTCACAAGAAAGTGATGAAAACATTATATAAATACATGTATGCTAGTAAACTTGTAGTTTTAAACATTCTTGATGATTATTTACATGGACCTTTGAATATTGTTAAGTTTATGGTTAGATCACTATTATTATGTTGAGAAGTTGATGGATGAACTAGGACTAGATTTGAAGTGGTTGTTAAGTGGTTAAAATAACTAGAAGATTTGGAAAAATAGTTTGGCATTCTTAAAAGAGATTCTGTCCAGTTTTGGTTAATACAGCAAACTCAGTAACTTAGTAACAATTTTAGGCTAGAAATATAGAAAATAGACTCAATAACGAAAACGTAGCCGCTTCAATGAGTTAAAACGGACTTATAACGAAAAAGATACGCTAGTTTCAATTTTTACGACGAAAACTACATTTTCAGAAAATTGTCAAAGCTGTTAGAAAATTTGAGTAATAAAAACCGAGGTTAAATGGTATCTAGACTAGCCGAGACCTTAGAAATCCGATAGTACACTTAAATACCTTCGCAGGGATAGGTAAAACTTAAGAAACGAAGCTACGACGCAAAAGTTATGGCCTAACAAAGATTTACGTCGACATATACGTTGACAACCTATATTTTTTTGGCTATTAGAAAGCTGTTAGGATTATTTAGATTGGATTTTGGACCTTTTGGAGTACACTTTGGCTAAAATGACGTAAACAGAAATGATAGAACATTATATATATTTATTAGGAGCGTTAGAGATTTTTGAAATAGCCATTAACATGACGACTAAAATTTGGTCGCAAGATTTACAAGTTACGTTTTCTAAAGTGGTAATTTTCTAAATAAAGGATCAAATTGACGCAACTATATTTCGACGATAAATATTACAACAACATGTACAAGTGATAAAATAGAGTATGAACTTGCGTGCATGACCTTGTTTTCGAACCTAAGACATATGTATTATTTAGGTCGCGATTAGAGTTATCGGACTTAATTTACCGTTTGCCAATTTACCAATCGGGATTTGCTTTTGTTAAGGTGAGTTCCATAGCCCCACTTTTACTTGTTTTACTATTTGATGTGAAATACTTGGGGTGGGAATACATTGCTTGTTTTTACATATGAACACAAGTGTATTAAACATTTATTGATTGCCTAAGTTGTTGTCGTTCGCCATAAATTCCCCACTATCATGAACCGTTAATTACGTTGTAAGCGCGAATGTTGTGAATAGATCTATTGGGGGTAAACTCCCCCGTCCGGGTTGGTCGCTCCAACTAGTCAAACGGACGCATTTCATTTGATGTCGTACAGGTGTTTGGCAAAGCACCTGTTTGGGGTGATAACATGAACTAACTGTTAAGGCTTCGGTGTCATGAGCTTAGTGCAACAGTAGTCTTTTTTCATGAACATGTTTTAACATATTGTCTTTGAAATCTTGTAGTCCATGCATAACTTGTTTACTTAAACCTATGAACTCACCAGCTTTATGCTGACCCTTTTAGCGTGTATTCTCAGGTGTAGATCCTTACCACAACACAATCTATTGTCGGAGGCGCTTGGCGAGGGCACAGTCATGGGTTACTCTGATATATTTGGGATAACTGTTTATTTATATGGGCCATATTTCCGCTTCAAATTAAATGTTGTAAACTTATATACTATGATATTGTAACTGATTTTTCTAAATATATAAGGTAAATCCGTTCTCTTTGCTTTGTGTTGTGATCCAATTTAGTAGCACCCCAACGACATGTATGCTTCCGCTGGACTCGTATTGGGGGTGTTACATGTTCATTCCAAAAACATTACAAAAACAGTTTGGTTACTCATTTTACTTGTGTTTGAATATGCAGTATATGGGGTGTTTGGATTTACCTATTTTGACTTTTAAAAGTCAACAAATACCAAAAAATGAAGTTTACAAAACTGTGCTTGGAACTTTTAAAACATCTTTTATTTGTAGATACACTTAGCAACTTTATAATGGCATCATTAACTTCTCACACTTACACACAACCTACCCATTCACTAGTCAAAAGGTCTCTCCCTTTATATTCACCACACTACACTTACATCCTCAACTGTTGCATTTTTGTCTTTTGGTTACTATGTTAGTCAAAAACCAAACTGGCATACTGTTGCATTTTTGTCTTTTACACTTGCACTTTCCATTTCATTCTTATCTCAATACTTACATTTCCTTTAGTTTAACTTCAAAATGGACGATGATCTAGTCATTCATAATCGTGATAAAATCCACCTCTCTAAGTTGACTTATAAAGAGTTAGATGATTTGATTGTAGCACTATTACCAAGTAAAGGACCAAATGAACAAACTGTTGTGGCAACAAAAGGTAACCAAACTAAGAGGACAGTTGCAAAGCCTTTCGTTGTTGGCTTACAAGTTGTTGCAGTCAATGGTAAAGATGAGTATACACAGGAAGAAGGCAAGGAAGGGATGGTAAAGAGGCCATGGTTTGAATGGTTGCATGTTTTTATATTTTGTTATGCTTTGGTAATTGATGGTTAAGACATTGAAGTTGTTTGAATTTGTGGCATGCAACTGTTAACACAATCTAGTTATGTTTGGAACTGCATTTTTTATTTGAAGTTCAGTTTTGTTTGGAACTGCAATTTGGAGTTTAGGGGTGTTTGGATTTGCATTTTTGCATTGGTATTCTTTTGTGTTTGCAAGCTTTACTCAGATCTTTTCAAGCTCTATTCACACTTATTTGCAATATGCATTTGCATATGCAGTATTACTTTGACTTATAAAAGTCAACTTCTACAGATCCAGTGTTAACATGTGTTTTATGCAGATTTAGTGTCAACAGATACTAGTTTGACTTTCATTAGTCAAACATATGCATCTTTTTCTAGCTTTTTGTACACATTATTAGATGGATTAAATTAGTTGGCCAAGCCCGACTTGTGGGTGGGTCCATTAGGGTTTCTCTATATCTTTGTAATCTATAAACATTGGTGAAATAATTATCACAAGGGAGTTTCAATGTAAACATACAATGTCTAACATGGTATCCGAGTAGGTCTGATCCTCATACTTAGGTGGCTACATAGAGCCGCCTTCTTCATAACACTCACCGTCAATTACAATATATCTTTACACTTCTCTTTTATTTTTTATTTATTTTTTTCTTCGTATTGCATGTTTCTACCCCTTGTCATTTTTTTTCCTTCTAATTTGCTAATTAGCGATACCCCTTGTCATTTTTTTCCTTCTAATTTGCTAATTAGCGACCTCAATCAAGCAATAAAAAAAAAATTGAAGCAAATAAGTTGAAGTATTTTTTTGTTGCGGTATGTTTTCTTATTTTGTACCCTTCTGAACAATTTTCTTTTCGAATTGAATAGCCTCCAATTTTTTTTCTTTTTTCTTTATGTTCTTTTTTATTTTCTTTCTTTGATGTTGCTGAAAGAAAAAACACCTTTGGTTTATCCTGTTTGGTAGAGAATACTTTGGTTTATTCTTTGGTAGGATATTTTGGTTTATCCAGTTTGGTAGAGAATATTTTGGTTTATTCTTCGGTAGGATATTTTGGTTTATCCAGTTTGGTAGAGAATACTTTGGTTTATTCTCTGATAGGATACATTGTTTTATCCCGTATGTGACTTTCAAGTTTGAATATTTGTCCGTGCTTCCGCTTGCTACAAGACATCTCCATCAACAACAATTAGTTTATGCTTTTATATTTTGTGCTTTCTACTCCAGTCTCGAGCTTCGCGATTTCGCCGATCAGACGACGGGGAGTATTAGATGGATTAAATTATTTGGCCAAGACCGAATTGTGGGTGGGTCCATTAGGGTTTCTCTATATCTTTGTAATCTATAAACAGTGGTGAAATAATAAAGTATCACAAGGGGAGTTTCAATGTAAACATACAATGTCTAACACACATAACCAACAACCAAATGAATACCAATTTGACTTTCATTATTCAAAACAAACGTATAGTTAAGTTATAAATTAATCTGATTCCGAATCAGATTCCAAGCCAAATTCCAACAAAAACCTTTCCTTTTCCTCTCGTTCTTGCCTAATTTTGTCCCCCCCCCCTTCCACTCTTGTTCAGCCCTTGCTTCTTCTTTTAGTGTTTGTGTCAAAGCTTCTTGGTCTAATCTCAGTTGTTGTTCCTGTTTTTCAGTAAGATGTCCATCTTCAAATGGTTGTGTTATTGCTTCTTATTCTTCAATAACATGTCCATCAATTGTAGGCAAATCAGTTGTACCACCAACACTTCAACTACCACCTACACCAGTGTCGTTTCCAGGAATTGTATCCTTGTGGAAAACATTAACCACATTTTTCATTGTAATGTTAAGATAATGGCATGATTGTTTAGGAGAAAACACAGAAACATGTTGAAGTATCAAGGCAGCTCCTACAGTAATAGCCTTTCCATAACCGCCCTCTTTAAGGACTTTGTGATGAATTATACTAGAAATTGTACCCGAAAGGTCTTTGAGTGTTACTGTGAGATCACCCAGCGCATTCGGAGTACAAGACTTGCATATTGCAACAACCTGCTCTAGTTTCCCATTCTTGAGAAAGAGCTTGATATGTCCCAAACACCCACTCACGTTCCCTCCATTAGTATTCACAAACTCAACGACGCTAACCCACAACACACACATAAAATCCTCATCCTCACCCACATCCTCAACAACTTTCCTAATATACTCTTGTGTCGAAATTACACACTCCTAACCACCTTCCTTAATATCTGCTAGTTTACGACGCTTCACCATTTGAACAATAGCAACATGACCGAGTATTATCCTAACCGACTTTTAAGGGCTCTAACATGAAACTAGGTTTTCGATGGTGGTGGTTGTGTGACGGCTTTAGTGGTGGTTGTTGTAGGGACGGAGGGGGTTGTTGCAGGTATCTGATTTGTCCATTTCGTTTGAAGAAATATAATGGAATCTTTGTGAATTTGTGTTTCAGAACTTGTGTTTGTGAATTTGGGTTTATAAAAATTGAATTTGTGTTTCAGAACTTGTATTTTTTGATTGGCGGAAAGGTACAAACGAGGTCAATAGAAAATTTTTGAAGATAAAGAAGGTAAATTAGTCATTTCATATGGCCATCAACCAGTGTTTTGAAAGGCTCGAGGCGCACTAAGGCGCAAAGGGGGTCAAAGAGCCTCGAGGCGAGGCGCACTTCAAGGCGCGGGATTCATGAATACGAGGCGCACTAAATAAATTAAGTTTTTTATAACATATATGACCATTTATGTAGCTTAAATGATACAAAATAACATTAAAATACTTAATACATGACACATATTGTCGTTATAAAGATTAAAATGGACCAGTTGTCACCTCTCAAACGGATCAACTCTTTGGCTCGATGACCTATATAGAGATTAAAATTCATATCAGACTAAATATGCTTGTTTCCTACACTTGCAGACTTACATTTAACAAAGCTCACAATTTAACTCAAAATATCAAGCAAGCAACGTATTTATACTTAAGTCATAATGCCACATTTTCATGATAATATGTAATAAAGAAAAATACTTAATGAAACAAAGTAATTTCTTAAAGAAAATTTCAATCAATAAAATAAACATAAAATCAGTTCAAATTTACAAATCATACAAATACTCACCCTATGACTTAAAAGGACCATGTATATAACTTATAATGCCGATATATCTTATCTTAATATTTAGAAAAAAAGCCCAAAAACCTGTTACATCTCTGAGGCGCAAAAAGCGCACCGAGGCGCAAAGGCGCAAAAGCCCCAGGAGCGCGCTTTTTTTGGGATTCATGAATGTCGTGAGCCTTGATCCAAAAAAAAGCCCCAAGGCTAGAGCCTCATGCGCCTTAGCGCGCCTTAGGCGCGATTTTCACAACTTTGCCATCAACGAGGATATTTAACGCTCGTTAGTCAAAAAAGATGATTTGCAACAAAGTGGAAACCGCAAAGACATTGTTTTGCTAAATGGCAAACCACAAGAACATTTTTCGCAAAAATAACAAACGACAAAAACATTTTTTGCAGTTTACCTTATCTTTTATATAAATCCATCTAAACCTATTTGGGTCTAGATTGCCTTGCTAGTTTATTTCCAATGTCGTTAAAAAGAAAGTAAAGTCTTTGTATTTTAATCAAACGCAGTTCGAGCATGCAATCAGTCAAACCAAAAAGTCAATAACACTTCCCTGTCATTTCCACATGCTCAAACTCACTTCACATCCAAACACCCCTCATCACTCTCCTCCCCAAAACCCTAAAAGCTTCATTCACCATCAATGTAACATCAGCACATCTCCAACTCACAGGTATGTACCCGCACACCCACACTCTTATCCTCACATCCAAACACTCCCCAATTATCCATCTCTTCACCCAATCCAAACACTCAATCTCAAGCCTCAAAGTAATCTGGCGAAAAGACCAAAAACTAGACCAAGCAATTGAAAAAGACAAGATTTTTAAACAATCTTTAAAAGTTGTCAAAGAAGTACTAAATGAACCTAACCAAATAATCCCTTTAAGATACTTAGAAAAGCGTCGAAAAAGATTAAGATTACCTGTTAAAGCCGAAACCTTTATTAGGCGAAACCCGACTCTTTTTGATGTTTATTATGATAGGATTAGACCCAATAGTGATCTTGTTAAGTTTCTAAGAATTAGCGATACCCTTAAGCGCGTATTAGACAGAAATGAAAGGGTTTATTTAGAAAATGAGGATTTGATAGTTGCGAAACTGTGTAAGTTGTTGATGATGTCGAAAAATAATGTAGTTAGTGCGGATAAGTTGGTTCATGTTAAGAGGGAGTTTGGTTTTCCTAATGATTTTATGGAGAGTTTAGTTCCGAGGTATCCACAGTATTTTAAGGTTGTTGGGAGTGGTGAGGGGAGGACGTTTTTGGAGTTGGTGAGTTGGAATGAGGTGTTTGCGAAATCTGTGATTGAGAAAAGGGTGGATGAGGAAAGTGAGAAAACGGGGATAAGGGTTAGGCCAGGGTTTGATTGGAAGTTGCCGAGTGGTTTTTTTATTAGGAAGGAGATGAGGGAGTGGATTAGGGATTGGATGGAACGGTCTTATGTGTCGCCGTATGAGAATGTGTCAAATTTGGATCAAGCGTCGTTGGAGATGGAGAAGAGGACGGTTGGGGTGTTTCATGAGTTGTTGTCGTTGTCTTTGTATAAGAGGATTCCAGTTCCGATATTGGGGAAGTTTTGTGAGGAGTATAGGTTTTCGAATGCGTTTTCGAGTGTGTTTACTAGGCATTCTGGGATTTTTTATATGTCGTTGAAAGGTGGGATTAAGACGGCGATGTTGAGGGAAGCTTATAAGGGTGATGAGTTGATTGATCGGGATCCGTTATTGGCGATTAATGATAATTTTATTGAGTTATTAGCTGAAGGATATAAGCTGAGGGAAGAGCAATTGAAGCTGCAGAAACAACCGGTTCAGAATGATATGGAAATGGTGGAAATGGGAAATAGTTCGTCGGATGATCTTGAAGTTAGTGAATCTGAAGAGCTTTACAGCTCTTGAAATTGCTCGGTGAGTCTCGCCCTACCTTAGTTATGCATGTGCACCGATACTATTACAGTATGTTTTAATTTTGCATCTTATTGGCAGAAGCAACAGGGTATATCTTTCTTCATCTAATCATATATGTTGAATTAACTTGTATAAGGTTCATTACATGTTAATTTTGGTACCATAAAGCAGATGCTAAGATTTAACATCAATAGAAATCAAAATTCATCCTAAAATGGCATTTGTTTGTGCTCGAATATTAAGGAGAAACTAAGGGGGGTGTTGGTTTTGTTAAGTACATGGATAACTATATTTTCAGACATATAAAGTTTACTTTTTAAACAGTCTATATGGTTATGTGTCGTATTATAGACACTGCCTCATTTGGTTTTCGGATTCTAGCCTTAAACAGGTTACCCTGTAAATGGACGAGGTTTTCCCCGCGAGTGTTTAACTTTTGATTATTCATATTCCAGATAATGTAATTACACCTTCAGACTCAGAAGTCCCAGTTCCCTATAGTCGCCTACAGCCATTAAATATATGAATACTCCGATAAGTTTTATATGGGAATACTCAACACTGTATTTTGAACCTTCAGTCTTGGTTCCAGATTTCAGCCTCCAGCAGCTGAGTATGAAATGCCCCCTTAGTGTTCAACTGGTGACTATTGTGAGTACTTGCCATTGAATTAGTAAGCTACTTCTATCTTAGGAGATAGGAAGTTCTGTATCTTATGTACAAATAGCAATTCCATTCCTTGGTGAACATTTATGGTCAGTTTGCCTATTTGCTGAATTAGTGACCTCACAAACTATTGCGTTCGGTTTACAATTTTTTCCCCCCAATTTGTCTCAGTTTTAGGTATTTTTGGGACTTGAGTAATAGTGAAAGTGGCACATTTCTATTTAGTCTCGTTTGAAGCAATGTTGTAAAAGTTGTTAGGCAATGTGGTCAGGTACCTTGTAGCTAGTAATATGCTAGCTGGGGATAGGGGATAAATCGGAGTGGAATTTTTTAAATATAAAATAGTAACTTTAGAAATTATATATATGACATAAACATAATGCTTCAAATACTTCAAGGTTCAAAATTATTGTGTAATTCGATTTGAGAACTGATTTTAAAATCAAATGAATATGAAATTGATTGTGAAATCGAAGGGATTAATGAACATACCTGCCATTGGAGTGTGTAAATCTGAAATTGGTGGTGTTCTTGTGGTGTTTAGGCCTCTGTTTGCAGCAGTGGTTTAAAGTCAAGCATTTAATAATTTTCTCATGTGGATTATCTATTATTCTCTTTTTTTATGGTCGTCCTAAACCTCAACCACAAGTCCCTTACCATGGAATTTAACAGTCCCGCCAAAAGTTTTACATACCTAAAATCTTGCTAATAACTTTTGCATATCTATTTGTTTCCTCTAGTTTGGTGAAACTTTTTTTTGACATATTTTGCTACAGAATGTAGAAGAAAAGAAATTGCCGTAAACAGTAATACACCAAAGTTGGTCTATTCAGTCATCATGAAGGTGACTCACCTTGCTTCAGTTCAAGTTTATTCATGTTGCAGTTTACAAACACAGTCTACTCAATCCTCATGCGAATAAAATGAAGGTGCCATGCTTCGTTTTAATTACATTTATTCCAGTTGCATTTCTTTAAAACTTACACCAAAAGGCACTTACCTACCTAACAAGATCACACGAACTATATGAATGCATTTCTATAATAACATGTACCATGCATTAGCAATATATACAACCAAAAGCAAATCATTATGCAACAAATGCTTTTCATACAAAGGACAATGGTTACTGTCAATTTTCTAAAATGGTTAGTTTTCACAATATTTCCTTTAGTCACCACAGTCCCACTCCCTCCTTTTGCCCCTCGCCCACTCTGTAATTTCCAGTTAGCCCTTGCAAATCAAGCCTGTGCATATCTTCCATCAACACGAATTCCTCCTTCACCTCCATTACCTTTTGCACCTGTTCATTTGAACCCACCGCCGCCACCTGTACATCCGCAGATACCGAGTCACAGTCATGGTCATGGTCATGGTCACGGTCACAATCACAGACATCAACATGGTCATGATGAACTAGGAACTGATCTTGGGGATAATGAAACTCATGTGCCTGAACATGGTCATAATCATCCTAGACATGAACATCATAAGCATGTTCATCGTCATCGTCATCATCATCATCATCATCATAGAATGTCACCTGTCGAACAACAATGTTGCAAGTGGTTAGCTCAGGTGGACGATGAGTGTGTTTGTGAGCTGCTTGCTCATTTACCGCCTTTCCTTGCTAGACCTCTTCATGAATATACTGTTAGAGTTGCTGGTTCTTGCAATACCACTTATACTTGTGCAGCACAATTAAGGCTTTAAGTTTTAGTCCTATGTTTTTTCTTCTCATTGTAATGCATTTGAATATCTATGAAGAATAGTTCATAATTTTCATGTTTCTTAGTTTCCATAGTTTCTTTCTCTTCTTTTATAGTCTTTTGAAATAAAATTTTGTTTACGACCTATTGTTTATTCTGCAGAGTGCAATATCTCTGTCTGTATCTAAATGTTTTCCAGTTACGGAATCTGTACAATTTAACTGTAAAAGATTAGAAAAATGGGATTGATTCAAAGCACATAGCTTTCCAGTGTCGTTTTTATTCTTTCCGATAAAGAGAGGATGCGAAGCTACAAAGGTTTTGTTCTATGCTCATCTTTTTTGATGCAACGGGGTCCACTTGAAATGAATTTGTTTATTGGACCAGTTGCTGCAAATCCTTCTTTTTTCTTTTTCTTTTTTTCTTTTTCTTTTTTTTCTTTTTTTTTTTTTTTTTTTTAATTAGACTTGCGTTCTTTGTGTTTGCCTCCAAGCAAAACTTTAATATTGATGAATTTCCATCTTTTATTTGGGGCGTGGCATATTAAAATAAAGTTTGGATTGTGTAGTCTTGTATGCAACTATAGTTGGTGTTCATTTGTTTGATTCGTTTTGCAAGGCTTGGAAAACGACTGAAATGGAATTGATAAGTCAAACCAACAACCTTTTTCAAATGGATTCCGATATCAGTTTTGCATAGTTAAACAGGAATCTTGACAATTGTAAAGTAGACAAAGTATAGTACGGGCCTTTTCGGAAGGTCTGTCTGAAGCCTCATTCAGAGTGGATGTCATGATCGCGACCCATTGGACCAATAATCCACTTTTTCTAATTTGCAAAATTGGATGCAAATATTCTGTTTAGGTTTTTGACCATCGTGATCACTGAAATGGGTTCCTCAAAGGGTAGCTGTTAGGTTACTTCAGGAAAGGAATCATTGTTTCTTGGCTGAAGTTTATAGGCCAAACCCATTATCTATTAAATTTAACATCGTTTTCATATTAGAATCTTGATTATGGCATTGATAGGTAAAAACCATCATCCACATTACCTTTGTAAGAAGGGATTCGAACACCCTTTTTGTACAGCTAAATTGGAATCTTGACTATGGTGAAATTGATGTGACGGTTGTGGTTGAATAATCCAATGCTACGTCGAGGGGACTAGTAGCATTGCTCTTTATGGGTGCCTTTAACCATTTACTTGGCTAAATTACAATGCTCTTGAAGTGAACAAGTTGTTGTCCAGCCTCAAATTTAAGATCTCATATGTATATTTCCAGCTGCTGACTGGCAGGGCAAGCATATATTTGTCTTGTATTTTACCACTTGTTTCTCAGTTTTAAAATTAGAGGTTAGAATTCGTTTTCCAAGAGATCACCAGAGAAACAATCATGTTCACAACAATTGCAAGAAAATTGATAGTAGCGCTGATCAGAATAGTATGACCTTTTGGTTTTCGAAGACCTGTTTCATACAGTATGTTAAGGCTGTCGCATAGAAGAGAATCGATGATTGTGTTATACGTATTATCTCAAAACAGAAGTCATTTGTTCAAAATTTTCCCTCATATGCCTTTAATCATTGGTGCAACACAATTTCCGCTCTCTATTTTAGTCATGTACTCGCATGACAAGGCTGGTTTTCCCTGCGAAATATATACATGTTTTTACTCGTGTATAAATATTACTCGTTTTGACATGTTACCGGATATCTCAGATTTAATCTTCCCACCTGATCTTGGCACTGGGATTCATAGGATCATTTTATCCGGATACTTGTTTATCCAAGTGTGATTTGTATTCTTCCTATATGGCTGTTTGCTGTTGTGAAACCAATTCCTTGATATCTTAAGTTTCATAACTGATTGTCTCAGATAAAGAGGCCATATCTGCTACCTGGTCTTACAATGGTTTATTTAAGCTTGTAAATGTACACTTGTGGGTAACAAATTTAATCACTACTTGATATAATGAAAAGTTCGAGAAAATGTAACCAAATGGGTGAACCTAGCCATCTTAAATTCAGAATAGTATTATTTTATTTTATTTAGAAAAGGGCATGTCATTATATCAAGTGAATCTTTCTTCTTAAAGTTTGGTCTGTTAAAATAATAGCCAACTGGTTACATATAAAAAATCAATGGAATGTCAACAAAAAAGTGTGTAGACTGAACCAACACCATATTAAAAATACAAGTGCACATTATTCATTTAATTTGTTACAAGAAGTTAAGTTACAAGTATAGGAAATAAAGAAGTGCAAGTATTATACAACATATTATTTCCTAAGCCATCTAAAGTTCTAAACTATTAGTTCAAGGGGTTAAAAAGTAACTAAACTCACTTGATTACTATATATTCTTGTCTATTCAAAATTTTGCCTATATCGAAATTAACTTATAAGCAGTACATTTCATCCTGTAACATTACTCAATCTGCTAGACTGCTTAATAATATTTTGTTCAATGAAGTCATCAATATGTTAACTCTGACTGTTTCGATGTCTAATAAGTCGCGGTTGCCATCACTGCTCCCATTTCCGTCTCTCTAATGCCTCTGCCACCAATGTTTGTCATGGTGGCAAAACCCCGGCTATCAATTTTCCTATACTTGTATAAAAACTCGGCTACAATCTCTGATGCTGGTTGAGATACCAACTCGGCCCACACATCATCGGCTTCTCTACCCTTTTTCTGAAAGACTCTGGTGACATCTAGCCGGTGAATTGGCCACCCTTTAACATTTTTTAGCCGATGAATCTTATCTAGTTGCCGGCGTGCCAACTTGCATGTATTAATCTTTGTTTCGTTAATAGCTGCTTTTAATAACTTGGCACGAGTTTTTTCATCAGTGGAAGATGAATATTCAGCGCGAAAATATGAGTCAAATTCTGGCACTCCAATGGCTCTGCGAATGCCTTTTGAATAGTCGGCGTTAGGGTTATACATTTTTCTAGCTTCTTCTACCATCCCCGCGGCTACCATCTGGTCAACACGATCAGACCCGAATTTGTTGAGTACCATTGTTTCGATGTCAACCCACAAGAAGCAAACATCGTACCTGTTGACATAATGAAAATAATCTTAGTACGATATCACATTTACAAATATGCACATAAAGTTATACAAGTGTATGGAAATAATTAAAAGTTCATATGCCCAAAAATAATATTTAGGCAACTTGTTTTAGCATCTCAATAGTACCTTGATCGGAACTCATAGTTCTCATCATCAACCAATGCTTCAATAAACGAATTCGACCCACCAGCGATTATAGGCAGCTTCCCTCGCCCAACAATCGATTTCATGGCAAGTGAAGCCGTACTAACGAAGTTTCCAGCCGTGAAATCCGCCTCAGGATCAACTATTCCAAGAAGATGATGAGGTACGCCCTCACATTCTTCTTCAGAAATTTTATTCGTAACAATTTTTAATCCTTCATACACTTGCATTTTATCAGAATTTATTATCTCGGCCCGGAACTGGGTGGCAAGATCAATAGAAAGTCTTGATTTTCCAGTACCCGTGGCACCCATTACAACCACTACTTTTTCCTTCTTAGGAAGACACCGGAGGACCGAGTTCAGTCCTCGAGTAGGTATTTGCATGACTGGTGCATGAGCTTGTTTGCACATCATCATTTTTAGTTGCTCTTATAGTTGTTATATAGTGAATTTAAGCTGGAATTAGTATGTATGCAAAATAGAGGGCGTGTTTGTAGTGATGGTGGCTCGTTATGAATCAGTTGAAATACATGAAAGATGTGAATATGCATGGTGGAGCACAAGATTGGGGTATTTATAGGATGAAATGATCGAGACTCTCAATATGTATGCATGTGTAATTTACGTAAATGGTCCCGATAGATAAACAAACATTTAGAGGTGGCAAAACGGGCGGGCACGGGCACGGGCTAGAATGGGCACGGGCTTAAACGGGCACTGGGCTTAAACGGGCACGGGCTAAACGGGCACGGACTAAACGGGCACATGTTATACAAATCGCTTTATAGAAGACCGAAAATGATGAAATAAATTCCTTTAACGTAATACCTCATTTATATTTGAAAAATTAAATATATTATATATATAAGCTTTTATTCAAAAACGATTATAATATTCTCTAATTGAGAGAAAATATGTGTCCGTTGTGCCCATTTAACTTTTCAATAGGCTAAATGTACCCGTTTCAAAAAAAGGATGGGGCTAAATGTGTCCATATCTTCTATAAAGTAGTCAAAATTAGCCCATTTTTTTCATCGTGGGCACAAATTGCCACCTCTAAGATAAACGAACATTTAGGGGGCGTTTGGTTTAAAGGGGATATGACCGTATGGGTATGATTCATGAGACATCATGTTGGGTATGAGCTATGTCCAAATTTATAGGTTTGATTACCAATTAAAAGCATGAGCATTTTTTATAAAGTTTTCTTCTCCAAAACAAACGAGCGACTCACCCCATGCCCAACTCCAACACATAAGTTAGTAGTCCTTAGTTAATAATTCTTCCATCCTTAGACCATGCGTAGTGGGCGTGGTTTGCCCGGTTGTTGCCCCAACAGTCGCCCCAACCACCAGTACGTGTGGGCGCTGTTGGCCAAAAAATCCGTTTGCTCGTGGTTCTGACAGCGCCCGCGCCCACGCAAAGACCAAGAAAACTATCCGTTGTAAAGTTACCCACTTCGTCATCTTCCTTACTTTTGTCAATTCAACGTTCAATTCACTTCGTCATCTTCCTTACTTTTTGGGGAAAATTGCAGGTTTGAGACGAGTGAGATGCTGGGAAGATTCTTAGCGAGTACCCATTTGGTGCCGGAGTCATGGAAGGATGTTGTGCGAGGGAAAATGTTATGGGTAATGGAGGGTTTATGTGTGATGAAGTTGATGGGTTGTTTATGTGGGGTTTTCTTGGGGGATAATGGGTGATGGGTTGGATTTGTTTTGTGGGAAGATGGTGGGTTTGAGTGATGGTGATGAATTGAATTTTTAACCGTTCATTTTACATTAAAATAAACAATATGAAGTACTTCCTCCGTCTCAATTTAATTGTCCATATTTTCTTTTATGGATGTCTCAAATTAATTGTCCACTTTCCTTATTTAGTAAAAACTATACAATCTAGTGGAGGAATATTCCATTTTAGTGGTTGAAAATTAAAGTGACCCCACATTTATTAACTTTGTGTTTTCTCTCCTGACAAATAAATTGAGATGGAGGGAGTAATATTTAGTGATTAAAAAAAATAAAAAAAGAAAAGAAAAGGAGTGCCACGTGTCAAACAACGCCCCACTCACCACTACACCACTTTTTCAACAAAGCCCACAATACTCCACTCTCCACCCATTACACTACACATGGTCTTAAATAAATGTCATATTTTTAACTTTTTAAGGTTTTTCTTTTTTAACTTTGACCTTAAATATTTAATTTGTGTTATATAATAATTAATGCAAAATAAATGAATGAATTGTGTTTTAAATGTATTTTTTATTTGTATAATTTTCATAAAATATTATATAACACAAATAAAATATTTAAATCAAAGTTGAAAAAGAAATAATTCAAAAAGTTAATAGTCCTTAGTTATTACTCCCTCAGCCCCTAAATAAATCTCTTGTTTGACCTTTTAAAGTTTTTCTTTTTCAACTTTGACTTTAACTATTTTCTTTTGTGTTATATAATATTTGATGCAAATTATATGAATTGTGTTTTAAATGTATTTTCATTTATATAATTTTCATCAAGTAACATATAACACAAACAAAAATATTTAAAGACAAAATTGAAAAAAAGAATTCAAAAAGTCAAAACATAACGACGGAAAGAGTATAAAATTGGGTGTCCGAGTCTCAATGTTTTAAAAACCGGATTTTTCATCGAACCGGTCAGTCAGCCGGACAACCGGTCGAACCGGTTGAACAGGCCGGTTCAACCGTTTGGTATTTATTTTATTTTTTATTTTTTAAATGCTACTAAACTTGTTACAACCCATTCAAAAATAATACAAAATAGTTATAATCTAAAGAAATAATGTGTTTTAATGTTCACAAAAAAAAATAACATTAAAGTATACACATCATCATAAAAATTATAAAAAAATAAATTCAAAAAAAAATAAAAAAATAAAAAAAAATCAAAACCGGTTGAACCGGAAAAACCGGCCAAAACCGGCCGATTCGAACCATTGAACGGACCTCTAAAAAACCGGGGTTTAAAAAACCGGCCGACCAGCCGGACACCGGTCGAACCGCCGGCCGGTCCGGTCCGGTTTTTAAAACATTGCCGAGTCTTTTGTTAGTCAACACACTAGCTAGTGTGGAAGAATAATGATCCTATAAGGACAAGAACATCTTAAAGCATGAGTTCTTATGTAGATTTATACGTACTTAATAAGATCAGATGCTTCTTTATCGGACTTTTGCTAATGGAGGTCCTATACACGAGTTCTTTTGAAATCATAATTAGCGTTGACAAATGAGCATTACTTTAATACGTTCAGGTTGATCCCTTACCAATTATATATAAAACTTGTAAATATATTAGTAGCATCTTCCTTCACAAAGGTTCTAACAGTTTTTTTTTTTTTTTTTTTTTTCTTTTTTTTTTTTTCTCTCTCTCTTCAAAGTAGAAGTGTTTTTATGACTTAAGGATCTTAAACTCCTTGAGTCAATGACTAGAATATTTTCTTTCTTACACCAATTATAATTTACTAGGCGATTACTCCTACATAGCAACAAAATCTTTTAGGATAAAAATCATGAAATAGTAACCAACTTTCAATTTTGTACTAATTTAGTCATTGTAATTTTTATTTTTTTTTTTTTTTTTTAAATAATAATCAAGTCTGAAAAGCGTTTAATTTTAGTCATTCAAATTTTCAATGGTGTTCTATTATTATGTAATTTTTATGTTTGAGTGACTAAAATGAAACACTTTTCAAACTTAGTTATTATTTTATAACATATATCTCTTTTTACATGTGCATAAGTTGATTGTACATTGAGTTGGTTGGGGTTATTGAACTTCACGGGGTGGGTATTTATTGTTACTGTAGAACCAAATAATACACACATGAATATCTTAAAGATAGTTTTTTTGAACAATTACACAATAATAGAACAATATTGAAACTTGGATGGTTTTTGTGGTTAATTTAAAGTTTGAGTGACTTGATTGGAACAATCATCAAACTTTGTTAATATTAGGCAATATTTTCCCATTTTGGTTTAGCAGCAAACAGTTATAGTTGTGATATTGTGATTAATTGTTTTGTATAATATTTATACATAAAACGTAAAATAGACTAAATGTTATTGAAAAATGTTGTAACATGCGATAATTCAACTCAAAGAAAAATTCTTAAAATGAATAAAATAACATATAAAAACATTTAGTGAAACGGAAAATAAAACATAACATCAATTATGAAATAACTACAATGCATGTTAATCGTCACGTAAATCTTCTTGACACACGACATTTGAGGCATAGATTCCTTCTTAAACGAACTCTTGGACAAGCTTCACTAATACCTTTGTAGTTTTACGTGATATCTCTCTAGACAACACAACATAAAGTTGACCATGCGAGAAAATAGACACCCACATTTGAAATTTTCTAGCCATGAGCTTTATTAATAGTCATCGCAAAGCTAAGGCGCACAGGGAACTGTTTTCTCTTTAGTTTGAAAGGGACATGTCTTCTTCAGATGGAACAAGAGGGAATAATTGACTAGAGCACTCTAATTCCAGCGTGTTGGCCGCAACGATCTCCAGCATTGATGACGTTAGGACCAAAACGTTTACATATCAACCTCGTGCCATTACAAAATCCATTTGCCGGACTGAGATTCCTTAAAAGAATAATAGGGCATCCAATTTTTAAGCGCAAGTACTGAGGGGGTAATCCGCTAACGTTGTTCGTGTCGTCTTCTGTTTCATCAAAACTATAGTAAACTTTCTCTTCATTCGGAAATTTGTCAATCAACTGATCATTAATGCTGGCAACATCTTCATTTCTAGTTGATAAGATTTATCTTTAAATTATATCAGCAGATGAATGAGCGTTGGTAGCTAAGGAAGGAAATATTTCATTGATATGCTTCAGTGAGCGTTGAAAAGAAATTTGAGAAGAGACATAAGTATCAATATGCTCCACTTTTAATCTTAATCACTTTCACTTTCATCAATTAGATTGTAAATCATTTATCTTACAAGTACCAAAACTGGGTTCCCTATGAAGTTCTCAACAATTGGCGCTAACATGTCATCATCATCATCATTATCATCATCATCATAATCCGAGATAACAATAATATCATCCCAGATCCAGTTTAACAAATTAGGATTGAAAAAGCAATTGGGATTGGGAGTGAGATTAAGAGAAAGAATGGGATGTATCTGTAAAATATAAGAAAAAAAAAATATGAATATAGATTATTAAAACAAAAAACACAATAAATAAAAGATAACAATACACTTACCTCATTTCTTTAAACATGTTTAACAATAATATCAACATTTTTTTCATCAACGAACTATATCAACTTAACTATAAATTAATACAACAATTAAAAGAAGTTTATAGTGTGTTATATAGAAGAGATGTGAGTGATTTTTTGGAAACTATTAATGTTAGAATTAAAAAAAAATAAATAAATAAATAAATAAATAAAATAAAATAAATCTTCTCTTTTGATTTAGAAACTACATTAAACAACAAAGTTGTCAAAAGTTGTCATGCATAGTTTTTGAAATTTAATATGGAAACATTGTTAGGGCCATTCTTTTTTATAAAATTTGCAACATTGATCATGAAATGAACGGTTGATTGTGTAGAAAATAATTTCACTTTCATTAATCATGACGGTGCCTAAGAAGTTGGTAGTGGCAGCCACAGCGGGGAAGGCAACGGTTTGCCCCAAACCGCCGGGGAACACCGCCGCCACCCCAGCGGTTTGGGTCGGCGGTTTGCTTCAACGGGGAAGTTCACAGGGGCGGTTTGGGAAGAAATTCGAACGTTGAAAAGCAAATTGGAACGTTGGTGCTTTAAAAATCCGAACGTTAGCTTGGAACAAAAAAAAAAAAAAATTTCCTATAAATACTAAACTATATCACACTCTATTTTATACTCAAACTATATCATACTACATAATCTTTAAATCATCTCTATATCTTAAAAATAAGTGTAGCATGGATCAAAGAAAATCTAGCTCAAGAGGTCGTGCTCGTGGCGTTCGTGGACAACATTTTCGTCCGCAAGTTGCAACTCAACAATACCCTCAATCGCCCTACTATCCCCAACCTCCACCACCGGTTCAACCACAATTCTTTCAAGAACAATATTATGCACGACCCCCACCACCGTTGAATCCAAGTCAATATAACGTAATTATGACAAATGAGTTCAACCCGTTTGGTGAGTACCGTGAAGGTCCTTCACATCGTGAGCCTAGTGTTGAGCGCGAACTACCTCTATATGATGATGATGAAGAAGAGGTTGAGTCTGTCCCCGAAACGCAACAACAAACTCAAGCCGGTATTAATTTCTATACGTTAAATTTTTTTTTTATACGTTAACTTTTTTTTATATACATTATTTTTTTTTTTTTTTTTTTTTTTTTTTTTTTTTTTTTTTTTTTATACGTTATTATTTTTTATATAGATGAAGATGTTCAAGTTGTGAAAGTAAGAACTAAGGCGGATAAAGTGGCTTGGACGACGGCCCAAGAGGTTGCGTTGGCAAAAGCGTGGGTTTATGTCTCGACATGTCGAAAAGTCGGGAATTCACAACGTAGAGAAAAATTTTGGGAGAGAATTACCGAACATTTCACTCAAAACGTGAAAGGTATTACCCGATCTCATCATTCCTTGAACACGAAGTGGACAACTATGAATGCCGCCATGGGTGTCTTTAACGGGCTATACATCCAACAAGTAATTTTTTAATTTATATACTTTTTTTAATTTATATACTTTTGTTAATTTATATACTTTTGTTAATTTATATACTTTTGTATACTTGTAGAAGCGTATTCGGGAGAGTGGATGTGGCGATGTTGATGAATTGAAAAATGCCTTGGCCGATTATAATAAGAAAAATAAAGGCAAATCTTTTACTCATATTGATGCATGGGAGGTTGTTAGGGGAGAACCGAAATGGTTGGAACAACCATGCTTTGTTCAAACATCTTCGGCATCTAATTCCGACAAACGAAGAAAGTCGTCGGAATCTACTTACTACGAGTCGGGAAGCAATGAGCATGTCGATACTGTTATTCCCGATCTAAATGACGACACAACTCCCACAAGGAAAAGAAAAGGGAAAAAGACCGTTAGCGAGGCATCGACAAAGAATAGTGTTGTTGAACAATTCGAGGCGTACACGTCAAGAAAAACACAAATGTTGGAGGAGGAGATGGAAAAAAAACGTGCAAATGATGCATTGGCCGAACAGTTGATGTCGGCACAACTCGATAGTGTTAAAGAAAAGCAAATGTTTCGGGCCTTGAAGTTCTTTAACGAACCGCATGATCACATAACCAATCAGGCTATGCGAGATTTCACTATTGCTAAAAAACGTGAGATCGCGGAGAAATATGGATGGCCTACGGATTTTTAGAATAATTATGTTTTTTTTTAAAGTATTATGTATTTTTATTTTAATTATTAAGTATTGTGTAATTTTCTTTTTAAAGTATTATGTATTTTTATTTTAATTATTAATGAAATATTATGTTTTTATTAAATTATTTATTTATGAAAAAAAAAAAAAAAAAAAAAAAAAAAAAAGGTTGGTGGTTTGGGAGGTATGAAAAAAGTGATGGTTGCCACTAAAAAGGGGTTGGGAGGTATGAAAAAAGTGTAAGTGAGGTGGAATGATATTATTGGTGGGTTGGGAGGTATGGTTTTTTTTTGTAGTGATGGCTGCCACTACCCTAAGAAGTTGGCTATGATTTTTTTTTTTAAAATTTAAATGTTCTGAATGATTTCACCATCATATAATTTGCGTAGAAAAAAACTGCCTCCCAAATCATCTTTAGTTTTCTATCTTCTAACCAATAGAAAAAAGACATCACCTTATAATATAGGATTGGCCCAATTTAAATGGACGAAACTTTTTCAAAAAAAATAAAGGCAATATTAAGGCAAGCATTTAAAACCTTGTCATGTTTTATAAGGCAACATTTTTTGAAAATTTAAATGAGAAACTGAAGTTTCAAGGGCTATTATAGGTATTATACATTACTAAATTTTAAGATTTTTAAGTTTAAGCAAAATCATGTATGCATTATATGTGGTAGAGACTAGACAAGTACTCGTGCATAACAACGAGATATTATAGCGGCAAAAAAATATAGTTGCGGTATTGTGGTATATTCATTTTCATCAATTATGAACAAACATAATAATAATAATAATAATAATAATAATAATAATAAATTGTAATGTGGTATCTTATATAGTAGAGGCTCTAGATAAATTTTTTTATATTATTAATGTTGGAATTAAATACAAAAAAAATCTCCTTTTATTTTAGAAAATTATTCAAAAAAGTTGTCAAAAGTTGCAATGAATTTTTTTAAAGTTTAGGTGGGACATTGTTATGGCAACATTGTATAAATAATGTGAGAATTTAAGTGTTAAAGGAGAATTTTGAGATTAAATATTTTACTCACTTTTAAGTTTTAAGAAAAGCTTCTACATTTAAAATGATTTTGAACACAGTTTTGTTTTCTCATTTTTCATTTTTTACATGAAAATACTTTTTTTCAATGAAATGACACGTCACACTTTCAAGGCATGGTATACCAAAACTTTGGAGTGTTTTTGATGACCATAGTAAATTGAACGCGTAAGTGTTGCATTAGAGGTCACACACAAACCACAAGTTAGCAAGTATAGTTAATTGCCGAAATACATTGTCGTTTTGTACGGACATTTGTCTAGTTTTTAATAAGTGCATGTTTTGTTAAATTAGGTTTGAAAGTGCGTTTGTTTCGGCTCATTCAGATCTGAATACGTCTGAAGTCTGATTCGGTCAGACATTTTCAGATTCAGACTGTTTGTTTATTCAGACATCTGAAGTCTGAATACATCTGAATAGGCTCTGATTCATTCAGACATTTGAATATGTCTGATTACATCTGAAAAGCTTAAACTTTGCACCTACTTCTTTTCAATCCTTATCTCCTCATCTTGGTCTTGATTTTTTTATTAATAATCATGAATGGAGGGTCTTTTGGTTTGTTTTATAGCGAAAAAATTATTTTTTGTTTATTCAGACACTTTATAAACACAAACAGACTAAAACAATTCAGATTCAGACTTTTGGACCACTAATTCAGATTCAGACGTGGTATTCAGATTCAGACATAAAATGTCTGAATAAACAAATGGCACCTTAGTTTTGAAAGTGCGATATTCTTCCAAAAACTTATATAATAATATACAAAAAAAGGGATGGAGAAGGTTATAATTAAACATTTGGCCGTTAATAAAAAGGTTATAAAACATTAACTTTTACCCATTTTTGTCTTAAACTGACCAATTAATGTGTGTGGGAAATATACTTTGAGAATATTGGCATTGTTGATTAGACAGAAAGACGAAGAATATGCTATAAAATTCCTCAATGGGTTCGCGAATTATTTCAACTTTACTAATTTGTATGATAACTGATAGGTTTCATAGGAAAAAAATGCTTTGTTTCAAGTTATTTCGTATTTATCAAAATCTGAGTTGCAATACATACTTTTCCATCCACTTTTTCAAATCATACACATATATATTTTTACGTAATATTCATTCGATTTTAAAATAAGTACTGTATTTAGTTAGATGCTGACAATACACAATTTAAAAAAAGTACAGTACTAAAGATTGAACTATAATCAGTCAAAGGTTCCTTTTATTAAAGAATTATTTTAAGATAAAGTAAGCGGTAATGTGCTAATGTGCACACTTGTTTTAGTACGGATGGAATAATAATTTACAGTAATTTATAGCAATTTGGTTAACAACAATGGATGATTTTGTTGCCAAAGCTTTTTGATAGGTTTCCGTATATAGAATCATCAGGTAATATATTAGGCTGAATTTATCCTTAATGATTTCGCCTTTATTCTTCCACATCTTGTGTTTGACAATGATTTCAATTTGATGTTGAAAGGTTTAGATTTTAGGAAAATGTCAAACAAAGCCTCCAAATCTTGTGTTTGACAATGATTTCAATTCGATGTTGAAAGGTTTAGATTTTAGGAAAATGTCAAACAAAGCCTAAGGTATGTTTGACAAAAATATATGTCGCTGAAAATAGAGATAAAACTATAAATAGAGATAGAGAGGGATAATATATGAAGAGCTTATTTTTATAATTTATATAAAGTATCATTTGATTTTCAGAAATTATGAAAGATTATTTATTTATTTATTTATTTATTTATTTTAATCTCTTATAAGTTATGTCTACCAAACAAAGATTATATTTTAAGTAACTTATTTTTTTTTTTTAAATTAGCATAATCTCTCAACAATCTCGTGTGCCAATACGTTAAGTTTATAAAGTAAAGACATGCATATTTGGTTTGTGCCTTAATAATAAACCGTCCACTCTTGCTAATAACTGCGTTCAACCAATATATTTGCATGTTTTCAACACTTAAACATAGCGTTTAGGGATATATTTTGCAAAACCCCGGATTTGAATATAGAAAGTTATTTTCATTTTTTCCATTTGACGTTAGTTTACATCCATATTTGTTTTATTTTATGTATATTGATTATCATAAAGTAACCAACTGTTTACGTAAGGTACGTATTGGGGGTGAGGGTAGTCACTTGTTTGGTTTTTCATGTTCGGTAAGGACCCCAAGATTCGACCGAAGTCACGAGTTGGGGTAACTCTCACGAGGTGACTAGTATGTGTAGTCTTGTGTGTGAATGTTAGAATTCACTTGACTTAGCTTGGCCTATTCTGTAAGAATGAGCCCCGTATTTATAAGGATGTGTTTAGGGTTTTGTGCCACCTTTAAACATTATTCACGGTTAAAAATGGTTCATGTGGTGGACATTCAAAGGAGGAGACAAGAATGACACGTGTAGTAATATCTTTGGCTCTGCTAGGTGCATGGAATGATCCATGCACGATTGCTATGTACTAGCGTAATATTCGCAACATTATCTCTACACAAATGAGGCGATGACACGTGTTTTCTACGTTGTGACGATCTTGGAATGAGTTCCAGGCCTTCTGCTACCTGACCGTGTTTGTCAGGATTTGAGCCTGGCCTGAGAGGTCGCCTCCCAGTCGAGCTGTGATGGGGTTTTGGCCTTAGCGGGCCTATTTCGAGTGTATGGGCTTTAGCCAATTGGGCTGAAGGCTCCATAAGCCATCGAGTCCCCCAGTATATTAGTATATTTGACTGCTAGAGAAATATTGTAACACCCCAACCCGAAAAGGGTAGAAATGTCACATTATGGTGTCACAACAGAACATAATAAATAACGCAAGCGGAAGATTTATTAAATAAATATCAAGGTCATGAAAACCAAAGACTTCCAAAGTACTAAATCCAAACGATGTCTAAACCAAAGGAAATATCCAAACAAATGTCTAATAATTCATAAGTTCATCAAAAGGGAACTAAGCAAGGTAGGTCTTCTAATGCTCCTACTCTCATCACTCATGCCCAGCATCCCGCTTATTACCTGCCGCAGGGAAAATAAAATGCGGCTGAGCTAATGCTCAGTGAACAAATATAAATAGTGAAAGGTAATAAGCAACGAATGTGTAGGATATTGGATATCATAACACTATGTTGGAATTAGTTCTAGATCGAATCAAGAAAGAGTTAGAGAGAGAAACTGGGATATTCTTGAGAGAGAAACTAATAGTTGAATGATTAATGTGAAGAACATCCAACCCTCTCCTTAGGAGGAGAGGGGTATTTATACTAACATACACATGTGCCCCTAGTGGGCTGTAGAGTGAGCTGACAGTGGGTAAAGACCCGACCCACTCCACAAATACTAATTACTACTAAACTAATATAACTATAACTAACTTGTATAAATAGACCTATGAGCTAACTTAAATGCTAATGAGTACTCGGGGTGACCGAGTCTTTCACATAAATATTTATATTCCTAACAATCTCCCCCTAAGGGAGGTCACCCCAGAAATTACAATTTGAATTCTAGCATTCTGATAAGATTCATTTCATTAGCTCGTAGTATTTGATTCTTCATGATTGATAAACTTTGTACATTTAGGTGTGATCTTGTGCATATTGTTCCTTTGGCTTGTGTGATCTTTGAGCTTGCCTTGAGATCATCAGCCACAGTGTATCTCTTAATCATCCTTGATGCAATATTGCCTCCATGTGATTTTTGTGACCTTTGGACTCGCATGCTCACACTTTTCTGGATCATGATAACTATCATCAGAGATGTGGAAGCTGTGTTGTAGGTCTTTCAGCTATCATGATGTCTTTGATGATGAATTGGAAGTGTGAGCATAGACTGTGGATTGACACGTCTATGCTAGAATCAGGAACCACCATCACCATCTTTATATGAATCTGAAATAAAACAGTTAGCAATAAGGTTGGAGAACGAATATGGCTTTGTCATTCGCTCGGTGTGGTTGGATTAACCTTCGGATCTGTGAGGACCGACCTGTGATCAGGTAGAATTCCCTTTAAAGAGAATTCTCCTTGACAGGAATTTTCAGCTTGTTTAATAGACTCATCCAACGAATTATCATTGGAGTTGTTATAACAAGCATGTTCTCTAACCGGAACGTCTCAAAGCAGACAACACGGTAGAGTGAATCAATGAATTAGATTCATTGATTAAATGAGACCGTCAATCCAATTCCTGGAACAAGATTGATTCAAGAGTGAATCGCTCCATTGTTTCTTTCCAGTTGTCACAAGTTTGATCCATGAAGGATCTCACATGTTACCCACCAAGAGCTTGTTTGATGTTGGCTCTAGAAGGATTTCCATCTTCATTGTGAATACTTTACGTATCACTCGGATGTTCTGGCAATACCACAAGGATAATGCGTAGGACTCTTTAACATATATTTTCTTACTTTTCACGGTGTATGAAACAGTAAGCATATTAGAAGTGTGTCCTAATGAGATTTATTGATGATCTCTTGGCTCTAGACTTAATAGTGCGTTTTGATTTAGTGATCGGAGGTTGGAGAGGATTGACACCTTTTCAATATCGTCTAACTCGGAGTGAGAGAGACGATAGAAATGTATTGATCTCCGTGACAAATGAAACAAGAGTCCTTTGAGGGACCTTGAGTGGCTAGGGAGGGTTGTGCAGCGTATCACTGGGTCCATGATACTTTTCTTCAATGTCAGCAATCAACTGCGTGATTCTGACATCATATGTATTGACCCAGTTTCTGCCTAACGTGTAAGGAGGGCTTCTTTCTTTTCACCCTTTATCTTTATATGTCTTTTTCCATTCTTCAACCCCTTTAGTGCTTACCGAGACTTCATCACTAGCACCTTGTTGGGTTTGTTCCAGTACTAGCTCCATCTCAGTCGGCACTCTTCCCTTATTCACACTTATCTCCGTTTTATAATCATACCTAAGGACTTCTACATTATCTAGTGGATTGTCCCTGGGTAGATCCCTCAGGCACTGGCGGGATTGTGGGAACTTATACCTAACCTTACCATCCTTATAACTCCAGTACATTAAATAAAATGGTCGGTCTTTGATATTCTTCCACGATTGCCATCACACATCATTCGCTCCCCCTTAATATGTGCATCGATATACGAAATAGTTTAGCACATATGAGAGAGCCTACACTTGAGTACGAAAGATCATTTTTTATCAGGTTTCATATTTAAATCACATTCTCTCCCCCGATCAAAAATTTCAAACCGTTTGAGATTTGTGATCCCAATTGATTTAAATAATTTAGAGATCATGGGAGAAAATGTGGTCAGTTTTAATATATACTCTGATAATGGAAAATTCTACAGCTCCCCCTTAATCAAAGAAGGGGTAAAGCTAACACCCACGCATCACATAGTTATCACCACTTAATCAGTCCAAATTTTTATATTACAGAATTACACAACCGCAAAAAGAAGACTAATTATTACAGAGATGATATCTTCATTCGGTTCTCTGTAGAAGTCTGTAATCGCCTTCTCGAATTCTGCCACCAACAAAACTTTCCAAGTTGCGGAAGATCCTTCGTGTCTTCAGCCTCTTTTCAATAGCCACCATAAACGCTTCACTCATCTGCACGTCTTTGTCAGTCCAGAACTTAGTGTTTAACTTTGGATTATTGTTGTTGATCTTAAATTCTTTCACCCGGTAATCCAAGGTCTTCATCAATCTGATGTAGAGTTCCATCGCTGAACTTGTGAATCTCATTAAACCTCATGATCATTTGAATTCCATACTTGTCTCTAAATAGGACATCTCTTGGAGATTCGAGAACAATGTAGTCGTTTTTGAACTCTAATCCATTTGCTTCCCATCGAGGTTTTGTAAGGTTTAGTTGAGTCTGATAGCTTTCAATCCCAAGCTGGAGGTCGCCAACACGCTGTCTGATTACTAGACCCCTGATCCATAAGTTGACTGCTACAGAGAGAATCTTCTTGTCACGTGGAGGTAGATGGTCCAGATGTCCCTGAAGATTTAGTAAGTAGAGATCCTCAAAGTCACTCGGATACAAGTGCTTGAAATCATTTTCTGCTATGACATATTCTTTAAGATCAGCCCGGCGAAGCACAATTTTCTTCAGATAGTCATACCCATATGTCACAACCGTGATTTTAGCAGGTTAGTCTAACTGATAGTCTTGACTCATTTAAGTTTTACTTGGTGTGACTTAGGTGTTTTGTGTGACATATATGTGATTAACGTGAGCTTTGGCACTAAATCCCGTAGTGTGACTCTATTGGTGTGTTTTGAGTAGTGTTGTTTTGGAACAAGTTCATTTTGTTCACTTTGGTGACGTGAAAATGACTTGTATGGTTTTGTGTTCGGGGTTTTTGCGTAATGAGTTGTGTTCAAGTTGTGAGCGTTGGTAAATTAAGTGGTGTTCGGTTTTATGGGTTATACTAATAATGAGTGTGAAATTCTATTTTTGGAAACTTTGTTTTGAAAATGATAATTTTTCAAGTTGTCGTAAAATGAAGGATTATCGCGTGAGACGTTAGATTTCGTATAGGCTTTTATAAAATAAAGAAAACACAAGGTTTTAAGTGTAATAATTAATATTGAAAAAAAAATAAAAATTATATGTAAAAGGGGGGGGGGGGGGGCGGCCGAATAGGGGTATTAAGGGGAAAAAGGAAACAAATTTTAGTCCAAATACACTTACCAATTATAAGGGTGATCTAGAATGTTCATTAGGGTATTATAAATACAAAACCAAAACACCCCAACCCTCTCTTTTGAGATATTCGGCCAAACCAAGGGGAACCAAGAAGAAAAAATTAGGGTTTTCATTATTGTGAAGAAAACGAGCTTAAGGTATGCCTAGTAATCCCTAATTTCTTTAATTATTGATTTGATTCATGTAATACAAGTTATGATGGATCTAGGGTTTATGTTTAATTCTGTAAATTTATGATATAAAACATGTTAGGATCAATAATTAGTAATATTATGATGATTGGTGAAGCGATTAGGGTATAAAACATGTTAATTATTGAGTTAGGGTTTGGACAGATTCATAGTGCTGTAAAGATACGAAGATATTTAATAGATGGAGATGAGTTAATTGATGATTCTTGAGTCTAAATTGTATTTCAGAGAAAGAGCTTTCCAAAAAGTCCGGCCACGATTAATTTTGAGGTCGGGAAGTCAGTCTAATGATTTTTTTCAAATAAAGGTGTCAAAACAGTTAAACCGGGACAGATTTAGGTTAAAAGTATTGAGGTCAAAAGTGGTTTAAAAAGTGTAATTTGGGTTAGCCCTTCTGGGGAAATTGATTTCTATATTCTCTTTGACTCCCACGCGAAAATTAGCCGATAATAAGTTGTGCAAGTATGGTTTTTGAGTCAAAACTTTTTAGTGTGCGTTCAGATCCGAATCTGGATAGTTTTTATGTTTGATTTTTCAAAAAGTACTTGTGTGTGTGTTTAGTGCATGGTCTTCTGGGAGAAGCTTTTATGCTCATGAAAGTCCATGGTGAATTTTTGGTGTGAGTTGTGGAGTTTATTTTGTCATGATTTTATGTGGGTAAAAGTACCCCAAAAATATGCGTATTCTGAAAAAGTGTATGCAAGGGATTTAGTGAGTGTAAGTGTTTGGTAAGGGTTAGTATGGAGTCTAGGTGATACATGGTGGTTTACATGAACCTTATACATCCATCGTATGTGTGTTACATGGACTATAGCTTTTAGCTTGGTCGCGTGTAATGTGATCTTATTTTTGTTATATAGATTTGTGATTGATAATTGGAAGCTGCGAAGTTTGAGGTGAGTTTCATAGTCCCATTTTTTACTTTGTTTTAACTTGGGATGGGAATGATGCTTGTGTTGAAATATTTTTGAGTTACTGTGATTATGTGGTCGTAAATGCATGGACTGTAAGTGTTATTATACGTGTTGCATGTTATGAGATTATTGTGTGGTGATTCTGTGTGGTCCATTTGGAGGGTAGCTATGCTCCCATTATCCAATTGGAGAGTAGTAGCCCTACTCACTATTATTCTGTGTGGTCTGATCAGAGGGTAATGATTACCCATTAATGTGTACTTGGATCGTGGGCACGTTCCGTCCCGTTGTTTGTTGGTTGGTTGGTTATGATTACATGCTAGTTGTATAATAACTATTTTTACTGTCCTGCTATGTTTTATAATCACAGTGAACTGGTTGCCGAGATATTTTGTGTGTCTTAAACCTATGAATCTCACCAACATTATGTTGACGTTTTTAAGCATCATTTTCAGGTGAGCATTCTAAGGCTAAGGTAGAGGGAAGCGACTAGACGAGACTTAGTTGCATTTAAGGATGATTTATCTTTATGTTTTGATTTGAATAAATTGGATTTTGATTGTGATACTTTAATGTCTTTCGACTAGTACTTTATGTTTTATTGAAGATACCTTTGGAGATTTGTTTTGGTTATTTTTATTTAGGGGTATCGTTACGACACCATGTGTTGTGATGATATCCATGATGTTGCACTCGCGTTTCCGCCTTGGCGAGGTGTGACAGATTGGTATCAGAGCCTTGGTTATAGAGAAGTAGGTGGTTGAACCTAGACTATAACCTAGGAGTCCCTCATATAGTTGCATTTAGGGCTTATGTATAAGTATGGTATTTTATATGTCTATTTTTCTTGAGTTTATGAGAAGTTTTGTCGAGTTTCGGACGCCGATTGAACCCCTATACTTAGTATTATATATGTCACTTTTAGCATGGCACCTCTCGCGCGTAGCAAATTTCGTTGGACTACCGTTGTCGCTACTGGTTGCAAGAGGATTGGTAACTTGAAACGGACTAACAAGAGGATCTTAGTTCCTACTAGCATGTGTCCATGTAAGATCGAGGAGAAGATGACTTTAGTGAACGTGGATGGAGAGGAGATAGAAAGGTACGAGACAAAGGTGACCAATAAAGACGGCTACATTATTAGGTACCCTAGAAAGTGCCCCAAATTCCTAGAAAATGGAAGAGAGGTTTGGGCTGAGCCTCATAATCTGTATGGGTTTGTGGACCATATAGGGGAGGAAGAAAGGAACCTCAGGAGTGGTTTTGCCAGTCGTCCACTACCACAGAACGACGGAAACCGGAATGGATGGATAAGTGAAGAGGAAGAGTATGAAGTGGATTCAGATCTAGAGTCTACGGCAAGTAGTAGATTTAATCCGAGTTGAATGAGAGGGGCAAACGTTAGGGTGGAGCTCGAGCCGTGTGCGATTCTGTTTGGTTTAGTGTTATGTTTTGGGATGTCTTCTGTTGACTTTTGATGTTTGGTATTATGTTGGATCGCGAATTCCTTTGAATTCTGGGATTTTACCCAAGTTATTAATAATAAGGCTTGAGCGAGTTTGGATATTTTATGTGTGTGATATGTGATTAATGGGTGTATTATATGATATTAATTTTTGAGTTTGTGTATTTATAATTGTGAGGTGTTATTATTGTTAGGCGTGGTATTGGAAGCGAGTACACATATGAAAGGATACATCTATAATTATGGGTGGCCAACATAATTATACATGTATCACGACACATGTGGACTTATGGCCAATGCTACGTTGACCAGTGATGACATGCTTACGTGTAGTAGGATTAAGTTTAACCTTGATACTTTTGTTAATTGTCCCATTTGATAGGGAGTACTTGTGTTAAGTATGAATGTGTATTCGCGAACGTCGTGAACGGCGCCTAATGGTATCAACGATCTGTATGTCCAGGAAATGGCACCAAAAAGACCGAGACGCCTATTTACTAAGTCACCAATGAGTGGAGCCTACCGGACGCCGAAGAAGTAGACGCCGAAGAGGCGAAAGCCGCCCCACTGTTGGAGAGAGTAACCCCATCTTCCAGTAAATGATTAACCAACAACTGGAAGCTCTTCTGCCAGAGATTGTTACCCATGTGAGCGCACAGATGGGTGATGGTGCTCAACCTAATGGTGCTGGAAGTGGTGGGGGTGGCAACAACGGATGCTCCTACAAAGAGTTTATGGCTTGTAAGCCCAAAGAGTACGATGGTAAGGGTGGTGCGATAGTGCTCACTCGATGGATAGAGAAGATGAAAGCAGTGATGGATATTAACGGCTGTGCTGAGGGTCAGAAAGTCAAGTATGCAGCAAGTTCTATGATTAATAAGGCTTTGACTTGGTGGAACACGCAAGTTCAAGCTAGGGGTAGAGTAGCTGCGATGGGAATGACTTGGGAAGATTTCAAAGCCTTGATGATGGAGGAGTTTTGCCCAAAGAATGAGATGCAGAAATTAGAGGAAGAATTTTGGAACCATGCAATGGTTGGAGCTAATCACGCGGGTATACTGACAGGTTCTATGAGTTAGCTAAGTTGGTCCCTCACTTGGTAACTCCTGAGTCGAAACGTATCGATAAATATATTTGTGGGTTGGTTCCACAGATTCGTAGCATGGTTAGGGCTACAGAACCCACGACACTCCAGAGTGCTATTCAGAAGGCTGGAGCACTAACTGATGAAGCGGTTAGGAGCGGGGTACTCGCGAAGACGAGTGAAAAGAGGAAGGAGGAGACTGAAACAGGTAAGCAGGTTAGTTCTGGTGCTGACAATAAGAGAGCAAGGAATGGGAGAGGGTTCGTAGCAGCGAATCCTGTGGCGGCAGCGAGTCCTGCAATGGCAGCTACTCCGGCTGTGACAGGAAACACAGACAGAAGGGGGTACACTAGTTCTGCTCCCAAATGTGCTAAATGCAATGGTTATCATCATGAGCAGGCTGCGTGTCGTACGTGCTTCAGGTGTAACAAACCTGGACACTTTGCTAGAGAATGTCGTACGGTGATTACTCAAGCGACTCCAATCGACTCGACTGGCGCAAGGTACAATCGTAGGGCGTGTTATGAGTGTGGAAGTACAGATCATCTCCGAAATGTGTGTCCCAAGCTGAACAGGGCACCTGGTCAGGCGGGAAACAGGTTGGCCATTGAAGGAGGTCAAGGGCAAGGGTACAACAAGAATGCAGCTAGAGGAAAGGCGTTCACCATCAATGCAAACGAGGCGCGTCAAGACCCGCACGTCGTTACTGGTACTTTCTCTCTAAATGGTCATTATGCTACTACTTTATTTGATACGGGTGCGGATTACTGCTTTGTGTCCACTGAATTTGCTAAATTGTTGAATGTTGAACCTAGTGAACTTAGGTCTAGTATTGTGATTGAGATAGCTAGCGGTAGGGAGGTAGAGGTTGACAAGGTTATTCGTGGGTGTACTATAGTGTTAGAGGGCATTCCGTTTACGATGGATTTGATACCTTTTGGGCATGGGAGTTTTGATGTGGTGATAGGGATGAGCTGGTTGTCTAAACATAAGGCCGAGGTTGTATGCCATGAAAAGGTAGTTCGTATTCCTTTAGAGAGTGGTGTTATACTTCGGATACAAAGAGAACGCTTAGGGAATGATTTGAAATCCCTTAAGAATGCGAAATCCAAAGAACTTAAAATGAAGAGATTCCTATGGTGTGTGAATTTCCTGGCATCTTTCCTGAAGACTTGTCTGGGTTGCCTCCAATCCGTCAAGTTGAATTTCGTATTGAATTGATTCCTGGAGCGGCACCTGTGGTGAAATCCCCATATCGTTTAGCACCCTTTGAGATGCAAGAGTTGTCCGAGCAGTTGCAAGAACTTCAGGATAAAGGGTTTATCCGACCTAGTCACTCTCCGTGGGGAGCACCTGTGTTATTTGTTAAGAAGAAGGATGGTTCGTTCCGGATGTGTATTGACTATCGGGAATTGAACAAGTTAACTGTTAAGAATCGGTATCCTCTTCCTAGAATCGATGATCTCCTTGACCAGCTGCAAGGTTCTCGATTCTTTTCGAAGATAGATCTACGTTCTGGTTATCATCAGTTAAGAGTGTATGAGGAGGATATTCTGAAGACTGCTTTTAGGACTCGTTATGGACACTTTGAGTTTACGGTTATGCCATTTGGGTTGACAAATGCACCTGCGGTATTCATGGATCTAATGAATCGCATTTGTAAGCCTTATTTGGATAAATTTGTGATAGTATTCATCGATGATATATTAGTCTACTCTAAAACTGAGAAGGAGCATGGAGAGCATTTGAAGTTGGTCCTTGAATTGCTGGAGAAGGAGAAGTTGTAAGCTAAGTTTTCAAAATGCGAGTTTTGGCTTAGAGAGGTACATTTTCTTGGTCATGTAGTTAATAGTGAAGGTATACATGTAGACCCTGGAAAAGTCGAAGCGGTCAAGAATTGGAAGGCTCCTACGACGCCGTCAGAGATACGCTCCTTTTTAGGATTGGCAGGGTATTACAGACGATTTATCGAAATTTTTTCAAAGATTGCCAAACCCCTCACATTGTTGACCCAGAAGAATAAGAAGTATGTCTGGGGAGAGGAGCAAGAGAAGGCTTTTCAGACATTAAAGGATAATTTGTGCAATGCACCTGTTCTGGCGCTTCCAGACGGACCAGATGACTTTGTGGTGTATTGTGATGCGTCGAGACAAGGTTTTGGATGTGTACTAATGCAGAGAGGGAAAGTGATAGCTTATGCATCCCGACAACTCAAGATTCATGAGAAGAATTACACCACTCATGATTTAGAGCTTTGTGCGGTAGTGTTCGCTCTTAATAATTGGAGACATTATCTGTATGGCACAAAGAGTGTTGTTTATACGGATCATAAGAGTCTTCAGCATATCTTCAGTCAGAAGGAGCTGAATATGCGACAGAGAAGATGGATTGAATTGTTTAGTGATTATGATTGTGAGATTCGCTATCATCCTGGAAAGGCGAATGTGGTGGCTGATGTGTTGAGTAGAAAGGAGAGGATTAAGCCTAAGCGTGTGCGAGCTATGTGCATGACCCTGCAATCGGGAATTAAGAGAAAGATATTGGCAGCACAAGAGGAAGCCCTCAAGGATGAAAATGTAACAGCTGAGATGCTGCGTGGGTTGGATCAACAAATGGAGAAAAAGGAGGATGGTGGATTATATTTCTTGGATCGGATATGGGTTCCGATGGTGGGAGATGTAAGAAAGCTGATCATGGACGAGGCTCATAAAACGAGATACTCAATTCATCCAGGATCTGACAAGATGTATTACGATCTTAGAGATGCTTATTGGTGGCCAGGGATGAAGAGGGAAATAGCTGAGTATGTTAGTAAGTGTCTGACTTGTTTGAAAGTTAAGGCCGAACATCAGAAACCCTCTGGATTACTACAACAACCGCCGATCCCTGAGTGGAAATGGGAGAATATAACGATGGATTTTATTACCAAGTTGCCTCGAACAAGTAATGGACATGACACGATATGGGTCATAGTGGACAGACTGACGAAGTCTGCACATTTTCTAGCCATTCGTGAGGATTATAAGATGGAGAAGTTGGCAAGAATTTATATCAATGAGATTGTGGCACGACATGGTGTGCCGGTGTCTATTATATCTGATCGCGATAGTAGGTTTACCTCGCGGTTCTGGCAGTCGCTACAAAAGGCTTTGGATACACGTTTGGATATGAGTACAGCTTATCATCCACAGACGGATGGGCAAAGTGAACGAACGATTCAGACTTTAGAAGATTTACTTAGAGCATGTGCTATCGATTTTGGAGGAAGCTGGGATACTCATTTACCTTTAGCTGAGTTCTCCTATAATAACAGCTATCATTCCAGTATTAGGTGTGCGCCGTTTGAAATGTTGTATGGGAGGAAATGTAGATCGCCTGTTCTGTGGGCAGAGGTTGGGACAAGCCAACTAATTGGCCCTGAACTAGTACAAGAGACTACGGATAAGGTTTTTCAGATTAAGGAAAGACTTAAGGCAGCAAGGGATCACCAAAAGAGTTATGCGGATAATCGACGTAAGCCTTTAGAGTTTAGTGTTGGTGATCTTGTGATGCTGAAAGTGTCTCCTTGGAAGGGTGTTGTGCGTTTCGGTAAGAAATGCAAATTAGCACCGAGATATGTAGGACCGTTTGAGATTACAGAAAGGATTGGATTGGTGGCATATCGATTGAAGTTGCCTCAGGAGCTAAGTGGTGTGCATGATTGGTATGTGCTTAAACACATACCTTTTCTTGACCAAATTAAGACCAAAACAACCAAAAACTAACAAAAATGCCAAAGATATTTGTGTTTTTGTGTTTGTTTATATGCAGGTTGATATCGCGTCAAACGCGTCACAAGTCAAACCTTTCACGAAGAAAAGTCAACGTGCGACGGTTTAACGCAACAATCGAGTATAATAAACCGGATAACTGGATACCCGGGTCGTAGTCCCAACGATGCATGAATCGAGGATATCGTATGAGGTTTGGTATTAAAATACTTGAAATAACGAGGTTTACTTTGGTTTTTAATATCTAATAAAACAAAATTAAGAAACGCGAATAGTAAACTAATAACGAGCATAAACGTAACAATCTATAAAAATAAACTCTACAGGTACAAATATATTTTTCCTAAATCCTAATTAATAAAAGAAAATTTTATAAAAAAGAATTATATTTTTCTGATAATTATTTAATTAAATATGAATTAAAAACTATTTTAAAGAAAATAAATGATTAAAAATAGTAAACTGATTTGGAAAATTATGAAATTTTTCAGAAAAATCTAAAATGATATTTAGAAGTTATGAAAAATGAAAATTGAACTTTGCTGAACATTAATAAGCAATTTGGGCAATAAGCAGTTTGGAATAAGCACTAGAAATAAGCACTTCAGTCCCAAATTTCACCAAAACCTCAAATATAGATAAGCACACTACTATAAGCTTAAATCAACTTAATAAGACCAGAGAAACACACAGAATAAGCCAATAAGCAGTTTGCACAGTTGCTAATTTAGGACAGAAACAATGATCAATCAGCCCACTTTAAGCAACTCTAGAAGCTAGTAAAAAGCTGATAAGGGGAAACCAAAAGCTGATTCAAAAAGCTTATACTAGAGACTACTTATAAACCTAAAAGCTTCAAATTATATAATCAAAAGCTTATCTATTTTTGGCCAAGATCAGGTGCTCAAAGAAAGCAAATCTGATGCAGGACTGAGCATCAGTCCTAAGGGCTTTTTGCAGACAAAAAATAAGCCACCTAATAAGCTATGTAAAACCCGAAAATTTAACATAACATGAATTGACAAAAATACCCTCAAGTTAAAATTTTGAGAACTTATAATAATTATACAAATGATCTCGTGTGAACTTAACCTAAGTATCTAACACGCCAACAATTGAATATATGAACTTGATACGAATATTTAATACTTACGTTATACACAAAATAAAATCTCTACATTGAAGCCTAATACTAGTCGACCCATTGAGGTGTTTTGTACACACATATTTTCGGCCTATGTTGTGAAATAAGAGTGCCTTGAACTTGTTTAAGCCTAGCCCAAGATAAACCACCCATTCTCTATTTTGGCCCATCAAACACTCGGCTCATTCCTTTCTTTTGTATAACCGAGCCTTACCTTCTTTCCATTCCATAATTCGTACAAAAAAAAAAAAAGGAAAACTAAACCCTAATCAAGAAAACCGGCTGCCTCCTCTTGTTCTTGTTGTGTCGATCCAAACTCAACCAAAAGGAGTGCTTTGATCTTGTCCTTTAGTCATTCACGTCATCACAAGGTAAATCTCTAACACTAACACTTATCCATACGAATGTATGAATCAAAAACTAATCAAAAGCGTGTTCTTGTTCTTGTGTTTGCTGTCGTACGACCAAAAGAAGGAGGAAAAGAAAATCGTTCGTGTAGTGTCCTTGATCTCTCGCTATTCTTGTTCTTCGTGTGATCTACGAGGGTATTGTATCACATACCTTGTTCAATTCGTGCTCATGTTATTGTATATGGTATTCGACTCATAAAATTTTGAAACGAGAAACCCTAAATTCATATGTATGCATCGGCCTGGAAATAATGTGATGAATGATTCGATTTGATTATGTTAAGACATGTTAAAATTGACCTAAATATATCTTGGATTAACCTATAATCATTATGTGTTAAGAATTAAAGAGGTAACATGATAAACCCTAAGAATATGCATGAATGATGGAAACTGCTTCTGATCCGGGAAAATATTCAACTTTGAACGCCTGTAATTAATTGATAACGAGGTGTTTTTGGGAAACTTTTGGGTCTATGATGTAGTACTACGAAATAGCTACCTGGGAAAATTTAGTTTGTAATTTTTGGAGGCCTGGAAGGTTACCTTTTGATTTTTGGGAAATTATGTGTCTGATCGGATTTGTGAGTCTGGAAAATCAGTCCGGGTTTTTGAATTTTAATTTCCAAACCGTGTCGAATTAGGAGGTTTCCTTTGAACTGGGTAATATTTAGGATGTCTATTACTTCCTGTAATTTTTGTAGATTTTTGTAAATTTTTCTTAAAAGGTTTCTAATTAATAACTTTTCGTATAGTAAAATCAATCAGAAATCTGGACAACTTGAAATAAAGGATTTTTAAACTATAGTTACACTTGATAATAAATTCTGGAAAAATTTGGGTAGATTCTTAAGACATCTGGGCACTTGTGTGAATTTTTGGAAATTTTTATTCTGAGTTATTATAAGGATTAAAAATCGTTCCAAACAGGTCTAAATGGGGTGTAAAATCTGTGAGGAGTGTAAAAGTTATTAAAAGGGTGTTATGTGTTTATTTTATAAACTAAAGGGTGTAATTGGTTATTTTACTAAAACTAAAGGACTTAACTTGTCAAAACCTGTGACTTGAATATATTTACACTTTAGACCCTAATCTTATCTTAATGACACTTTAAACCCTAAAATTGTGATAACTACATATTGAACCCTAAAAATTATGAAAACTATATTATGAACCTTAAACTTATTTAAATGACATTATGAACATTTAACTATGAATATGGTCATCTCTAATACATTAAGTTAATGAATGGGAATGTTAATAACAAATAATTGTAAGTATGA